>VWPU01012747.1:0-180949 GCA_013398955.1 Callaeas wilsoni
CCCGGGGCCGCGCCGCAGCCGCCGAGCCCCGCGCCGGGAGCGCCGCCGGGGCGGGCCGGGGTTCGCGGAACCGCCGAACGGTCGGGTAAAGAGCATCTTGTTACAGCTCCTGTGCAACGGGCAGGGACGCCTTCCACTGCACCGGGGTGCTCAAAGCTCTGTCCAGCCCGGCACTGAGCACTGCCAGGGATGGGGCAGCCGCGGCTTCTCTGGGCAACCTGTGCCAGGGCCTCACCGCCCGCACAGGGCAGTTTCTTTCACATATCTACTCTAAATCTACCCTCTCTCCACCGAAAGCCATTCTCCTTCATCCTATCACTCCATCCCTTGTCCAAAGCCTCTCTCCAGCCCTCTTTCAGCCCCTTTAACTAGAAGGGGCTCTGAGGTTTCCTTGGAGTTTTCTCGTCTCCAGGCCGTACAGCCCCAACTCTTTGCCACAAATGCCTTTGTACCATTTGACAGGTAATGGTGGTGCGGTCAAGCCTTGTTTTACATCCTTTTGGGGATGGTAGTTTCTGATCTGCAGCGTTTTGCGCCTGCACAAGTTGCATGGGCACAGAGCCGGGGCTGGGAGGGCACACGGGAGGAGCTGAGCACACCCAGGGCCGGGCAGGAACCACAGCCAGGTGATCCCTGCGGGAGAGAACACCGGAGCACTGCGGGCACGCCTGAAACCGTGACCAGAAGGGTCCAGCTGAGCACTGAGCACACCCAGGGCCGGGCAGGAACCACAGCCAGGTGATCCCTGCGGGAGAGAACACCGGAGCACTGCGGGCACACCTGAAACCGTGACCAGAAGGGTCCAGCTGAGCACTGAGCACACCCAGGGCCGGGCAGGAGCCACAGCCAGGTGATCCCTGCGGGAGAGAACATCGGAGCACTGCGGGCACGCCTGAAACCGTGACCAGAAGGGTCCAGCCACACGAGA
Organism: Callaeas wilsoni; assembly: GCA_013398955.1. Taxonomy (NCBI): domain Eukaryota; kingdom Metazoa; phylum Chordata; class Aves; order Passeriformes; family Callaeidae; genus Callaeas; species Callaeas wilsoni. The sequence continues at coordinate 929 of VWPU01012747.1, forward strand.
GCAGAGTTTTGTAGGTGTCGCCACTGCTGCAATTACACTGCTTTCATAAAGCCCGTTAACAGGTCAACTTTGATCGTGAAGGCACTGTCATTACAATACTGTCTCGTTATTAAAACAAATTTCTTCAACCCAGATTAATGACTTAGTTCTGCTTGGAAGCATTTTGCTGTTAATTCTGTCCTAAATCTACAGTTTGTCCTGTAATCCCGGATGCTACCACACAAGGTACAGGGCTCAGCTGTTCAACAAAGGCAGGAGAAGCATCAGCCTGATAAATTTCATTGTCTGAAGTCAGGGTTAGTATTGTTTACCCTAAGGGAATTACTGATAGAAACGTTCATTTTAAGAAGGAGAAATATGTCAAGCAGCATTTCCCAGAAAGACATTTATGACAGAAAAAAAAAAAATTAAAATGTTTTCCCTACTGAATAAAAACTACTATTGAAATAAAGGTGTCTTAATCCAGCAGCTGCTGCAGAAAACAAAGTATTTTAGAAGTCTTCCATGCATATGGTGCACATATAAGCAGACAGAAAAGCAAATTTCAAGCATATATAACAGAACTGGCTTCTGCTAATAAAGTATTAATGGGAAAGTCTGGCTGGACTGCTGTAGCTCTGAAAGCAATTTTAGAAAAAGCAGAGCAATGTAGTCACTGAAGAGCAGGTGAACTAATCTACAATCCTCATTAATAAAGCACTTTTTCCAACATTAACCAGAAGTAAAACAGCTGCAGCTGGAGGTGTACTTTTCTTGCCCAAAGAAATCCATCAGGCTTGTAGGTGTACAAATGCATTTACTCAAGGCATGATTCATCAGTTTTTACTCACAATTTTTTCATCTCCTGCAATAACATGCTATAACTCTGCTCCTTCCTACATTCTTCTCTTTTCCACACCACCCCCAGGTACAAGCCATGGCTGTGGACTGGTTTTGTTAGTCAGTCCAGACTTGAGGACTTTGTGCTGCATAGCTTAAGCCAGTCATGCCCATTCCGTGAGAAAGGCTGAGACTGCAGCTTAAAACAGATTTACCACCACCCCAGTTTTGCATTTCCTTGCTTCAGCTGTGAGCTCCTTCTAGATAGTCTCGAGCTTGGCACAAGTGTGAGCTGACACTGCAGCAGAGAAATCATCTCCAAAAGCAAAGCGCACCCGCCATGACTCCACATGCTTTCACACAGGGCTCCAAACTCGTCAGGAACCAAAAAACTGTTTGGAGTCTTGTGCCTCTGCTGCATCTTAGTCAGAAATTCCTGGACAGGTCTCTTAATTACTAAGCAATAGCCAAAAGTCAGTCAAATACAAAATTCCATTAACTTTTTGCTAGACCCAGGCTAGCTTTGCTGCCCAAACTCTTGTCTTCCTGGTGCTGTTTTAAGAATTCCTCCCTTCCCTCAACATTTCTGCCAAGAATTGGCCTCATCACAGGCAGAAGGGGAAGCATTTGCTTACCACAGTACAGAGGTGCAGCCAAAGGGAAAAGTTTGAGACAACTGGCAAGGATTTTTTTATACTGAATCATGACCACACATGCCAGAAGTAAGTCATCCAAAAAAAAAAAAAAAAAAATCAAGTGACACCCCAACATTCATGGAAACCAAAAGAGATTTACACTATGAAGAAAAAAAACCTCCACGCAATTAGATTTTGCAATAACTTATGTGACCTGACTAGAGAGGAACATGCAGGATAATCAAATATAAACTTAAAACCTTCTCTAAAACTTCTCAGAAAAGGAAATAGTGCATGAAAACTGTACATCCATAGAACACTTCAGTATTGGTGCACATCTTTCCTTATTGAAAAATACATCAGGCAGTTTGGAAATGGGCATGAAAACATGGAAAAATTGAATATTAAGTGTAAGGAGATTTTATTGACTTGAGATACTGAATAAGGCAGAAAGAAAGAAAGTTTCTGCTTTACAGAAATCGTAGAATATCCTGAGTTGGAAAAGACCTGCAAGGATCATCGAGTCCAGCTCCTGGTTAGGTTGAAAGGAGTCTATGTGATGGTTTTAACTACTGCCTTTAAATGGTTGTTTACAAGAATAAGTTCACTTTCCATCTCTAGGTAAAAGATGAGTTTGGTTGTTTCTTTTTGTATTTTTACCAGCCTGCAAAGTGATTGAGCTTTAGGCATTCTGTGCAGCAGAAGTGCCACCTCGTGGCTCTCTTGATCTTTGCTGGATTTGATGCTGCTTTTTCCGGTTATGTTAGATTTACTAACATAAAAATCTAATTTTTAAGAGAGTTCAGTCTATGATCCATATAAGAAAGATCCTCCCTGGTGCCACGCTGGTGGACTGACATTCTGAAGGGTGATGTCCTCTCCCTTGCTGAAGGACACTGATCACTGTAGTTGGCAGGACTATTTATTCCAGTGCAGGAGAAGGAGAGCATTAAAACTGTCATTTTAAAGGTCTGAAAGGGACCTACCGTCCTGCCCCTTATCGCCCATTCCCGCGGCATTTAATTAAGGAAGGCACGGAGACCAAGAGGACTGGCAGGCATGCCTGGAATGCCAAGTCCTGCCTCTTTACACAGGCTAAAGGCACCACACATTTAAATAACAGAAGCCCCACTTGAGGAAACAAGAAATTAAATACCTGTAAAACCATCTGCTAAATGTAGTTTGAAAGTCTAAAATTCCTTTTTATGAGCACTCTCTGCCTTTTATACTGAAAAATTAATTAGATATATGTATTTTACAGAACAAGTCCACGATTCAGCAAGAAAATTAATGAAATGAAGAGACAGTTGGAGCTGCTGCCAAGAATGGTCATTTCAGACCTAGCAACCTTGGAAAATGACCTTTTAAATAATGAATTTGGAAAAATAACACTACAAAGCAACAAAAATGAGCGTTACCTACCTATAAAGTCTGCTAATAGCAATAGCTTCCAAAGAATAAAGACATTAAACGGATCGTGGAAACTCATGAGAGCTGATGTTCCTGTATCAGGCATCCTAAGTGTTGAACTGCCTTGATGCACCTCCTAAGGGAACTCCGGGTTAGCTCAGGGTCTGTTTCTAGCCCCTGTACAATCAGGTGCTCTGAGCCAGAGGACAGAACTGCACAGTTGTACAGTGTTAATAAAGTGAGGAGATAATAGAATTAGGCCTAGAAGGGCTACCGTGGCTTCCTCAAGTGCTTAGGAAAGGATAACTAAACAAGGAGGAATGCGACATACTTAGACAAGCCATTAATTATTCATCATCCCATAAGAAGTGAAATACCTGCCTAAAAACGGCTTTTAAGCACACATGCTTTACACAATTGGAAGAATGGAAGAATGTCTGATTCGTGTTCAAGTACTGTTTAAGTGGTACATAGTGATGCAAAAGAACTTCCCTGGTTCTGCAGTGCATCTGAAGTTTTTCTCTTCCTTGATCCATGCCTTACAAAGTAGAATAAGTAGCAAAAGCAAGAAATTCTAATTTTTGTCCAAGCTTTAACTAGAGCATGATTTTTTTTTTCCTGTAAAGGAAATGACTCCCTACTTAATCACGTTTTCTTTTAACATTGAAATCTATCATATTGAAACGAGATGGAAGTCCTATTTCTTATCGAAGCATTCCTGCAGTGGATTCTCCACGCCTCTCCCCTCCCACTCAGTAAAGCTGTATCCTTAAGCTGCAAAACATAGTTCCCCAAAGTCTGTGCAGCTCTCTCGGGACTGGAAGGGGCTCTAATGTCTCCTAGAGCTTTTTCAGGCTGAGCAACCCTAACTGAGCCTGACTCCGTAGGAGAGATGCTCCAGGCCTCTGGTCATCTCTGTGGGACTCCCTGCAACAGGTCCAAATCCTCCTTATGTTGGGGGCCCCAGAGCCGGACACAGGACTCAGAGAATCCCAGACCCAGTCATTCAAGAGATGTGAGTGAATATAATCAACACCTCTCATAAGCAGGACTCCACAACATCCAAAAGTTGTTTCACAAGAGAAACAGTTTCTATGATAAAGATTATAGCCACAGATTAGGGAGAAGACATGCTTCTTGCTTTTTTCATTATTTAATGAAAACTCACTGGTGGATTTTAGGAGGTTTTTGTGAATTGAAACAGAAAATAAGAACAGGTACAGAAGCTGAGCCTTAATCCTCCAATTTAATTTCCTTTAATCTTGCTTATAGAATATTTCCTCTTTTTTAACTACCCTTTTTTTTCACCAAAGCCTGGCACTTTCAGATCCTCTTACACCATTTTACTATGAAATACATGCATTGCTGTTCTCCAGCCAGACTTTCCTCCCCCCCTCCAGGTTTGTCCACCTCATGCTCGATGCCCTGTTGAGGTTTCTAATCCAGGATGGCTAACACAGCAAAACTGGAACAGGAACAGAAGACAGAGCATTGCAAGTGGCCCTTTGGCAACCTGCAGGGCTCACACTTACAGCAAATACTCTGAGCACAGGTAGGGTGGTGAACACGACATTAAGACTAAATAAAAAACAATTTATATTCTCCCCCATTGAGGTCTGAAGCTGGGATAGGCAATTTGTTCCAAATGGCGGAGGAACACTACAGACTACAGTGCTCCAGGCTTTTCTGGGTCTTGATCGTTTAACTCGTCGTGGGGTTTCTTCACATAACCTGACCTCCAGTTGTTTTTGAACAAAAGAGGTAACTGCTGAAGATTGTGGAGAAGATAGGAAAGAGACAACCCCTAATTACTCAACTGGTTGGTTTCATCAGGAGCTGCATTATAGTCAGTACTTAGCAAGAAAAGAGACTTAAACAAAACAGCAGTTCTTAAACCAACACAAACACCAGCATTTTTGTTCTTTATTAAATCAAAGCGTTTTCTTTAAAAACAGCAGGCCTAGCAAAATCAGGAACAATCTAAAAAGAACCCCTGGGGACATAGACACATTAGATTTGCTGTGATAAAAGACAAAGACCCACAAATCTTGCGATGTATCATTTGCTTCCAAGGACAGTAACTTATAGCCTATGATTTTAATGACTGTCCTGCAACTGATCATTTTGAGAAGCACAGGATAAAGTGCAGTTCAGCTAAATATTATCCTCCTACCCTTCCAGAGCACAGTATTTCATTGAAGCCATTCAAGTAGAGGTAGTTTTGAGGGTTAGTAGGAGATTTGAAAGCTTGTTTGTAGTTACTTGAGCTCCCAGACCTCTGCATAATTTAGACTAGTTCACATTTCAAAAACTTCTCAGAAACTTTAAAATATCATATACATTTTAAATGTTCAGCTTAAAATAAAGCTGCTACAGGGTCCGTTTCTGACTTTGCATATATCAGTACTTTTGAATCAAGACAAATTTCTCCCATGAGAGACTCTTCTTTCACCACTCAAAATATTGCCACCATTCATATTAAGAGAAAAAGATAGATGGCCTTTACCCAGAGATGCTCTGGTCTGCCCTTTTACAAAGTTAATTGGAGAACTGACATCTGAAAGAGTTCTCTGTCTCCCAGGACTCATTTTCTCTTTATTCAAACTGTACCAACCTAAAAGACAGAAAAACTTAACAGGTGCTCCCCAGACATGCATTGTTTTTCCTAATATTTTCCACACTGTGGTATAGCAGTCCTGCCCAAAATCTCACCACAAGCAGCATCCTGAACATAAAATATCTATTGCCAGAAGAGGAAGTTGTCTGTTTCCCTCTTACCTCAGAGAATTATCAGTGGATACCAGGAAACAGTGTCAGATATGCTCATCAGTCACAAGTAATTACAGATCCCTATCATCATTGTTTTTCCACACAATCACCTTATCTCTGACAAGACACAAAAAAAGCCTCCATGTTGTGGGAAGGATTCATCCCAAGCTTGCCATCAGAAAAATAAGAAAATAATGTGTAAGAGCCCAAATGTTTTTACTCGTTTGTAAATAGCAAGAATCATTTTTTTTAATTTTCATTACATCAAATATAAACCTCACTAGCTTGTAGGCACATCTTTACAACTGTTTCTTAAAGAAATATCTAACATTGCTTTCTTAATGTAGCTTTTGACTGTTTTTTGTAAGTATCTAAGTAATTAAAACCAAATTCCAATGTAAGTCCTTATGAGAGAAGGCTTTGCCCAGTGATCCATCAGGAGAGACACTAGAGCTTATGCCCAGTGCAGTCCTTCACTGTAGAGGAATCTAATTAAATTAACTGTGTGAATTAAGTGACCATATGGAACCATCAATGATGGAGTGATACTATAACTTAGAAGCAAAATTATCACAAGACAGTCTAAAACAAGGAAAGAAGGTGCAAGTTATAAGAACCCTGCTGAATATTCAAAGTATTGGAACTCCTGTTTAGAAGGAGAGGGTATCAAGAGATAGTCCATACAACGAAACAATAACAAGTTATTATAATTCTGAGGCACTTAGCAGGAAAACATCACAGAAATAGAAGAATTTAATTTCTTTCCATTTAATACCAACTGCAATGGCCACATGCTGTTCTGTGTTTGTATTAATTGTGTATTTTTGTTTGTGCCACCAGAATATAAGCTTTTCCAGGCAGAGCCCAGCTGTTTGTTTGGCACAAACTCCCCTATTATACAATTCTGGATACGCTTAAATAGGGGCTATACATGCTATGTTAATCCTCTCCCTGAAGCAGACTAATTAAATCAAAACCTGATAAAATGGTGTTACAATTTTCACAGAAATCAACAGAATCAAGGACATTTCAGTTTTAACTCTCCAGGGGACCAGTGTGTGATAAACTGAAATATTTTAAAAACTCTAATTAGAGTGAAACCATACTCTAGGAGTAGTGGCAGAGTTAGACTCAAGCCTTGGTGTATCTGCCGCTTAACTCACAGTGCATCCTGTTCTCAGTGCAGTGCTGAGCACAGGCACTGAAAGCTGCCTTACGGCTCCCGTTCTAAGTCTGTGGTAGAGTTACTTTCAGCATAGATCCAAGTGAAGACGAATGGGTCATCACCTATTTCCATTCCAGGACACCACAGTTTTTACTGATCGGCAGAGCAGCAGCACCCACAGCAGGCATAGTCCATCCCACTGCACTGGAGCCGTTTCCTTGCACCTGCTTACGCTTGCAGGAGTCCACGCATTCCTGATTCTGTTGCCTGTGCCTGCTATAATTCTGACTTAAATATCTAAAAAGCCTGGAGAACACCCAAGGGCTGTACTGTCTTTGCTATTTCCACGGTATTTTTCTGCCCTGTTGTGTGGCTGTACCCACAGCAGAGCAGGTTCTGCTACACACAGGTCCTCTATGGAAGAGCATTCATGGAACTTCCATTTAAGTCTGTACCTGGTCTTGTGATCCAACCTAACCTTCTTAATTAAAGTTAAAATACCTTCTAACACTGAGTTTCATGTCCTTTGCATTGACACAAGAGACTACACGAGGTACGAGAATAGAAGGCAGCTTACCGCTGATTCAAAGCTAGCTTCAGAGGACGTGTTAATGCCCTGTCACAATACAGCTCTACAGAAAAAACATTTGCATGACCTGCTATGAAATCCATACAGTAAAGTTTCTTCTCTAATTTGGTGGCTGTAATTCTTCACTGTTTTCCAGACACATTCCCAAACACACTCTAATAAAGGGAGTCAAATAGTGCAAACACTAAAATATAATTGAAAACCTAAGAGGGCACCAGAATTTCATCAAAATCCTATCTGCACCTGTCAGTGCTGCCCATTTGTTGCATGTTGCAGAAGCAAACTTGAGCCAGTAAAACACCCGATATAGATTAAAGTGGATAAATTGGGGGGGTTTGTTTGTTTGTCCAGGGCTTACATTTTCTTTATGGCACAGCTTGTACCTGATTTACTTGTCCTAATGCAGGCCACTGTGAAGAGCATGTTATTAAACCTTTTCGTTTCAAACACACTTCTGCACTTGCAATTTAAATGAAAACACATGACTGAATCCCACTTGATCTCTTCACACTACTTCTGTCAGTGCATGGGCTTTAATTCCAATCAGGATAAACAAATCCATAGCAGAGACTGGTACAGAGAAATACATGCCAATTTTATAGGAAAATCTTGCCTTTTTTAAAAAATTCTTGGCAGAAGGGGTCCAAAAAAGACCATGTGAGAGGCAGCACTGCTTCAGTACATAGTATTTTCCTTTGTTCTCATTTCAGCTGGTATCTTGGGATTAACAGTTTTAATTCCATGGCCAAAACTTTTAAATCTAAGGGTGATTCAATTACTTTTTAAGCAAAATATAACTTGCAGACTGCTAAGGTAGCAACTTAAGTAGACTGAAAGACCTTTCCTACTAACACAGGCCTGAAGATGCCATCACGTAATAAATAGCTTTTCACTGCTCTGGTTCACTTTCATACCGAGCATCAGTGCATGGAGCAAGACAACAATTTGGCTCCAAACAGTTGGGGGCTTTTTTGAAGTGTGATGGTGTAGCTGGATACTTCCAAGAGTAAAAATGCTGTCAAAGCAGCATACAATTTCAAGTTCATAAGTGAAAGAAAGTGGATGGCTCATCAATAAAAACATCATTTCTAAGAATAAAGACAGATTTTTTTTTTTTTTTTTCCCTTAACACTACTCATGACTCCAAGGGAAACATTCAGAGTCTTGCAGAACTAGTAGGGGAAAGCAGCAAGGACAACAAATGTCAGGTTAAAGTAGATGTATTTGCTGGTGCGTCATTTAAACAGTGCCTGAAGGATACTCCCAGCAAGATGGGTATTTCAACTTGGTTTAGCAACATCCCTGGCTGGGATAAGAAAGTCCAATCACTTTATTAGAACAACAGTGTCATTAGAGAAGAATTTGGGAAGAAGTAGCTATAGTTTGTGTTGGTTTTTTACTTTTTAAATTTTTGTGTAAAGATTTAGCAGGATAACTTCAGCAACCAGCTTGAAGCTATGGATGTTTATGATTTGAGCAATTAGTATGCCAAAAGGCTGACTGTGCAACAGACTAAGAAATGTACTGTTCTTGCCCATAAAAATACATCCTATATTTATGGGTTTTACCTCTTATGTTTTAAGGATGGCAGAGTACAGCCCATTTTCTTTTGCACTTTAAATGTTTTAGAGCAATACACTCTTTACCCCCAGACATCTTCATTCCTTTCCAAATAGTACCTGGAATTCAGATGGCACATTAAGATTCATGCAGTTTGACCTTCCTTGCCTTTCATGCAGAGCTCCAGTGGCTCTGACCAGCAAAGTTTGGGACACAAATGACAATTTTCATCACAACTTAGTTGCTTGAGGAAGTAACACTGATGCTCTGTTAGAGGATAAGTGTTGAAAACAGGTAGTTTTAATAATTAACTCACTTTGAGGTTTTATACTGGCTTTAGCATCTTCTTCCATCTAACCAACAGAACATGCAGCATCACCAGCTTCCTCTGTAGTGCCACATTTGATTTTCTTCTATACAGTGAGGAAAAATTACTCCATAAAATGAATAATAAATGAAATTAATCCAGCACTGTTGTTTGGCATTACACTAATAAGTGGAGACTCTCCCTCAATTAAAAGCTGCTGAGTAATCAGAGCACACTGAAACTGGAATTGGAATGTCAAAAGTCTGCCTTCACTTTCAGTTGAGAGCCACATGCTAGTTTTCATACTGAAGGCACCATGCCATGATCTTGGAGCCCCACCCAGTCAAGGAACAAAATATAAAAAAAATTAATAAAATATGTATTTTAGCATATAAATCTTTAAGTACTGCATAATATATATAAACTTGGGAAAAGATAGCAGAGGGTTTTCTGGCCTTTGCCACTTCCTGGACAATCTCATACCATGTGTTCTTGGGGATTTCTTGACATCTTTTGCAAAAATCAGGACTGCTTGAAGAATATACCCACAAAAGTGTTCTCCACAGCACACAGAGAAAACAATTCAGCACCAGAGTGCTTGATATCTATGGTTGAGAAAACTTCCCTGCCCCACCATGCAGGAGTCACTCGCGCCTGAGCTGGAACTGAGGCCCCTTCTCAGCTACACCCCCTCCACTTGCAGTCAGACCAAGTTTTCTCATCACCTCAACTCCAAGTTTCCCATAGCAGAGTCTCAGACATCCAGATCCTTAAAATATTTTAATCATGGTGCAATAACTAAATAACAACAACAGGTTGGGCTGGTGCCTCCAAGGAGGGACGCAAAACAATGGAACCCCTGGGCTTTTATCCCCTTACAGTCTCTGGGTGGGAAAGTCCAGGGGTGCTCAGCTCCTGTGTGTCCCCATCCCGTACCTGGCTGTACCACAGAGGTCCCCACGCCCTCAGCTCACAGCCTCTTGCCTCGGGGCCCTGTCCCTCAGCTCAGCCTGCAGCTTGTACCCCGAGCTATCTGCACTGCACATATTCCCCAAAATCTATGGTGCCCAGTCTTAAACTACCAGTACAATACTCTTTAGCAGCCAGGAGTATGATGCTTAAGGTGAAGATGGCATGTGGCCAGAGCCATTCTAAAGACTGTCTGGCTGCTCAAAATGAGATATTCTGCACTGAAAGCATCATCATTGTTCTCAATTGTCTATTCACTTAAAATAGAGTCACACTAGTAGACCACTATTAACAGCCAGCAGCTTCTCCTTTGGGCCCCTCTCCTCTTTTTATTCATAGACTTGAAAGAGAAATGGCCTTGGACAAACATTTTCATTTTGAAACACTTCCTACTCTGAAGTCCTCTCCAGCATCAAAATGAACAACTGCAGCGTGAATTAAACCGTGTAAGATACGACTTTTGCCAAGTACCACCATCTGGATATTTAAATCCACAAAATCTCTGCTACAGGGGCAAGTGCAGCACTTACATTTCTAGAAGTGGGAAATCACCCACTCCTCAGATGTATCTACTTCTTGGTGCAGACAAGGTGCAAATTACGCCAAGATACCAACTGAGGTAAATCCAGATCAAGGAGCCTGTTTACCTTGTCTCTCTACATGCCTGTGATGAGACTGCCCACTTAAAGCTCTTGAGTACCATCCTGTTTGCAATGATGTGCACACACTTCTGAAAAGGAAAGAAGTCTTGACAACCTGTTGATATTTGCCTCCTCACGCTTCTGTACCTGAAACTAAAGGGTTAGAGGCAAACAGGTACAGTAAGCAGCTGGTTTATAACTGCAGCACAACACAGGACATGTATGCATGGAGGGAGGAAGAGTCTGAGTCAGAGGCAACTGCCCTTTTTCCATTGCCATTTTCCCTTATATTTGCAACCTACCTTACAAGCTTTGAATTCGCCCTCCAAATGCCACCACTCACTGCTGATACCAGACACTACCCATACAGCACATTACAAAATGTGCCATATCTAGATAGGGAAAAAAGGTGGATTATTTGCCCTATTTCCAACCTTTATTGTCAAGTTATCTGACTTACCTTTCAACAATCTAATGACAACAGTACTTTGGAAATTCTCAAGTGTAATTTATGTAATCTGGGTCTTTTATTTAATGAGTCAGGAAGTCACCCTGTTGCACTGTTCCCACTATATTCTTACTGCATATCTAATGTTAAGAACACCATCTTCACTGGCAAGTCAAGAGAAGAAATCCCTCAGCTATAATTCACTTTGCCCTCCCCTATATCAAAAGGAAGTTTCTACAGGTGCATCTGATTTTGACATAAAACCCCAACTAGATCATGTTTCAAAACTGCTGTCTGCTGTAGCAGTCCAGAGCTTTATCCAACCAGATTTTGAAAAATCTCCACAGTTGGAGGCTACACAACTTCTCTGGGCAAAATCTGCTTGACTAGCCTAATGATGAGAAAGTTTTTCCCTTAAATTCAAGGTAAACCTCTGTGGCTTCAGTTTATGTCCTTTGCCTCTCAGCTTCCTCCCATGCAGTGCTGTAAAGAGCCTGGCTCTGTCTTCTTGGTAACTTGCTCAAAGGCACAAGGAGGCTGCTGACAGGTCCCCCATAGAGCTACAGTTTCCCTGTACTCAGTCAACACAGGTTACCATGGGACTCTGGTTTATTTTATGAGATGCATCTCTACATGTCCAAATTATGATTTCCAAGAGAAACTGCAGCAGTTTTATCTAGAAACCAAAGAGCTCACATTTTTGCCAGTAGCAAAATTTAAAAAAAAAAAATCAGGTTAAAAAAATGGTCTTGCTTGCCAAAATACATATTTTAAAAAAAAAAAAGCAAAAAAACACAGTAATGCAGCACTAGAACACCCACGTCCTGGTTATCCCAGTATCTCAGGCATAAGACTGCTCTGCAAGAACAGCCACATTCACAAATAGAACAGTAAATCCCCAGCAGCATTTATCCAAATACAGAAAAGCATATTCCATACAGAAGTTTAGCAACAAAAACAGAGGAGGTCTGATTTAGTAAATCCAGTTTGCCTTACTTATTATTTAGCAAACACCTTCTACTAAAATCCTACAGTTTGTTGACAGCAATTTGAAATGTGTTGAAGTAGGATACACATACAGAATGTCTTATTTACTAAAGTGGAATTATTTTTAGAAAAGCTGAATGTAGAACAAGCTACATCTTGCTCTAACTTACAGCTGAGCATCCTGTTTACATGCTGATGTCCATGTTTACTCTTTTGGTTGCAGGAAGCAATGCCAAAAGACTTGAAATAACTTTGCCTCCTGCTGCCTATCAAGTTATTCCACTCCTGTAGGAAACAATGGCTGGGGGTCAAGTTAACTCATGCAGAGAAACGCAGAGTTTCACTGCTCTAAGACAATGCCATTTTAACTGCTTTGCTATAAGGATTTGCTTTGCCAGGCTTCTTTGCCCAATCTGTCTCTCTGAAATATGTACAACTTCCTTCTGGCACTTTTGCTTAGAATGTTCTTTAAATTATTTTTCCTTCTCTCCAAACCTTGTTCTCTCTTTTACAGTACTAACATTTTCACATGATTTGCCCTCTATCTTCAAGCTGCAGTCTTAACGCATCAGTCAGATGCAACGGCAGTACAGCAGCTTCTACATTCTATTCCTGCATTTTCATTTTATTAATTTATATCTTGGGAAATAGAATGACTGGCCTTATAGAGGGTTAAGAGGAGGAAGCCAGGACAGTTCTCCATACGAATCTCTGTGCAAGTGCCAGCTGGATTTCGCAGCCCCGCGCTCGGCAAAGCACAGAACAAGAACGCTGTTAGTATTCTTGGAGTGCTCTGAAGAGGAACAGGAAAAGGCAAGAAAATAATCTTACTCTGTACCAGAAAGAAGTGCTGGAAAGTCAAAGAGGAGAATTCAAACTCCATTCTCCCCACAGCACATAATCAACATCACTCACAGTCACTCTCATGCATCATAGTGACACTAAAGGTAATAAGCTGTACGTGAAAGAAGGGAAATAGTGAAGAGGTGTTGTTGCAGCACATCCCCCTTTCCTCCTGCTCTCCATGCCCTCCGAAGCTGAACATTGCTTCCAGGATACTGAAAATACTGCTTTCTGAACCTCTGCCCAGGAGGGGACCCACCATGCATCCATTCCTACCTCTTGGGATATATTTATTAACAACTTACAGCAATACACCCTTCCAAGCAACCAGAGGTCAGTTAATCTCTCCATTTTTAATGGCTTATTTACCCTACATTGGAATCACTCTTCAGGAGCATGAAGCAGCCCCAACCACAGACACAGCCCTAAAGCCCAGGGAATATTAGGGTGATATGGAAGTGTTGATGGCTCCCTAACACCTTAGGCAGGTCCTGCACAAAGCTCAGGACCTCTGGGTTGTTCTTGTGCATACACACAGGTTAATTCAAACACCACTGAGTTTTATTAATTCTCTATCAAGGGCATTTAATATTGAAATAGGTCTGCTGCAAAATCCATACAATAAAATCCCCATTCTCCCATTGTAAAGAGCAGCTTGTGGGGGAAGCAGAACTGGAGACCTGTCACTATTCCCTCTGCCTGCCTCACACTGCAAGTAGACACATATTTGCCCCACCATTCTTAGCATATCCCAAATATAAGTGCAAGAGGCACTGCCAAGTGGTGCAGTAATGCACACAAGGAAAATCCTCCAAGTTATAAGGTTATAGAGAAAAGGAAAAAGCACCCATTTCTTCACCTCAGGGGCAAAATTGTACTTCACATGTGTGCTGGACTGAATAACACTTCATCACAAGAGCCAATTTTCTTCCAACTCCCCTGCAGCTCTTAAAACATAGATCTTAGTTTTGTACCTGATTTGCTAAATGGCTTTTCCTTCCTATTACACCTTTAAAAAATAAAGAATGATAAATACATAATTTCATGATTTACTGCACTCACCAGAAAGTAGATATTAGGAGGACTGTTCTCACTTAAGAAATATATACTGAAATAAAAAAATTTAAAAACCCCAAACAAACATGTCACTTCCTCTCTTCCACAAGGAGAGGGTGGACATTCCTCATGGAAAACAAAAGCCAGAAAAAAAGTTAAGTAGTTATTAATATGGAAATAGTCTGAAAAAAAACCCCCTATGACTTATAGCAATAAAAAGCTCTAGGAAGGTTCTGTCTCACATAGATTAAATTTTAGTGCTATGTATAGTAAAAACATGAGTGGTAAAAAAAGTTAGAACAAAACCCACATATAATGCAGGCATTGAATCAATAAAGTAATTAGGATCATAAGCATTTCAAGAAAATCAACAGCTTGGCATTTTTCTACCACATAGGACTTCATCCAAAAGATGTAGGACTCACTTAAAAAAACCAAACAAAACAAATAGTTGTCTTAAATCTGCATTCTCACTTTGCACTTTCCACCTTGCTTTGCATGGTGAGTGGGTACAGCTCCCTGGCTGTACTCCCTCTGAGTCTCCCGGTGTACCCCCACCGCAGGACACACCCATTCAGGAGTATCTGCAAAACAACCATATAAATTGCATTCCCTTTAGGATACCCACCTCCATTCTGGGGAAGGCTCTTCTCCGCGGACTCAAGATACGGTGGCTGTCTCACTCTTTGAAGCTTTCCCTCCAAACTTGCTCGGCAGCTGAAGGTCAGCACCCCAGAGCTGCAGCCCCTCATCTGCCCTCCACCACCTCTTCCCTCCTCACCCCACAGCTCTGCTTTTGCCCCTTTTTCTGGAAGCTTCTTTCCAGCAGAGACTTGTGGGAGTGCTGATACACCCCAGCTGCAAACACTGATGCTCATTGATGCCCTTTGACAACTATATGTAGTTCATGAACTCCCAAATGCAAAACTCCTGGCTGCTGTTGTCTGAAGGAACCTGCATCACCTGGGCTCAGCTGAGTTTGGGATTCCAAATGAAAAACACCTGGCCAGGAGAGGATCCCCATCACTGGGACTGACCCAGGACTTGAACACACAAGGAGCGCCTAAAGCATCATCTAATCCTTGTTTGATGCTCATCTTTAGCATCCTGATGGGCCTCAAGTCTGAAAAAAAACCCCAAAACATAATTCAAGCAACTATTTTATTAATTCTTGTCACGATGTACACCACTCCCTTTCATCAAATGTGTAGGACTGCCTCTTTTGCAGAAAAGGGCTGTGTTTGATGGTGCAGTAGCAGATGTGCAATTACATCCAGTCCTCTCCAAAGCCACATGCAAAGTTCCTGATGCCACTTTCTCATTGCCTATGAAATGCAGGTTAGAGTTTGTGTTAGAAAGTCCAGGAATCTTAAGTACATCTGAACAAGGCTATGGAGAAAGGAAATTGCCCCACTGGTAAAGGGTAAAGGTCCCCCACTGATTTCAGTATGTCACAAAATATATGATGCCTTTTATTATAATGCAGCAAGAATAAATCAGCCTTTCATGATCAAGAAGAGACAGTATTACTTCTTCTGGAGCTCTCTGCCTTTTAGAGGGGAGTGTGCTCTGAAATATTGTCACTTTTGTTGCTTCCAATATGTCAGCTTGGAAAGGAGATCACAGAAAGAAGATCAGGCCAAGACAAACATTTTACTGTCCTTCCCCCCGCCCCCCCCGCGATTGCAATTGCTTTTGGGTTGCTATCAGTAAATTTTAGTATCTCATACCAGCCAGATGAAGTTTTTTACTGGGCTCAGTGTCCTTACAAGGTTCAGACTTTGATGAGATCGTATTTCATTTTCAACTATTGCCCAATTGCAGTGTGTTTTAATTGAAAATTAGCTATTGTTTAGCTATATCTTGTGTCACACTCTGTGTTTCACACCTCAGACTAAGTCTTTTTTAGGAAATCACTGCATCCCTAACCACCTTTGTAGACCCAAATGATAAGGTTTCATTCACTCATGTGCTCAGTGTGATGGGAAGAAAGACATAAACCAGGTGTGGCTGTACAGAGCTGTGGCTCAGCACCAGGGCTGGAAGCAGCCCTGTGTCCCCGTGTCCTCCTTGTGTCCCCGTGTCCTCCCTGTGTCCTGGGCTCCAAGCCCCAGCCAGGCAGCCCAGGGTGTACCTGCTGCTCCCGCCTTCTCCAGGTTCTCAGTGAACCTCCCCCATGGAGAAACTGTGATTTACTTTTTACTTAGTGCTGCCTACAAAGAGCCTCTCAATTTTTAGTCCATTAACAAATCTTTCCTGGGATCTATTAACATGTCACTATGGAATGCCTTTTCCTTCAAAGTTTAATACGTCTTAACTCTCTCTTAATCACATTGCTCTACTCCGGTTCATAGCCTGCGGCTTCAGGGAACCTTTGCCTTTTATTAGTACCCATATACAATCATGTTGTCATTCCAAAATCCAGTGCTACTTTGGGTTTCATAAATTCTTGTCCCTTTGATTTGCTTGGTGTGTCTGCAGCTCCCCGAGAAGGGACATGTGCAGGCAGGGCAAGGAATGAAATGTTACAGTACCGAGCTGTGCCAGTGCACTCTTGTGCAGGGAGCAGCTGTGCCTGACAGGAGACACGGTCCCTTCTTCCCTGCAGTGGTGGAAGGCAGTGTTAACACTAATATTGGTTTGGTCAAATCCTTGGTGCAAGCCCTGGAGGTATTGAAAAGATGTGGAGATGCAGCACTTCGAGACATGGTTTGGTGATGGACCTGGCAGTGCTGGGTCAATAGTTGGATTCGGTGACCTTAGAGGTCTTTTCCAGCCTGAGTGATTCTATGATTCCTGTTCTGACAGTTGGTGAGAGCTGACAGACTTCCATGCTCACAGATACGAGCTTCCAAATGAAGAACTGACTGTTCCTTGGTAGTGCCCCATAAAGGAAGATCTCTCATGCCACAGCCTTGTGAGGGTCACAGCATTTCCGCTTTGGCCCATCTGGAAGCTCTGCTGACTGCCTGGTGAGGGAGGGAAGGGACTACCTGTGTGCCACCCATTTTGGGTCATTTGCACCTCCAGGTGGGGAAAAAGAATACTGAATGTCCTTCTTAGAAGTACACATTTAGATACCTGCTTTATCTATTTTTCAAGGTGATATTTTGCACTTTATAACGGTGTTTGTGAGTGAAATAAGAAAGTTTCAGTGTGATAAAGCTGTGGTCTCTATTTTGTTAATCCCTTGTTTATGTCACTGAATTCATTACTGGAGATGACAAAACTAAGGTTATCAAATTGTGTAAAAGCAGCTCCTGACAATTCTGTTGTGGGTTGTTGGGTTGTTTTTTCTTTTTTCAAATTCCATTTCTACTGAGAAGCATATTATAATGCAATTTTAGGTGCTAGAGTACTAGGAACATGAACAAGATGGATTCACTAATTAAATGGAAACAAGGTCCAGCCTGACATCTCTAAAATACAGCAGATCCCATCACAGCCACATGCTTGTCTCCCTGCTGTTAGAGATTTGTTATTTGCAAGGTACTTGGGTTTCGTCTCAGCATCATGTCAAAGAATCTGAAAAATATCTCATCTCTCTTCTAATAAGACACCATCTGCCTTTTTTTTTAGAGTAGCCTGCAAGTAGGCATTATCTGGGTCGGTGTAAGCACTTTTTGTCTGTTCACAGTCACTTTACAAGAGTGTTTTGATTTTTTTTTTCCTACAAGTCAGAGTTGCTGCAATGTGCTCTGTGTGGTGGAAATGTTCAAAAGCATTGGGAATGTGCAGCTTGTACAGAATGCAGCTGCCTGCCTGTGAAATGGTATTAGACTCAGAGAATACAGTATATCGATTCTTTGCCATCTATATCAGCTTCCTGTTTATTTCTGAATATAATTTCATTCCTAGTTTTTTACCTGGTTGGATCCTGACAGGTTCCTGGGTTTATCTATATGAATTGCCATAGCAACTGTGGCGCTAGAGCAAACAGTCATGAGCTTCAATAGTCTGGGGGTCTGCAGCAGAGCACTCTTAATTTAGAGACCTTCATCTCTCTAATCTGAGTTGTTTTACCAGCTTGATTGGGTGTATTGTCTGTACTTCAGCATGACTCACGTTGTGATCTGTGGGCTACGGGGAGGGGAGAGATGCGAGTTTATGTTCATTTAGGAAGGATTACACTCTTTGAATAAACACCATTCTAGAATGAAGCCCAAAGTGTAGATTGGCTCACGTGTACATTTTGATGCAAACGTTATGTTCTACTTTATTGCAAGACTGGGGTTCCCATCTGAAGCCGAGATGAGACCTTGAGCACCACAACATCCCATTAGCTTGTGCTGAAGCTGAGTTTGGCCTGGTTTGCGCTGTGCCTCAGGTGCCCCAGTGCCCCAGGAGCCGCAGTGCCTCAGCCTTAGCAGTGCTGCGGGGCCGCTCCTTGCAGCTCTGGACTCTTTCACAGCAGCTGCCGAGGCAGCATTACTGTTGTTGTTCTCACAGCTTTGTTTATTGTTCCCACAGCCGTGCACCTGCAAACCCCAATAATTTTGTATGGCGGGTTCTCATGGGAAGCCATTACCACTGGTGTGAAAATCAGCCCTTTCCCCCAACCTTTTCATACCTCGTTCTGTAGGGGCTAGTTTGTGTGGGAGACAACTGAAGCAACAAAGCAGTGTTTGTATACTCTACACTATTAGTATTTTAAATACTGAAATATTAGCCAATAACACGTGCACAGGAGGTTAATGGCCAATGTGCAACAATTTCTCTAATTACTGTACTCAGCTGTAATCATGCCACAAAGAGGAGCATCCAAGAGGGAGTTTGTGAGAGCATGATTGGGAAAAAAAGCATATAATAAATAGTGGGAAAGCACACCAGAAAATTCATCATCTTTCTCTTCATCCTCACCACTGCTGCACAGGAGAGACAGCACAGAGGACACTTGGCTGGGGACCCCAGCACTGCTCTCCCAAGCTGCCCACAGAGGTGTTCTCTCCTCTCCTTCTGTGTGTCCTCAGCTGCAGACCCTGCTCACGCTACTCTGCATGAGAGCATGGCTCAACACCCTGCATGCAACAGCCCCAAGAGTGTGAATCTAGGAATTGTGTGCATTATTGAAACCGTGAGGGTGGGGAAGGTCACAAACAGTGCCATGGCACATAAATCACACAGCTATTTTTTTTATTTTTCACTGGGTCTGCCTCACTCTTTTGGTGGAGCAGAAAGCGGTGGCTATTTGTATTTTATGCCACACATATCTTGCCTTAAACAACACACAATTTCAATGTAGATGTCAGTATCGATAATAACAGGTATGTAGTTGGTCATTTGATCAGTACTTACACATATCTACCAGCCATTACAGTTTCACCTGCCATACTGCACCTTGTTTTATAAAAATTGCAGCTGGGGATTTTCTCAGTTGGAACAGCTGGGTGTCAAAAGCCAAACTGCCCAACCAGTCTGTGTGAGCACCAGAAGCAGACGCCTGCCCACTCACTTTTTGACAGGCGTGGCTTTAGTCACAGTTTCTGTGAAAATAAATATTATTGAAAATACAATTTCTTTTTTACCACTGAGACAGTTTTTAACAGTTGTGGACATTCCCATGTCCTTCAGATGAATGAGGGCTACCTACCTTCTTCCTAGAACAGCAAACATCAAGCAAAGGGAGCTGAAATTACTCTGGAAAAGCAGCTTTATGTGACTCTGGAATATCCGGAGGTGCACTGTGCTATTCACTCACATTGCATCTCCTTGACTGCCATTGCTTGTAGAGAGATGAGTAAAGCCAAAAGAAGTCGCTCAACATTTGCCTTTCGGGCTATCCCACCCTGCACTTCCCCTTCCTCAGAAAGCTTCAAAAGCAGCTATTTTCACAACTTCAGTGTTGACAGATTTGGCTGCTGTGATGCAGTTACCACGTGGCTCTGTCAGACCCAGATCTTGGTCTCCTTTGCAAGAACGGAATGGGGGAAGAAAAAGGAGAAAAAGTGTAAGACAATGGTAGTTTTACAGTCTCCTTTTTCAGCTTGCAAACTGGAGATAGGAGTAGACAAGCTTTACGATGGTGTGGAGAAATCAATACATTTTCATTGATTCTCGTAGCTGCAGAACTCTCACCCAAGCACAAGTACAGGGGTCAGAGGATGAGTACATGACTGTCCTGCCACCCTAGCCGTGTGCTCCTCAGAAACCCTGCTCTTTGCTTCACCGGGGATGGAGCCTGCTCCGTTACATGAGTTTTTTTTTTTTTGCTGACCCGGGATCTCTCTCAGCAGGGGAAAGTGAGTCCTGCAAATTATCCCCCACACAGGCCAGAAACTCCAACAAAGCCAGTGGCAGCTGCAGCTGAAGGCACAGCTTCACTTAAGGAAAATACTTCCTTTACAAAAGACTATTTTCAAACAATTACAAAAAGCCTATCGAAACAATGCATTGTATTCCAAAAGAACCACAAAGTTACATATGAAGAATGACACAGAAATAGAAACATCAGAACAAAACAGCTTGGAAAACCGGCTAAGAAGTTGCATAGTCAGAACAGAATGTAATTAAAAACTTGGAACAAGCATATAGTTTTGAAACAAAAGGAGTTGGAAACAAATTATAAAAATTTGAGTCTGAAAAAAATTTGAAGCAGACTTGTAAGGGTTACGTTTAGTTTACATTTTTGCAAAACCTCCAAAAACATCAGTGAGAGTCTTTTAGAGTTGTTTTGATTTTGCAGAAACATTATTTTCCTTAATTGGCATTTTCAGCTTCTGTTACAAAATTTCTGGCCTGGTCAACTCTACTGAAAATCTGTTCATTAGCAAAGTGTGAGGGTCTGTCACCATTTGCAGTTGCTGGAAAGCTGTCAAATGGTGTAAAACTTACTGGAAGGTCCTTTTACTGTTATGGTCCACCTTTGCAGGTGACATTTTATAACTGATTTGATTGTGCCACGATGGACCTGACCTTTGTGTTGTGTCTTTTCTTCCTGTTTCTTCAGCAGAGTCCATTATCTCTTGTTCCAAATTCCTTCAACTCTTCTCTTTGACTTTCTGTTACTTTCCACTTCATTCCCAGGCTGCACCGCCTAACACCCTACACCTGCTTTTGATGTCACCAAATAGGGACAATGACTATAAAGTTATTTCCCTTTACAAGTCAAACCTGGAAGGTCTCTCTGTTGTTGTTCATTCTATTTCCATTGCTGGTGTAAGTGTCCTTGTTGTTTTTCCCACTAGTGAAGAAAGGGCAAATGTCATATTCACTGAAGCAAAGACTTTGCTTTGAAGCCGTATTGATTTTTCCTTTTCCCTTCTGAAGCTTTGCCAGGCTCCATAAAAGCCTGTCTCTTGTTCAGAAACTCTTTGGACTGAGAGACAACAGGGGCAGCAGAGCCAGCGGGGCGCAGTGGGAAGTTAGGGCATCTGCTGGGGAATGACAATCATGACAGCAGCAAGGAAAAGAAAGAGGTCATTTTATTTTTAACTGTACTCTGAGAATGGTTGTGGATCAGAACAAAGCCAAATGGGAAACGCAGCTTTAATTCCAATTTGTGATTCCTCCTTGTCCGAACCTGAATATGAACATTTTTCTACGGTTCAGCTGTTGACAGCAAGACACTGAGACCACTTAAGTGACAGCTTAGCTAGGGGCTTAACCATGAAGGTGACAACAGCAGGACATTGTAGCACGATGCTGTAAGGACGTGAGCCTTACCCTGCACTAGACTGGAGCAGCAGCATCATATGGGCTCGCAGAGAACTCCTGAGTGAAGGTCCAGGGCTACCACAGGACTCCTGTTCAAGGGATCTGAAATGCTCTGTTTAGACCTAGCTTATGCAAAGCAGAAATATCCAATATTTGTTCAACTGACACGTACTGCAAACACCCAAAATGATTCTCTCCTGCCACTGAATACCTCTGTCTTTTGTAGGTTCCTTGCAGGCTGTGGCCACATACCCTTATTTATCATCTGTGCACTGGAGAGTCTCTCACTTAGCACGAAGATAGGTGCTGGCTTCAGGCCTTATTTAAAGGTGGTGTCTCCCAGTGCCTCCACCGCTCTTCCAACGCATTTCATTCATGCTGACTCAGAGGAAAGAATGTCACTTATTAAAGCATCAGTGCCACTTCTTGCCATGCTTCTGTATTTCTTGGAGCTGTCAGGCTGGGAGAGCTGGTCTTCCAAAGCTCATTAGATAAACAGCTGCTGCTGGAGCTGCACGTAAGATTACAGCAGCTGCCTTTTGCAGAGTAGATCAAGTAATAATTATAGTCGTTTCCTACAGTTCTTGGTTTGTGTTGTTTTTTTTTTTTTGTAAAATTAGTACCTACTACCAGAAGTTAAATAACAACAATAAGAATTATTCCTACTGCTCGTGAGTGTGGTCTCGCACTCCCAGTCAGAAAGTTGTTTAAAAGCTAAAAATCCATAAAATAGCTTCCAAATTCTCAGCTTTTTTGAGAATTGTGCATATGAGACAGCTGGAAATGAGACCTTTTTTTTTTTTAAACACCTGCGGAAAAAACCTGTTATCAACAGCAATGAGAGGGTTTTGTTGATTAAAGGATGTTTTCCACTATTCATTTGTAAGGGAAGTGAATCATTAAGTGCTGTCTGAAAACCTTCTTCATGCTGAATAAAAAGAAAATGTTTTGTGGTCATTAGGGCTTACAGGAATAGCCTGAACACCCACCACCATCTATCTGTGCTGCAGATCAGCTCTGCTCCAGCTGCTGATGCCGCTTGTCAGCAGACTGCAGGCTCCCCCCACTACAACAGCACCGCTGCTGCTTCTCCTTCCCCTCTGACCAGCTCTGCCTGCCAGGGCAATTTTGCAGCCTCTTTCTCCAAGGAGAGGAAGCATCTTAAAGCTCTGCCCCCCTGCACAGGGGAAGAAAAGCATAACTGATCCTGTGTGCCCTGTCAGGACCTAAGCACAGCAAGTAATGAATAGAAGGAAGCTGTTTGGGTGTCCTGGGTCAGCTTTGACTTTGCGGTTTCCTGTGATACCTTTCGGGGCACGTCACACTGTTGACTTTTGCACCTGTGTTGCCCACCCAGTTCTCAGTGTACATTTGTTTTCATTATTCCTGCACCCTCCTGCTGTTTTTTCTGACAAGCTCAGGATCTGAAAGCTGTTTTCCCAGACCTTAAAGTAACAACCCATCATCAGCTGTGCTGTGTACGGAAGGCTGCTGCTCAAATTCCTTTCCACAAAAGGCACATTACAGGACCTGCCTAATCAGCACTTACCTAAGTTTGCTCATGCCAGACAGAGTCAATTTACAGACCCTGCCGGCTGTTGACCCTGCTGTCTGCTCTGGGTTGTTCTGGCCTGCCTCCACTTTCTGAAATTAAATGTTAGTATTTTTAATTGCAGGTTTTAACTCTTGCCTAATGGGGCACAAGCTCGTGCTGTTACAGATCTGTCCAAGACAAGCGAGAGGGACCATGGAGAGGAGCTGGAGTGGGGGTGCTGAGAGTAACAAAGTGGGTCTGTGCCTTCCTGTCTCTCATCTCCCATGGAATGGAGATGAAAAAGGTGCAGTACCACAGTCCTCTTGCCCCTGCTGCCCAGTTCACAGGCACCACCACGGGGCAGAGAATCCAGATTTTGGAATGTGATGCCTCACTGCCAGTGTAACCCAGAGCAGCTCTGAAGCTGCTACCTGCTCGTGATGCAGCTGAGCGAGCTCCCAGCTGTTGGAGGATTTATCCTGTGGGTAGGCATGTCAGGCTTGCATGAGGTAAACGCTCAGTGCAGGTTTGAAATCATGATGGTTTATTGCTGTTCTTTCCTTTTTGCTGGTGAAAACATATGAAATAAAACTAGTTCATTCAGAATAATAATTGCGATATAATTTTGTAAAAATTTTGAAAAATACGGCCTATTTTTCTATATATTACTAAAAGGTATTACTAAATTCGACCAAAGAAAATATGAACATTTTTTTTTCTAAACCAAGAAATAAACCATCAGTAAAATTATTATAGCACTTCGTTCTCTCTGATTTTTACTGAGACTTTTCTTTCTTCTATGAAACTATCTATTGTTGATCCCATCTTAAAAATAGTTTCACATTAAGGGAAAAATGTAGTCTATCCTACATAGCTTGCTAGATGGCGTATCAAAGGTGTGAAGTCTGCAAATTCCAAGTTCGGCTCCTTACAGAATGATCAGTTTTCACCACCCACAACCAGGTTCTGACCATAGCAACACAGACCCAGGATGAACATCCATGAGAAAATAAACTCAGCACCTACCCGAGGGATTGTGGACAGATCACAGAAATTATGAAGCCAGCTTCACAAGCTGATTTATGTCAACTATGAAGAAGCTGCAGATATGCTCTACTTAGGAAACAAAGAGCTGAAAATTTTAGCCACTATCACCTAGCAAAACCACGGAAGGTCTGCTGTGAGGTAACAGCTGTGAGAGTTAAGGTCTCCAGCAAGCCAACAGTTCAGATTAAGATTTTAAGGTCAGAAAATGTTTGCTTGTTTCTTTCTTAAGATTTTTTTTCCAAGATTTAATTTGCTGTTTCTATTTCCTTCACACACCAGACCACAGATCTAGCTCCATTACCTTCATGACAGTGATAAGAGCCTGAAAGAAGCTCTTTGGTTGCTCCCTCCTGGTGCGTTTCAGTCCGATGCCTGTCAATTCCCTGTGGAAGGCTGCGACCGCCTGTCGTTACCAGCCTGCACAGAGGAGCTTTCCAGTGCCAGTGCTGCCTTCCAATAACCTTTCCTGATTTTCCAGTGAGACTTTGGCACTGCCCAGACAGCTGGAGGAGCTAGGGGAGCTGCAGTGTTCGTGGTCTAAAGCTGGATGGTTTTTTTACACTGTCAAAATGCTTGGACAGAGCTGTTGCATTCCAGTCACCAAGTTGGGGTGTGCCTGTGCAACAGCCTCACGACATCCCAGGGTTGTGTGTCACCAACATCAGCCAGGCAAAAACATTTTTACCCTCAAAAACTGAACAAGAATGTTCACGATTTCTTGTTTCATTAGCATGTACCTATAAGAATGAAGATGGAAAAGAGAGTAGATATTAATGCAAATCTAATTGCAGAAGCTGTCTGAATGCCAGCAGGGAAATTCCTGTTGTCAAGGATGAAAGATAAGACATCTCCCATTTCTCAGAAGTGCTCTTCATTAACTTTGTGAAAGTCAAACTGCTAATATCCAGGTAAGTGTTCTGCACAAGCTCCTTTGCTCTCCTCCTCAGAAAATGCCACACAGAATGCAGGTCTGAAGGTAAGGACACATAGGTAACGGTCACAATATTGATATATGTTATTTTCTGCTGGTCAGATGTGAACCACGTTTAATCACGCCAACCCAAACACCTCCACTGTACACCAAAGTCTGCTATGCCCAGTATCTGGGTTAACGAGATGGCAACCTCTTGGCAAGTTATTGAAATAAATGAGAGTTTGCTGAAGATCTTGGAATCAACGAGGCCAAGAAATGCTCACAGCTGTTATCTGAAATTCATAATTGTTTAGCTTTGACTTCTAACCTGAGGAAGCAGCGTTACAGAAGCCTTACAGATCAACAGGATGGACGTGCACTCGGTGCTGATTGCACCACAGGTAGTCCTCTTCAGCTGCTGCTTTTCCTATTGATCTCTCCTCTAAATGGATAATGTTTAGTAGGTTCATAAGCAATGAAGCCGTCAATATCTGTCAGGATTTACACCTCTTTGACCTCAGCATGTGGCAAATATTGCTATCAGCTTTATGTGTTTTGTTCTGTTTGTTTTTAGCTTTTCAGTTAATCTGATTGCAACACGCAGCATGAGGTTCAGAGGTTTGAACAAATGCAGCCAAGGCATTCATCTAGTTCCTCTCCAAGACATAAGAGATCATATTCTGCATAGCTCTCTTAATAACACTAATGATTTACAGGACAATCAGCTCTCTCTCCACTAAAATAAGTTTACAATTATTTATATGTCGTATTGCTCTAAAGTATGTTTTTTATAAATCTTGTGGTCTTATGTGCTTGTCAAACAGATTTCAGGGACCACACAGAAGTCTAAAAATACTCATGTAAACCCTTCTGCAAGTGCTTGACATCAATGCAGCTATTGTATATCTTCATGCCCAACACAGGTTAAAATAGTGCCACTCACTGTGACAGTGTAACTAGAGGCTGCTAAGCTGACAGAAATAATTTATTATGCTGCTTACAGCTAATAAAACCCCGTGTGCTTTGGGGCAGTTTTTGAAAATACGACTCTCATCCTTTTCACAAGTGAACTCTTGCTGTTCCTATCATCTCTGGTAGTCCTTAGACAAAGGTTTGAAGCCTGCAAACACACTCAAAACTAGGAGAAAGTGGAATGTCTGACTGCATAAAATAAGGACTCTCTTGCACCAGAACAGGCAGCCAGTCTTTTTTGTTAAGTACAGCTATTGTGTGTTAAATGTGTCTAAACCCACGCTAACTTCTGAGGAGAATCAGCCCATTTGATCAAAGAAGCTCAAACTGGCAAAACACAGCAGTCTCACCAAGTGCTACAAGAAGCCCCATTTCTGCTGGTGTGCCACACTGCTCAGTAGTGGTTTGATCTCCAAAATTCACTCCTCTGGGCTGGTGTTTTCCCTCCAGCTCCTCTTCCCTGCTTTCTCTCCCCTACGGCATTTCTCTGTTCTGCATTTCCACTTTGCTAACTCACTCCTAATGGGACTTACCCCTCACAAAGCAATTTCACAGGGAATGAAGCATTGAGGAACTGGCAATTGCTGTAAACCTCATCACTGTGCCTGATCTTGGATGCATCCATCTAATTTTGGAGCTATTTATAAAGATGGAAGAAAAGAACATCTCCAGCCCATCTAACCATCCCAAGGCAGAATCCACTCTGAAATGCATTCCGTGCTAGAGAAGCCATGTGCAGCCTCCTCCAATCTTAGCTATGCTTACTATTGCAAAGTTGCTACACTATAAAGTCTTTTAAGTGAGGATTTTTCATTACTTCATGCTGCCTATTCAGTTCTGATCACTGCTGGTCTTACTTCCTCAGACTGAGACACACTGTAATAAAATAAAAACTGTGTGTGAAAAGTTGTCATTCTGACATATGCAACTAAAAAAAAATTACTGTCAATAACATAGATATATATGTATAGATGTATAAATAACTGCTTGTGTCAGGCATTCGTAGTTAAGTGTAACTGAAAGGATAGTAAATTCATTCACCTACTTTTGGTTCTCTCTTAGGCAACAAGGAAAAACAGATAACCAGTAGACTATGATTTATCCGGTACTAAAATTCCTACACTAGGCACCTAACACTGGTGGATAAATTTAGGAAGGAGGAATTTCACGCTGATAACCTTCAACATCCAGCACAGACCTACAGCAGAAACACCTCCTACACTCATACCTGAACCTTCAGCTATCCTGCTCCCTTAAGAAGGGAAGCAAAGGGCTGTTTCAAGTTAAAAATGAGTGGAAAATTTGGTTTAATGCTGCCCATCTGTATTTCATTCCTCCTGCAAGGGCAGGGGCTCATCTTTCCCAGGTGCAGTGAGCAGAAGCTTGGCTGTTTCCTGCAGGGGGTCAGCAGGGGCTCAGCTCCATGGAAGAGCTGGAGCACAGTCACTGCAACAAAACCCGGTTCAGAACGCTGATGTCTGCACAGCCACAAAAATACAGCAGCACTTGTCTGAAGCATGGCCACGAGTGAGAAGGTGGTAATTTTTAAGCTTCTTAATCTAGCAAGCAGTAGAGTTTGCAAGCCTCTGCTCGTGTCTGGAGGCACACACTTGCCTCAGCTCGAAGTTCCCTGTGAAATTGCACCTCTGGCATCTTTCAAAGGGAAAAATGACCATCTGTGTGTGGTGGGTAATTCAGTGACTGCTGTGAACTGCCTGGCACATGCCTGTCGTTATTGACTGAAGGGATTCTTGTACCCACCCATCAGAGGCTGGCCTTGCCCACACTGGATGCTGGAGACACCGGAGCAGCCTAGATTTCCATTTCCACCCTGAACAGCAATTCTTGTAGCTGGGAGTTCATAAGTTAATATCCTTTGATAGACACGCAACTACAAGAAAAACAATTTAAAGCAAAATTCCCACCTGAAGGAACAAGAACACTGATAAAATTAAGTGAAGAAAACAGAGATTTTAATTATTTCAAATATTTGCATTTGCGTGAGACAGTAGCAGCAATGTAAGAGGGAATGAAGAACAAAACTGCCTTTATCACACAAGAAACAATTTTTACAAAACCTGTAATGAAGCAAGAAAAAATAAATTCATAGATGAAAGGATGATGACATTTAAGTAAATGACAAATGAATTAGAGCAAACTGCACCTAGCAATAGTCCATACTGCAACAACTCAATAAAAACCAGAGAGCATCTAGTTTTAAAATAAAATCCCTAAGCTGAATTGTAGAATGGAGCCAGGACAAGTATGAATTCAACAAATGGGAATTCACATGCAGTATTACAATACAGTCTAAATTCTAGTAACCAACAAGCCCTTTTAGACTTAAGATAAACTGTATTGTTGAAAAAGAATTACTTGTTTAAAAAAAAATAAAAAGGATCTCAGATAGATACTTATTATCAGTATTTTATTAAATTTTACAAATGTTTCTTCTTCTGTCAAACACAGCAAAATTTGTGAGCGTTTTCTGTGGTGTATCTCAGAACCACAGTTGGGAGTGCTTTTCCAGAGAAGTCTCTTTTCATGAATTTAACCTTGCCCTTTCCTCCTGGATGAGGCAAAAGGAAAATGCCCAAAAAGGTTCCCGGCTGCAGCAATTAAGGTTGTATCTTTTGCTGGCTTCTGGTCAGCCTTCAGAGAATCAAGATACTCAAAATAGCCTATAAGACAAGAAACCCAAACCAAAAGAAACCCAAAACCCAAATTCCAAACCCCAAACCCTGGCTTGTTATTTTTCTTCTATTACATTTCCTGATTTTGGACAGCGAAGTCATGATTTATGAGAGGAAACCAATGGTTCCTGTTATCTTCTGTGGAGAGCAGGGTACACTTATTCCAGTTAATAACTGGGGAGAGAAAAATATATTTATGGCAAATGGATGGATGTTAAAGAAAAAATCAGCACATGATTGAACAAGGGAATCTCTACTAGCTGGCCAAGAGTAATTCCTTTTGGGTGTTATTTACCATAGTGAAGGCCCCACTTTCCACTTACCGGAAATTGCTCTAGACTTACCTAGATGCAAATAAGAGCAAAATTTATTCATTAGTTCAGCCAAATATCACCACTACATAGGAGGAACCTTATGAAAAGTAGAAAAACCAACACTGTACAACCATGTATTTGTCATCAATCAGTGAAATACTGCACGGCTTTTTCTGAAAATGCATTTGATGCCAGCTGAACCACGGATTATTTCTAGAACCTTTCATATAGTCTTAATTGCTTAGAATTACTGCCAAAGTTGTTTCTACAAAGCACTGGATGAAACAGGTATGCTGTACACCTCACTCTCCCAAACTGCCTCCTGACACAAGGTTCTGCCCCACTCCTCATTTTATTCCAGGGAAAATTTATCAAGTGTATAAATCAAGTGCATTGCATGGGGTCTGGCCCATGGCTGCTTTGCAGTCCCAAGATTCTATCCTTCACACCCAGGAGATTCAGTCAGGCTCCCTGACTTCCTCAGTAACTGAACAAAATCACCAGATGAATTTTTTTTCGGTTTTTTTGTATTTTTAATAATGCAATTGAAGTGTTACCAGCTCATACAACCTCTCGTTAACTGCGCTCTGGTATTATCGCGTCTGAGTGCCAGTAGTATCAACTTCCATTTGAAAAAATGTTACTGGCTCTTATGGCTGTAAAGCAAAAAACCTGGGTAGCCCTACAGACTTTAAAACTCCACTTTTTTTCTTTTTAATGGTGTTATTATAAAGCTCAGCTCACAGATGCTGTTGCCTGGCCTTGCTGACATTGAGAGGGGAAAATTCAGATGACAGAGAAAATCCAGCTATTTCTGTCCTGAATTTATAGCAACATGTGGCCCAGTTGTCTGTCTCTTCCCTTCCAGAATGGAGCAGAACAGAGCAGACTTCCAACTGCTGTAAAGTGTCATCGTGTCTTTGGCATATAGGTCAACATCTAGATTTCAGGATCAGGAAGAACTAAATGTTCCTTTCTTTATAGATTTTAACATAAAAATTACTACAGCATGCTAAGGCTGCAAATTCTGGTACAAATCTTTTCTTTGCATCCATGTAATTTCAGGGATTTTTTAAATTTTTTTTTGAATGTAGAAGACTTTTTTGCCCTGAATTTTGGCCTTATATGCAAATATCCTTAAGCATATTGTAAAGCACATTTTAAAGCCTGGTAGTGCTCATAAATCAGGATAGATATACTTGTAATCATTTCTGTGAGTGGGTGTTCATGTGCATGAGAAGATATGCAAAATTGGACAGTGAGATGAGCCATGATGGACATTAAAGGTCCAGAAGCAGATCGATAGCTGGTGTAAATTGTCAGGGCTTCATTGATTCCAGTGGTCCCACGATAAATACTAATTCAGCTGGAGCTAAAAAAACTGTCATCATCTTCTCAGCTGCTCAATGACAGTGGAGAATGCAGAATGAGGTGCAGGCATTACCTCCACACCTCTGAATGGTGCAAAAAGGTAAAATTCCCTGCTTAGTCACGTTTTTTGAAATCTCCTTTATTGGCTGCAGTAGTGCATGTGGGTATGCATGAGATGCATATATACAAGAAGAAGGCATTTTCTGAGACAAATACACGGCTTCTACTGCTGTGATGGTACTTTTATCTTCAAAAGAAAACAAAACAAATTTCAAGAGACTGTATAAAATTTGCTTGCACAAATTTCTTGCACTACTAAAAGGTTATTCATTCATCCCAGTAGCAAGGGACACGAAACTCAGGTTTTAATCCGCAATTTATACACGATACTTAAATTCTTTTTCAAAACTGAAGCTTATTACATAAATGATGGTTTTCCAGGTGTACAAATTACTGAGAATTATAATATCAACAAAAAGGAACAAAGCCAGGTTGCATATAAAAATTTTTACCTCCTAGGTGACTCTCAACGGGTTTTTTTCTAAACATTTTCCACCAGATAAAGTTCATTACCTTGTTCTAACAATTTCCCATTTCACAAAGTTAAGATTTTACTGAACCCGTATATAAGAAATTAATTATACAATGGCATGAACAGAACCTAAGAGAAAAGGGACTTTGTGCATGGCTGGTGATGAACTCATCGATTCTGCTGCGAAGTTCTCTTGAACACCTTATCAAATGCTGCTGATTTCTGGTCTGCATACAAATGTATTGATGTGCCAGAATGGAATCAAATTAGAATGTTTTGAGTAACAGCCCATTTGCCATGTTTTAAATTGTTCATATTTACTTGGAGGCCTCAGGAGGGCATCTTAATCTTATAGTGTTATTATTTGAAACAGGAAAAAAGATTTTTAATGTTATTTGGAGAAAGTCCCTTAGCTTGTAGACTGAAAACAAAAAAACAGAACTGCTGCAACAGATATTTTGACAAGAGCTTTGAATGAAAAATAACAAAACCTCTGAAGGGAATTTCCCATTAATCTAATTTATTTGGAAGCACATTTTCACAATAATTATTAAATTATCTAATGTTCGCTTACATTAAAAAGTGACCATCTTTAACTGTTCATTACTAGAAAAAAAGGTGGGGGGAAAGGCCAATATTTTAAACTAACATCACAGGGAAAAAGCAACAACTTCCAAACATCAAAGGAATGCCATGATGTTTGGCAGCTTCCTATGAATTCAGCTGTTTCATCTCCTAGTGAAGTTGGCAACAGAGCATCTTCTGTGCAGTGGTGTCTTTAAAACTGTAACGTGTTTATTTGTTAGACCTCTATTCATCCAGTTTTCAGGGTGTTTGAACAAGAAAACCAGCCAATAATTAAAGACTTGTGACACAGGAATCCATGTTTAGTACAGACAACGAAAATAACGACTACATTTTCGTATGGAGGATTATATCCAGGAAGTTCATCCATGCCTTGCAAGTCTTCTGTGGGTGGAGAGTACCAGGGATAACCAACTGAGATACCACTGAGCGAAATGCGGTTTTTATCGGTTTTATTTCTCCTAGAAATGTCAGCACAGCACATTATATTGCCTGTAATTTTAATAGATAAACGAGACAATGGTTCCATTGTTTTGTTGGGTTTTTTTTTTCTCAAAATGGTAGAATACATTTTCTGAAAAAGGTCTGCAAACATATTTACAAAAGTGTGAAATCAGTAAACGCAGGCTCTTTATATTTTTACTGAACTTCCAAAGATTGACTGATATCCTAATTTTATTGGAAATCTGATCCAAGGATGATACAAGAAATTAAATATCACACTCAGTTTTGCTTTTGTGTAGGCTACCATGAAAAACAAATCAAATAGATGAAATATTTTGAAAAGAACAAACTTATATTCCATGAAGCACATGAAGATATTCCAAAACCATTTCTTATATTTTCATTTCAGCTTTAAAACATCTCTTGTTCTTTCTTAATGTTGTGTTAGAACGTGGGACACCATCTTATTTTTGGAAAGCCAGCTGCTGTAATGTCAGTATAAAGTAGCCACTAAAATGTTACTCACAGTATCTGCATCACAGGAATGGACACTTTTTTTTCTTTCCCCAAACAGGACTGACAAAATTTGTGTTGTTGCCTTCCTCGATCACATTTTAAATACTATTGGCTGACAGAAATAAAGTGTAGTGTCATGCTTGGTTTACCTAAATCATTTATTTTGTAACTAATAAAAGTAAACAATTACCAGATACTGTATATATAGAGATATATAGATATATGGCCACAAATAAACTATAGTAGAAAGTTATTTTGGTTTTGATAAAGTTAAGAAAAGCACATAAAATCATATTTCATTAATATCTTGTTTTATGGCCATCAATATTTTTGTGGTTTTTTTTCTGTTTTGTTTTGTTTTATCAACATAGCAAAATACAATCTTCTTATTAAACAATAATTATCAGATGGCAGACAATTCTTTTTATTGGTTTACATTGGCAGGTCACAGTCTAAAAGCACAACCACATCAGGCAGAAATTGCACACAGACCGCCCTGGATTTTGAAGACTATTTTTTATGCTTCTACAAAAAGACCTTAATTTAAAACTGGGGACTGTAACAAGTACTGAGTACATAGTTTTCTTTTTTTTTTGTTAGTATTTTTTTTGTTAAATAGGTAAGTAAAATAACTGAAATTGCAGTACTTTATTTTGGTTTCAGCTTAATTTTTAATGTCTGTGCTCGATGTTAGCAAACATGCTTTAAACTTCCCAGCAATCTTTTATAATAAAGTTCAATCACCCAATAAAACCCAGGTGATTTATTTTTCCCATCATGGAATACTGCAGATTTATTTCAATTAGGCCTGTTCCTCGCCTTTTTTTGGTGTCGATATTGCATTTTTAACTCATTCCTGAAATCTAGAGGATATTTATGTGTGATGACAGTCACAATGACAGTATTTCGGTAAGAAATGGCTGTGGTGGGGCTGGCCCATAAATATGCAGTTTTATTAATTGTAGAAGGCACGCTCATGTCTTCAAAAACCAGAATGGTCTTAAGATATTACTCTTTATTTGAGACAGTTACCATTACTTCATTAAAAAATGACAAAACAGCAATAAACATTTTAGCTCTTTAATGAGCAAAGATCAGGTCTCTTAACATTGGAATAATATTCGTTATCCAGATTATCTTTATTTCACTCAGTGACCAGTAATATGGCCAAGAAATACAAAGTAATTTTCCATCAAGTAGTATACAATTTTTGTGTGTAATAAGCTTTCATTCTTGAAAAAGAGTAACTGAAAAGAAATGTTTCTGTTACTGCAGTTAGTTTGTCAGAGAAAGTTCTTCGCATTATCTTACAAACTATCAAAATTGCTAGTAATTTGAAAAAATGTAAAAAAAAATCACATAACTTTAGTCTAATAGAAATATAGTACAGGTAAGAGAGAAAGTATTTATCAGGGATGTGCTCTTAAGTCCATCTCAATTATTTCTTTTATATAAATGTACATCTGATTACATATACAAACATTTTGAAAGGACCATGGTATAGAATTACTGGAAAGCAACAGGGGAATGAAAAATTTCTCGTGATTTTAGAACATTCACTTTAAATCACACAAACATATGTAGTATCCAGATTTTTAAATTTCCAGTTGTTGGCTCTCTCCTCGTTCTCATATACCGTCTTTTTCTACACTTTTGCCATCTGATCTAGAGAATTAATTGGAATGACAAAGCTAATGTATAGCAAAAAGGGAATTAACATTATATTAAAGTATTATAAGTAAACTTTATAACATGCAACATGAGTTGAAACAATAAACGGAAAGGTGGAATCAGAGCGGTAATATTGGGGCATTTTTAAATGCCAAAATGTCATTGCAATTAAATTGTTGGACACACTTTACCTTACCAATTTGAACTAAATATTTTGTAACTAAATCACAGCAAATTATAAATCCTTCATCAAAGGAGATTCCGTTAAAGTTAGAGTTATTTCAAAGTTAGAAATTATTTAGGTGGAACGGAAAAAGAACATTATTAATATACATTTTTTTGTCTGGGATTCATATCAGTGAGGGTCCACCACTGTATACCTAGAATGCCATAAATACCTTTAAGAACTGTTACAATACCTTCTCTTTTGGAAGCTACCATGAAATATTTTACTGTAATTACTTTCGCCCCTTTAAAAAACTTCTTTAGGTTGTGCCAATTGATGGAGAAAGCTTCTATTAAAAACTCCAATGGGATGAGAAGAATTTTAATTACGGCTTAATCAGCAGCACAGCCACCAAGCATATAAATTATCATGCACATCGTGCTAAAAATACCCAGTTTCCTTTATTCCCACAACTTTTATACTGACAGCACTTATGTGATAATGTTGTACCTGCCAGGCTGTAAAACTTCTCTGACTGGCAGATTTCAGCATGAGCCCCTTTCTAAGGCCTTAACAGCATTGGTGCTTTGTGTACTTATTCAAATATGTAAATATGGTCTACACAAGAAAACAGGTCCAAATAAAAACTGGTGAAAATTATCTGACATTCCATTAGTGTGTCCCTTGTGCATATTTATAGGTTTTTAAAATTTTCAGTCATAGTTCTTTCCTGTTTGTGTTGCACATGCCTAATTCCATTATGTAACTTAAATCTTCAAAAAATTAATACTTGAATGTGAATGAAAAAGTATCATTCAGGACAACTGCTTCAAGCAATTGCAAACAGTTGGGTTTTTTGTTTTTTGTTTTTGTTTCTTTTTTTCCTTTTCTTTTGTTTGTTTCTTAAGTTCATTTGATATATGTACAATTCATTTTTTTCAAAACCCCAAATGTTCTGGATATGTATATTCACATAATATTCCTCCATATTTAAATAGTAAGAGTCTTGTAGGTTGAAAGCCAAGTAATCTTCAGTAATATCACCTACTGTAATCCATCAAAAAATAAAGTTTGTTTCATCTTGTCTGGCTATACCCTGGTTGTTGAGTGTGAATGGGGGTGGGGATGAGGATGGGGCAGAGTATTGTTCTGTCCTCCAGTAAATGTGTTAAATGTGTGCAGGGGCTGAATCCCTGGTATAGTGTTGGGGATCATTGTGATGGTGTTGGGTGTCATTAAGGGGATATCATCAGGAGACCTTCTCATAGCTAGCGTGTAGTCTGGGGGACAGGCGGTCCTAAGAACCACCTCATGTGGATGGATGGACTCACATTCATGATCCAAGTCAGTGTGCTTCATTTGGAGGGACATTATCTCCTCTTCTTGTGCATGGGTGAGATCATTGGTAGTGGTACGTTGAGGGCTACATCTCCTGTGAACGTCGTGTCTCCGCTTGTCCTTTTTGTAGTACAACGCTGCAAAGGCCAAAATGTTCAGGAACAGCAAAGATGCGCCAACCGCAATAGTAACGCTCAATTCTGTTGAGTAGTCCCTTTGATCCACGGAAAATGGGCTTGGTTGTTGTTTGGGATCATCTTGTTTGGCTGTAGGAAAGGCTGAAGTAACTGAAACAGAATTTTTCCTTGTGGGTCTGAAAGTATTATCAGTCGATGGCACTTTAGTTGTGGTAGAGGTATACTGTGAAATGTCGTTAAGATTGTGCAGATGAGGTACCAGTTCCAACCAAAGGTTCACTTTATTGGCCCTATAGTGTTCTTTAACTCGTGGTTTTAATCCAATGTGAAGATACAGTTGGTCTTTCTGAGAATATCTGGTCCATGCTACTTCTTCAAAACGATTTGGTTTTGTGTGGATGAATTTTGTGTCTTGCGGCACTGGTTGATTTGGGTCACTAAAAGAAAAAGATATCTCCAATGTTACAAAGCATTTCAAACGGAATTATAAAATTAGCATAATTAAGATTTTATACTAAACATTTAAGACTGCTTTTGGACGGAGCACAGTGCTATTCTCTAAAATTAGAGGCCTTAATAATCTTGATTAGAAACAGCATTATGCAAATGAACCCTTCTTTTACATAGACTTCAGCGACTTCCTTAGTTTTACAAAATATTGGTGTCTCTGTCAGAGTGAAATCTTTTGCTGCTGAGGGAAGATTGCCTGGGGTGTGGTGATGTGGACAAATGGCTATGAGAGACCAGTGTGCAAGAACATTAAGATTTTCTTGTCTTATTCAGCAGCATAAAGTTCATACAACTCTGCATTTCTGTTCCTATGAATCATCTGCGGCCTTCCAGAGGGGAAGGATCATGGCAGAGTGCAACTCAGTGCAATGCATAGTCAAAAATAAGTGGTCAAATCTAACAAAGGTTTTTGAACTCCAGTGGAAAAAAAAAATTAATAAAAATGGCAAAACTTTCCAAGTTTAAAGTCACATATTTTATGGTCAGAAGCGAGAATTTAAGAAAACATGTGCTACTAAAATAAGCTGTATTACATTTGATGCAATATTTATGTAATTTTCTGTCTCATGGGATGAAAGTATCAGTGGTGGGATAAAGGCAGGTACTAATGTAGCTGTTTTTAATTATACACATATGTTAAATGCTTAGTTTTACACTTTTCCAGAGTTTCCTTAATAATTATGTGCATATTTTAAAATTTCTTGACAGAAAGTCTGCAAAGATATTTTTCTCTCTTTTTCCTAAAACATGTGAGACGAGGGACATTACGGTAAACATAAATATCCAGCCCAATTCTTAATCTCTTATTCATCCTACAAGTACAGAGGAATTCCCAAGGGAGATAACCAATGGAAAGCACCATTCCATCCAAAGTCTGCATACAAGACCATTTGTTATCTGGTACTCACCCAGTTTTTGCAAAGTTTGTCCAGTACGTCATCACCACTGCACTCAGCATGACATCATTTTTGGAGAAATTACAAGGAAATAACTCAGTAGGACCAATCATGGGGATTCCTAGTACGTAAGGAACCTCATCTCCATGGGCTGCATCTGCCCATGCAGGTACCTGATCTGTCTGGCAATGATGGTAGAAGGCATAGAAATATGTAGGCGATCCAAAATTCGAGTGAAGATCTGCTGTGGCCACTGCTGGTGCAACCCACTGGTGATCAGTAAACAAAGCCAGCAGTGTTTTCCTTCTGGTCTCGGGATTGTGCCGGTCTGCCCAGTCCGTGTACATAAATTTAATAGTTTCCCTCAATATATCTTTGCCTTCAGGGTATCCGTATAGGTTATCGACGAAATTAGAAACTGCAAAGTCAAAATCACTGGCTGATATGCCATCTTCGCTATCCACAATGTTTTCAACAAACTTCAACCCTTCCCCTTGGTTAACTCCCAGCATGATGTCGTAGTTGAGGAATTCTCCTTGTTCCATCAAGATCTGAGGGTCGTCTGGTATCACATCGCCGTCGATGACTGGTCCAAAGGCTATATGGTATCTCGCTGGCTGAATGTCCTGGTCGACAAGTTCTCTATAAGGCTTCTTCTGTAGACATTCTACCAGTTCTACAGTGTCTGACATGTTGCAACCAACTTTTGTAGCCAACATCCTGGCATATTTTGCAGGCTGAAAACTAACTGCCCAGCTGGAGAGAGCTGTTCCGCTTTGAGCTATTGCTCTTTGAAAAAGTCCTGTGGGGAGAAACATTTGAAAACTACTGAAGCGACCTTGAAACAGCCACAGACTTTGAAAGATTCAAAGAAGCTCTTTGAAACAATTGAAAACTTTAACAGAAGAGATACCTGAATCTTAATAGTACTTAAATACACGGGGTGGTGAGATCTGACTGCTCTTGTACCTACAGGTAATGTGCACAAAATAAATGCAGTGTGTGCTGAAGCAAATGATTCTCCCTCAATATAGTCCAGCTGAGGAACAGATTTTCAAAAGAAACTCAGGAAGAAAAAGGAGTGGCATTACCTTATGTAGGACAATGCTATCAGGTTAAAAAAAAATAATTAAAATTAAAGCACCTTATAGGTTGGAGGAAAAGCCATCGAGACTCTCAAATGGGTTGAAGTTTTAGGTATTGTTTAAGCCATCAGCAGCATGCATGCATACAACTATGTGTTAAATAAATCTATTACACTTTTTAATGTTTTCTTTGGGATTAAACTTGGTTTGAAGGGTGCAGTGTTTTTAAATTGTGTATCATTGCAAAAGTTTATATTCTGGAGTAATAGATGAGAAGGTACCAGGCAGCTATTAAATTTATAAATGTCTAAGTCAAAATCCTTTCTTGTAAGGAGCTTTTTTAATGCAGGTTTATATTGATCACACTTACATAAAGAGGGAAATGATATATTTTACACTGTTTAGCTTTGTAATTCAGAGATTTAAACATATGTTCAGGTATTCAGTTAAGGAAGAAAGAATGATCTGGCACTGCATATAAACTTGCAGTAAATCCCAAAGACTTCAGTGCAATTAACTTGAATTTATGCTGATTTAATTAGCACTCTGGACCAGGAATTCTACCCAAAGAAGTAACAAAATATGTTAAAATTGATGTTTTCCTCTCCCTTCTGTAAGGATTTTTAAAACATGTCATGGATGATAGCCTCACCCCCTTGTAGTCAGTGAATTAATGCAATTATTTTGCTATTGGCTTTAATCAAAAGTCCGTCCTTGTTCTGATACTTCTTGTGCTCCCTTTGCATTTTGCCACTTCATTTGAGGAGGGTACTTTGCGTTCTGAAAGAGATTATAAGTCTGAACCTTGTATAAAATAATGCTCAGGAACTATATTTAGGTAATTTAGATTGTATTTAATAGGTATTTAGACTCTATTTAGGTAACTGTGGCCTTTCTGCTGTTTTGTGAGCATTTTTTCTTCACATTTTCATAGAAGTTCATTTCAGTATCACACCTTTTACACAAACTACTGGAAAATATTTCATACTGGACCCTACCTCCGATAGGTCACTCTGGATAATACAAAATGGTCTGTAGCATTCAAAAATTACACTGATTTAAGATATATGGGTCAAAATTTTGTTTTACTTGTGCCCATGGGCACCTGGAGTCATTCCACCAACCCTGGTGGAGTTGCTTAGGGACAGAAAGGGACACCTGGCCTCACTCAGTTCCACCAGGAATCTTTGGTCCAATGCTTGATGAGTAGCTGGATACTCCCACTAGAGCAACTGGAGTCAAAACGCTCAGTTATTCTGAGCTTACCTCAGAAATTTATTCCAATAATGCACAAGATGGCTTTTGCTTTGATAAGTAACATATTTCTATTGATAAAAAACCTTCCTAGCCTCTAAATCAAATCAGAGAAATGCTTTTAAAGCCTCTATTGCAGCACCAGACCCTGTACACTCAAAAATAAGTTGGAATCTGTTGCTGGCAGGAAACGTTTTACAAGCTTGTCAAGAATTTTAAAATCATTCTAGATTGTATTAGGTCCTAATCCAAAAGTCTACAAATTGGATAGGTGTAGAGACTGAAATGTGTAAACTCAAGCCTCTTCTTAAATTTACGAGTAGTCATATCCAAGATATTATTTCCTTGCAAGATATGAGTAAAAATAAGAATGAACTTGAGCTATAAACAGCTAAAAATATATTTGCATGTTTATAAGGTCAGATATTGAGCTAGTATAAATCAGCTCAAAGTCAGTGGAATTACCACAGAGGATCCAGGCATTGTAATAAATGTAACTAAATGACAAAGCTGAATTTTCACAAAGATCTATTTCATGATAATTCATAATGTGTTTGGGGTTTTGCATATTGCGTAAATCTATTTTTATTACTTTATTAAATATGTCTGAACAAGGACAGAAAGTGTAAGCTATGTATAAGAAAATGCTGATACAAACACTGTGGCTTGCTAAGTGCTACATAAACATCAGATGCTGGATTAAGTAAAAGTGGTCAAGTGCTTTGGCCATAAAGCCATCTGAGGAAGTGAAACTAAACATCCCTCCTTGTGCTGAAGAATGCTGACAGAGCTATTCCTCCACTCAAACCATTTGGTGAAAAATGAACGGTATAAAAAATTATTTTCATTCTGTCACATAATTCGTGGCAGAAATTTGTACCTCACAGGATGGAGAACTACATTTTTATCTGATAATGTGTATGATTATTATTGCTTATGGGCTTCAGACTGATGGAAAGATTTAAATGTTCGGTGGGCCATAGTGCTTTGTGACTCTTATTCTAAGTCCTACCACAGTAAATAATAATAATTTGCATATATTCATCTATATTTTCAGAGCAGTTTGTGAAGATGGGTGCTGCTCTGCCCACTTGCAGGTGGGTGGCTGTGAACAGCTCCATCTCGAAATAGGCTGAATTCTTCCTCTCAACTGCCAAGGGAATCTTTCAGAGGGAAATGACAGAAGCAGAGAGCTTCTCAATTTATAGCTTATGAAAGAGACTGGTTGATAATCATAGAATCACAGAATCCTAGAATGGTTTGGGTAGGAAGCGACCTTGAAGCTCATCCAGTCCCACCCCCTGCCACGGGCAGGGACACCTTCCTCGATCCCAGGTTGCTCCAAGTCCCGTCCAAGCTGGCCTTGGACACTCCCAGGGATGGGGCAGCCACAGCTTCTCTGGGCAACCCATGCCAAGGTCTCACCATCCTCAGAGGGAAGAATTTCTTCATAATGTCTGATCTAACCCTGCCCTCTGTCAGTTTGAAGCCCTTCCCCCTGTTCCTATCATTACATGCTCTTGTAAAAACTCCTTCTCCAGCTTTCATATGTGAATGCGAAGCAAATTAACATGAAACAAAAGGGGTTTGGAAATGCTAAGAAGTAAATTTTCTTATTTGAACCTGACCAATTTACATTTTCTTTTTTCTAATGGCAGATCTAACCACCTCCAAATGAAACATAACATACACAAGAGCGTGGCGCGTTGTTCTGTTTAATCCAAATTTCATCAAAGCATGGGCTTACTTTCTTCTAAAAGAAATCCTCAAAACATTACTTTTACTGAACCTTCTTCAGACCCCTCCAAAATGCCTTGATCTGCTGTGTTGGCAACTTAGTGCCTCAGCTTCCCCAAACAAATGCTGGCAGAATTCTGGCCATGTGTTGGGATATGACAGGGTATCGTTTGCTGATAAGAGGCAACACATGACTATCCAAGTATTGTAAATGTGGCATTTTGCATTGGTGTCATGTTATGCCAAGAAGATCAATATTAACACCAAGTAAAGAGTTAGGGGAAGATAAACCAGGCGTCCTCATTCAACTTGGAGTCAATCCTTGATGATAAAGTTGGTTTTGAGAGTTCTGATGAAAGAAGATGGTGCACTGTGACCTGAGGGTAATGCTTACACCTTGTTCTTATAGGCATCTTCTTTCAAATAGCTCCTATTTAAGTTCAGGTAGTTATGGAAGAAAAAAAAATTACATTAAAAATCAAATTGTGAAAATAGACTAAAATTTAGACCACAGTCTTATTTTCCACTTGACTTTTCTTGTAGAAGTTGAATTTTTCTCTCATTTAGAAAAGCGTAATGGCATGGTCGACAGAATCTCTCACTTCTGTTGACCTCAGTGGTCTTTGTAACATGACTTTGGGGAAATGCAGCTCTTTTAATGTCAGCAGAATTATGTTTTTATGACTGGCCAATTAGTCCCCCATGGAGATACAGCAGTATAATTTAGTGGAGGATTATATACACAGGGCACAGTGTGGTGTCCCTGGTAAAACTAATACTGATAAAAATATGTGAAAACAGTAAGACAAAAGTAACATGATCAATAAGCAATAGCCATGCAAATGAGAGACACTGTGTGAAACAGTGGTGCAAAAATCATAGAAAAAATAAGCTGGGTGTCTCAAACAGCATGGTTTTAATTCCCTGCTGCCTGCCTCAGCTAGAGAGAAAAGGTGTTAGTTATGGAATAGGAAAAAACATATAGAAGGAAATCCATTTGCAACTTGGATGCTTTGACAATTTTGGATCATGCATGCAAAACATTCAACCATTCTTTTATTAGATGACAGCAAGTGAAATCCATGCAGCTTCAGACAAAAGATTTCTGAACTAGTTACTTGTCTCCTTCACAAAAAATAATAGTTTTAAGCAATTCAGCTGTTAGCCTGAAAAGAGAAACTGTGTCATTTCAGTTTTCTTTAAATTCTGCTCCTCAGGAGAAACTAAACACGCCTTTCACAACTGTCTGAATATAGATGACCTCATCTACTGTGAGCCTGACTGACTGATTTTCCAAAAAAGACACCCTTAGGTAGGAAAGAAAAGAGACAAAAATGATGCACCAAGAAAATGCTGTTCGGAAGTCTGCTATAAAGTGTTTCTACAAAGCTCCATAGGAAAAAGAAGAAAGCGACCCATAATTTAAACATGCACAGAAGAGCTGAGGGAGAAGGAGGCTTGTACAGCCTTTAAAAAGTTTCTTAATATTGAGCTGAACTCAAGAGTTCATAGAAACAAAGAGAATATACAGAACATCACATAGTACTAATGGTGGTGGCATGCAGACACCAAAATTGTCAAAATTTGCAACCTGCATAATACCTTTGGTTGAATTGCTCCAACGGTTACCTTCAGAATAATGGGATAAAGTCAACAGATTGACGCATGAACCGCCTGCCCCAGATCCAAAAACAGTTATTCTTAATGGGTCACCACCAAAGAACCCAATATTTTCACTAGTCCATCGCAAAGCTTGAATTAGATCAAGGAGGCCATAGTTTCCTTTTGCTGCTTGGTCCCCAGTGCTCAGAAATCCTGTTAAAGTAAATGAAAAGAGAAGGGGTTAGCAAGGGCTCTTCTGAGTGATCCTGTTAAAATCTTCCAAGTAAGATTTCAGAAGTATATGCCATTATATATCGTGCAACTACATAATTTTTCACAGTCTCTGGGAACAATTTGCAATTTTGCACTCCTCCTGAAGTAAAATATATTTGGTATCCACTCTTTTGACCATGATAAATATATGTAGCAAAGGCAAAGATACCCAGGCAAAATACTCATCTAAATCTTAGGTCACAGCTTATTACCTAGGACTTTGTGTTGATTTTACTGAGTTTAGGAGTACAGGTTTAGCAAACAGATAAGATGCAGTTGTTTTGTACATGATTTGATCAACTCTGTGTTTCACTTCCGTAGCTGGATGCAGCCGTGAGCTTTACACTTCCCTGCAGACTCTGCTTGATCCTGTCCTGGCAACTCATTGTCTTTTACTTTTTTTCTCCACCCAAAAATGCAGCTTATGTCACAGGACAAGCCGGGCTGCACAATGAGAGCAGCTCTCAACTCCCTGAGCTCCATCCCATAGTCATTAACCTGAGTTAATTGAATCTACATTAAATGGATAAAGACAATTTAGGTTGTTTCCACGACCCCTTAACAGCAAAAAGGTAAGAGCTCAGGGGTAATCTGGAGAGCACTACAATTGCTCCCTTTTATTCCTGCTGGAGGAAAAGTGTCGGAATGTGTCAGGTGCAGGAACGACTGTTCCGCACTTTACTCCCAGCAGTCCCTTCACATTTAGCATTGCTGTTATTCTTGTCATTAGAGCCTACTGACTCTAAAAGGTGTACAGCAAAAACTCTGAAGAAAGTCTCTGTTGATAAAACACATCGCTTTTGGACCCTGTTTGTTGACCCTTCCAATTTTCTCAGCTTAATAAACAAATGTTTAAATGCTACCAGAATTATGAAGTAGTCCATACCTCCATTTGCATATCAAACTGGTTTGATCTCACTAAATCGTGTAACTGCT
Source organism: Callaeas wilsoni (assembly GCA_013398955.1). Taxonomy (NCBI): domain Eukaryota; kingdom Metazoa; phylum Chordata; class Aves; order Passeriformes; family Callaeidae; genus Callaeas; species Callaeas wilsoni. The sequence continues at coordinate 45,306 of VWPU01012747.1, forward strand.
TTTCAGTACAGGCTTTGTAGAGAAATGCAACGATTACAACAATTATTTCCACATTAATTAGATATCAGTGGGTCTTCTAGTCTCGTCAAAGTTCTACTGATTCCAGTCTCTTGAGTGCAGACAGCCTACTCAAAGGAAGTTTACGGTAGTTTTGCAGACAAATGGCTCTCAAAGGAGTCCTACTCTTTCATTATGACAATAAAAGCAGCTTTTAAGACATTTCTAAGAAGACATGTGCATATACATCTATATAGCAAGGATCTAACAAGAATACAGACAGGTGCATGTGTGTACCTATATTCATGGATATAATGAACGTGTCATTTGTTACTTTATTATTTGGCTGCAAATGGCAAGCTTGCATTTGATGCTCTGCCCTATGTACAGAGACATTTTAAATAAATAAATAAATATATATATATATAAAAAAAAATATATATAAAAAACAGCCCAAATTTGCTGTAAATGGCACTGAAAGCTCATTGGCCTCAGTTGAGCTCTGCTTCGTTTAGGGCGAGCAGCTTTGTTTGTGTAGGTCAATCCTGAATTTTGCAGCCACGGAGAGGGAACAGGAAAGTGGCATAAGGTGCCAGGCCAGCAATTCTCCCACTTCCTGACTTAATGTACCAAGTCTAATAGACATACTTCATTAATTGTATATGTAGCAAACTGTTACTCCATGCTAGAATTTAAAATAACCACTCTTCCACAACTGAAACCTGCCATATTTATAACCTAACTGCACAAAAAGCAAAGTAGCATCACTACCATAGAAGAAAATACCACCTTGGTATTCAGGGGAAGCCCAGAAAGGAAGGCATAATTATAATTAATTCATTCATTCTCACTTTACTATTACAGCTCAGCACTGAGTTGAGATTATGATGATGTAATTTGACTCTGCTTCACGCTCCTTCACTTTGCTCTGTGTGGCCAGAGGGTTGGTGTGCGTGGCTATGTGGAAGCATGGCTCCAGCACTATCCTGCCTGCACAGGAACATTCATTCTTGTCTTTGTGCTCCAGTAAAATGTTGTTCCCCATCAATAATTTTTAAGGACACAGAGAGAGGATGTATTTGCATACGATGGCAAATCTAATGCAAGCTCCCTAACCAGTGTCACTGCCTTTGTCAGCCTGCCTGGAGTTGAGGGATGGTACCAGGGACTGTAATAAAATCAAAACGTTGGAATTTACAGGAACTACAGGATCCTGCGGCTGCACATGCTGGGAAAGTCTTCCCCTTTCTTTGCATAAGTGTGTGACTCTGGAAATTCAGTGACAAATCAGTTGATCATATTAAGCACATAAGTGACTGCACTGATTCAAGGAATTAGAGGGACTGGCAGTCCTCAAAGCACAGGCAGCAACGAGACGAGAGCAGTTACAGCAGTTACCAAAACTGTGACATAAACATGTCTCTCTTTGCTTTCTTCCCTTTCCCTGGCTTGCTGATTAGGGAATCTGCAGAGCCTGCTCAGGCTCTGCTCTCAGGATCTGCTCTCAGGATCTGCAATGCTGCAGCATTGCTTCAAAGAGATCCAGTAGACTTCTCAAAATTATTCCAAGGCATTTATTAGGAAAATAGATGGGGTTATAGCTGAGATACACTGATCATCCTGAAGGAACAGAAATGTGAACACTCAAACTTTCTGAAAAAGTTGTTTTCTTTACTCTATGATATGCAGCAAAGTGGAAACCATGAGTCTTTGCCTGGAAAAGCAACAGATTAAAATTATAGACAAAGCCTTAGGGCAAGCCCCTGGTGTTAAATCAGTTCATATCAAGTCCCATAGCTGGATGGGGAAATGGGAAATCCTAGGGAGACTATAAATACACTACTTTTAAAGAATCTTTGTGAATCTCATGTTGCTAAAAGTAGACGTCAGGAACCTTGCATTCAGTTCAGGGAATATGCCAGGAGGGGGAGCTTTCAGTTTATTTAAAAAAAAAAAAAAAAAAAAAAAAAAAAAAAAAAGAAGGCAGTGTTAGTAATATTCTCCTCATTCATCTATATTAAACAAATTATGACTTGTGTCCAGAGCAACAGCTCTGATGCAAAAGAAATATCTCACGCCTCCTCAGCAAGAGCCACACTGGCTGATTTCCATATCTGCACAAGATGGATGATGATTGATGTTGACTTTCATGACATGAAACATTTCTATCTCATTTTTCAGAACCATAAGAAGCCTGTTAATATCACCACCTGTTCATGCCTTTTTTTCTTGCACGCAGTGGTATCAGCATGGCTTAGGAGCATTCAGAATGTCATGAAACCAGAGATGGGACTGATAAAACAGATGAGGTTTTTCTTTCCAGTTTTTTCTTCCCATTTTTTTTTTTTTTTCTTTTCCTAGTGAGGAGTGCCTCAGTACAGATAAACTCATGCAACTAAACACCTGGAGGGAAGTGCTTTAACACCAGCATCATCCCCAGCCTGGTGGTCTGTGGGTGCAGGTACTTGTTCCTTATCACAGAGATAAAACAGAGATTGGAATAATAGGTTTTGTCTTTATCCCAAGAGGAGCTTTCAGTATGTAATGGATACAGATACCAAACATTCTGGTGCGTTCCTATGACACAACCATTACACCATCTAGTTATTAAGCTCATGATTTTGAGTCACTGAGGGAAACTTGCTCTCCCTGAAAAGGCCTTGCGTGTCTGAAAGCTCCACTGTTTTTAAACTGTATCAGCTAGTCTATTAAAATATATTATCTCTTTCTGCACATACTGTCTTATTATTATCCTTGGATTGTCATCTCACCAAGAACGCTGCTATCATATTCTGCCACCTTTTGCTCTTGTAGAAAGAGGGAAGTAAATTATTCCTTATTTCAGTTATTCCAGGAAGACATTTGCAAAAAACTTAGTTTTGCATTATTCTCTAAAAAGGTCAGATTGAGCTAATTTTGTTCCATAATTAAGTCCTTCTACTGGAAATATTCCAATCATCAGCTGAACAATTGCTATTTTATATTCTGAATGGAGAGGTTATCTCTTCTTTTATCTCCTCCAGAGGAGCAGACTCTAATAGAATTATGGAAGTGAGGATGTGGTCTTTTGTGAGTTTAAGAAAGAGATTTATTAAGCTCATTTGGACCATTTCTCTGTTACATGTCTGTTAGACAAATATGCAGAGAGTGCCACAACCAGGCCCTCTATTTTGTATTAAGATAAATTTTAATGCTTTATAGGCTTATCTGCCTGGGTAATGATTTCTGCTTGCCATTCAGATAAATCTTTTTCTAATATGATTCCAGCATTTTTGAACAGTAAATAAAATAATGGCCTTGAGAAACTTAAAATACTTAGTTGAAAACCTTAGGTAGTTTGAATTATTCTGAGCTCTGGCCTAATCTGAAGATTCAAATTAATGCAGAGAGGGAGGCCAAGACAGAATTTTCCCTAATGGAAGGGACTGCTACAACCCAGTGATGCAGTAAGAGACCAGGTGCAGGCTGGTGGGTATGAAAGTGCCCTTTCACATCACAAGAGGCCCAAACCATCCCTCTAACGAGTTCTGTCCATGCGAGTGTTTCATAACCCAGTGACCTTCGTGGCTGGATGGAAGTAAGGGGCAGAACGTCTTGTTGGACACAAAAAGAATATCTGCCTGTGAGAAAATACGCAGCAACAACTGCTACTCTAGAAATAAAGCATAAGAGCATATAAAAACTGGTCTGACATGCTTAAAGGGTTTTTTTCCAAGAATTATGTCTCTGAAAGCAGTAATGCTTAAGACTTTAATATTACCCACCTGTTTAGGCATGTGTTATAATAATTTAGCTAGGTTTCCAGTTACAATTCCCTGTGCAGTCAAACGCCAGCTTTAATTTTGTTAAAAGCAAATGTTAGATTGTACAAGTATAAATGCACCAATGCATAGTGGAAGAATATGGAGTAGTTTTTGAGGGAAGAATTTGTATTCCCTCTGGATTCATTGCTTAGGACTTTAGTTCAACATCTTCTATTAATATTGAATGGTAATTGCCACGTACAGAAATTTTCCACTGCCCTTTAAACTATACCTACTCAGACAGGAATGTGAGCAAGACAAGCAAATTTTAAGAGAGATGGTAAAACTTGAAGAGTGCATTTGTTTTCATCTTAGCCATGTCTCTAGAACTCACATCAGCTAACTAATCTGAATGATTTGCGTGGGCAGCAGCACTGTGAACATTAATGTACATGTGGTATTCATGAAGCAGAGGATACTGCTCCTCGCTTTGCTGACCAGCACTTCCTAATTTTAACGGCATCTTTTAGTCATGGATAAGGGATAAGGTGACTAAAAGGACTAGGAACTCCCATAAGAAAAATGTAGGAGAATATGAAATATTCAGTGCATGAAAAATATTCCTCTATAGACATCTGCAGTGTACCTCTGCTTGAGAATCAGGCAAGCAAGCCTTCTGAAAATGCTGCTCAAGCAGGAGTTTTGTATGAAATTCATTTAATATACAGAAAAGTGATTGCAACATTAGAAAAGTTCTTGTCCGTTTCTGTAGCTTTCTGCCACATACGTATTAGTAATGAGATTAATGATTTCAGAAGTGCAAGATTTTAGCTTAACTCCCTGAAATGTGCATAGTACCATGCTGCATCATGATGCACTCTTTCCTGGCTGTTTCAGATCAGAGAATCACAGAATCACGGAATCATTTTGGTTGGAAAAGATCTTTAAGACCATTAACCCAGTACTGCCAAGCCAACCACTAAACCATGTCCCCAAGTGCCACATCTACACATCTTTTAAACCCCTCCAGGGGTGGTGACTTCCTTGGTCAGTGCTGCTGCCCCAGCAGTTAGCCTTTGGAAATTCCCAATCGTTTCACCAAAGTAAGCAGTTTATAGGGTTGAATCAGTAAATACACAAGCTTTTCCATATATCATTTGGCATTTTGTAAGTATGCATGGAAGAAAGCGTGTGATGATGAATAAATTCTGATGTGCTATTTCAGCATTGGTCCTCTACTGTTGCAATTTTTAACACTCCTCCCAGGGTACTAAAGCCTTTGAATTCATATTAGTGAAGTGGCTGGAGCCTACAAAAGGGGTGGATATTGGAAGAAATTCTTGCCCGTGAGGGTGGTGAGACCCTGGCACAGGGTGCCCAGAGAAGCTGTGGCTGCCCCATCCCTGGCAGTGTCCAAGGCCAGGCTGGAAGGGACTTGGATCAAGGCGGGATAGTGGAAAGTGTCCCTGCCCATGGCAGGGAGTTGGACTAAATAATCTTTCTAACACAATCTATTCTATGATTCTACAATTCTAAGCATCCTGTAGATGTTGAAACAGATTATAAATCCATCATTCTTTGAAGGCTATGAGAAGCGGGTGACTCTCTTTGCCTTTAAAGTTTCGGTAAAGAGATGATAAAAGTCTGAGAGTGCTTTGAAAATCTGAATCTGCCTCTCCACGTTGTCAATGCTTATATCCCACTCTGCCTTTTCCATCATTTCGGGACAGTTGTGAGGAGGCTCCCAGATTCTGGGTATTCTCTGTGTGCACGATGCTGATAATCCAGCCCTGTCCCCGTGACAATGCCACGGCTGCACAGGGCGTTGTTCTTTGGGGCAGGCTTCGAGAGAGGGAACAGGGACCAAAGGGGGTCTCTGCTTGCCAGCCCCTGCTCGAAGTACAACACAGCCCAGATGATCACATCAGAGAGCAGCTCTGCAGTAACTTATTATAGATGATCTTTACTGAAGTCGAAGGAAAGTCTGATAACAATCTCAGAGACACTTTGAGAGCTCTATAAGCAATGGGGCCAGTCCACTAGATGAGATCTTTAATACTGATTTCTGGATACACTGTAAAAGGAGAAAAGAAAAGGAGGAGGTGAGTCCAATTTCAGAAATACAGCTGCAGATACTAATTCTACAAGATTTTAAGTGATATGTGCTGACACATATTAGAAAGGAGAAGTGAGCCTTAAGAACTGACGAATGACATTATGGCATGGGTGGACACAAGAGGCAGCTGGAGTACCTTTGATTTGAATGTCTCCTCTTCTTTGAAAAATACAAGAAAAAAGATGGGGTTTGCTAAAGAAAATAGCAGATATCTATGAATATTCTCATTTTTGAAAAAAACAAGAAATTCTACTGTTATCAGAGATCATCTGCTTAAATACCTTCCACAAGGTAAAAATCACAGTTATTAGTTAGGGCAAGTTTTAGTTTAAAGTATTTATAAGTTGCATACAAAGTTTTCGCAGGAAATGAACATTATATTATTAAGTAATCCCCAAGCAGTGCTCTTATGAAACACCATCTGAAAACTTTTGCAAAACTATAAATAAAATTATCCCTCAAAGACAGCATGGGCAAACCAAAACCTTACAGGATAATGTGTGGAATAACAAAAATCAAACACAGACTGATCCTTTCAAAATACTCAGCAAAAGCCCAAACAATAAGGAAAGGCTACATGAGAGAACAGAAAAGTCCACAGCCAAATCCAACACTTGTCTGTCCTACTTGGCAGAAGAAAGCAATGCCCTGAGGGAGAGATTCTTATCTCCGCCAGGATTGAGTGCACAGCTGCTCCAGTCCTACTTACTTCAAGTAGTGCAAAGTGCAAAATTAAGCAGCCCACAGCACATTGCACCAAATATCTGCCCTTTACCATGGTCTCTCAGCATCCCCATTTTCAGCAGCAAGCTCAGGAACCAGGCATTAAGATATGCTGGCCTTTCATGTCATATTCCATAACTTTTAACTTTAGATGATACAACTCAAGGCAGCAGCTACAAACCCAGAAGAGATTTTATAGAGGAGAGTTAACAAATATCAATGTTCTTAATGTGCAAGGCTTTAAAGATGAAAACTGACGCCATAAAACTCTGCCTCCCATTTTCATTCAAGATTTGGGCAAAATGAGTTCATTATCTGAAGATAGCCCAGATGGGACTTGAAGATCTTTCTACCCAAAATATCTGAGAAATTTTTGCTGTATAATAAGCTGTGTAATATGTGCAGCCACTTAGAACTACATGCAGTTCACATCTTTTAGGTAATATATTTTAATTGACTATTACATGATAGAGAGCATTTTTTCTGACTTTAGCCTGGAAATCATCTTTATAATGGTCACTCTGGCTCCATATTAATGCTTTTTTTTCCAATAATACCATGCAGTTTGTCAGAATTTTGACTATGTCGTAATTGAGAGAAAGGATGGGTTTAATTTCACTAGAAGGGAAAATTCATACTTCAGAAATTTTTAAAAAAACCTAATTAAGAGTTCCATTGAGAGGGACAGCGCCATAATTTTTGATTCTTCTTCCCAGTATTGAGATTTGCAATGAGGGTCCAATCAATGCTAAGATGTATTCTATGAGCTGACAAAAAGGAAGTTACAAGTCTTCACCTAAAATTGCATATGCAAATGACTAGTTAGAAGCCTCGAAGCTATTTGGAAGTGCAATCTTTCAATCAGAACACAGAAATTATGGTGCTAATTTACTGTGAACTCAAATCTCCTTATTTGAAAATAAATAGAAAACATTAACCATTGGACCAATTTATGAAGAACTCCATTCAGTATGTCATCGCTTGCACTCTTTAATCACAACTGGAGGCCTTTGGAATATGTGGCTGTTGAGACAAGATTCAATTCAGGGAAGTTTTATGAACAGTAGAATGCAGGTAGAGGTCACAAAAATCCTGCTTTGCTTTTGAATGTGTGAGTTAAACAACACATCAGACTTAAATAATCAAGATCTGACTTGTGTAGCCTGCTCAGTGAGGACAGTACTGGGAATTTAAGTAAGTTTTGAGAAAGCCTGAGAAAGAAAACTTCTATCTTCCTTCTTTCTCTCCTCCTCCACCTTTCCTCTCCCCATCTCTTTTTGCAAAGCTTAATCCTTTGTAATCAGCATCAACATCATTCTTGGAGCTCTGTTATTCATGTGGATTTCTATCTGTGTCCACCATGCCCTTTGAAATAAACTTGGGGCAGACATTTATTACTTTATTACATTTATTACTTGACAAATCCTCGGGGACACGTGGCAATATTTTTACCCTGGTGATAACAACCTGCCACACTCTCCAGATGCTCGGGGGGGTGACAAACTCCGTGTCCTACCTGTGGCATCCCACCCACACCTGCTGCCCTGCTGCCACACCCCGTGCAGTGGTACCACAGCCAGCAGGAGGCTGGAAATATTCTTACTCAGAGAAAAGGACTTGGCCAACAGTGAGAAAGCTAAGAAATACAGCAGGTTTTCCACTTTATACCTGTTGACCTCTCAAAGTCTGTGGGCTTTTTATCTGTGGCAAAAGATCACTCAGAAGAGCAAATCAATTAAAAGCAAATGTAAATATACTTTTTGACTATCTGAGCCACAAGGGAAAACTTGAGGAGGTCTGTAACAAAAATGTGTTGTAAACAACTATTTTAATCCACAGGCTTGTGCTAGTGGGATTCTTATGCTGTTTTCATTGCTATTAACTGAACACCAGAAACATTTGTAAGAGCATATATGCCCAGATAGAGGCATTAAATCTAATTTTCTGGTAAATATATATCAGTTCTGGTAAAACGGGAAGTAACTGAGAATTAACTGCATCACTATGTGCCTGTTCTCTTCCTACACAGCATCCCACCTCTCCTAGTACAATTTTTGCTTTCTGCTGTGTCTGAATTTCCTGTTCCAGACAGCAAGGTGCTTTATTTCTTCATTGTGATTTTACTCTGCTGCAACACACATTTTGTGTCTTAAAGGCAGGGAGCTGAAGAAAAGTCAAGGATGGGATGAGGGTAGCTGTTACAGAGATGTAACTGCCATTTACCCAAAAAAATGATTGCTATTAAACTATTCCTCCCCAGCAGAATCCTGAGGGATTTGGCTACTGCTGATGGTACAGCTGTTAAACAAAACAGTAGGACATAAAAGATATGTTTTAATTTATAAATCATACACACAACTCCTGCGTATCTCTTCAGAGTGGTCTTACAGAATACCTCATCACATGCATATCCCCTAACTTTTCTAGCAATAATTTAAATAAATACAAGATGTCAATGAATTATCCTTAGTCTGTGGAAAAGGAAGGGAAAAAAAGACTCAAATCCACACAAAGTTAATTGAGGCTAGAATTACTGAAGCTCCATCTATTGCAGTTTCACATTGGTGCACTTCAATTAAGGCATAATAGGAGTGAAAAGTAATTTATACGTATAGATTAGATGTCGTCTGTGAAAAATCGCCGATTAACTCACAGTGGGTTTCTGGAGTACCAGAAGAACAAGCCTTGTAGTACTCTGAAAGTTTCACTTTCCAGTTGGCACCTTGGTACCACAAAAGCAAAGCTGGAATACCTTTATTTAGAGGTATTAGTGCTTTAACACATGGGCACGCACAGACTGGTACCGTCAGCATGTTGATATGCAGGCTTCACCAAATAAACATCTGTTCCCCAAAACAGTACCAGCACGAAAGCACCTGCACTGCTTGCAATAACAATCAAAAATCTTTATTTGGTCACATTTTTACTCTGTTTAATTATAATTAGAGAATTCATTGAAAGGCTGCATATTGCAGCCTCAACTGAATGCAGAGCTCCAGTTTTCTGTTGGACGTTGCATCCTTTCCTGCTATTCTGCAATGAGCATCATGTGCATTACCCCCACTTCATCTGAAAATGATGGACCAGGCTCATTGCTCTGCTAAATCTAATTCTAGTCAAGTCAAGAAAACTTGCCAGTTCAAACCAAGGGTGTACTTCAAGGCCTTTCATCTTCTGAGATATATAAAAGCACCACATTAGTAACTACGTTCATAGATACAGCATCAAACATGGAGCATCAACAAAGTGTCTCAACTAAGTAATGTCTAATGGATAGCATAAAATAATTGATGTTTCATAGAATTAAGTGTGTGAGATGACTGGAAGTTGAAGTAAGAGCCTGGAAATCTCTGAAAAGAAAAATGTGTGTACATATGCTGTCCAGCTCCCAATAACTGAGATTGCCCTACATTTAAAGATCTTTGCAACAAATAGAGTGCAAGAAAAATGGAGTCCAGCTGAGGTAAATACACTGTTAAAGATGCTAACTTTGCATTTACTGCCCCTGTATTTGGTCCACAGCAGGAAGCCTGGTGTTCAATATTGACTACTTGGAGAGTATCACGACAGCCCCATTCAGCAGGGCTAGTTCCTCCTTTTGGCCATCAGAACACAGAAATCTGGTAAGTGGCAAAGTGGGAAAACTGAACCAAGAAAACCTCAATTATTTCATGTTTCTGTAATGTATTTTAAAATATAACCTTTTCTTTTTCTTTTTTTGAAAGCTATCCTGTAATTATAATGTAATACTTCAATACAATTACACAGTCTTTGAGTCTGAGGGTTACATTCTTCTGTTACTTTTGCATTAAATTAGATGTCTTTAAGCTTACAACACCCCCTTACAGCCAAACTGAGAACAGGAACACCAGTCAGAGGTCACAGGGAGCAGATTCTCAGCCCTGAGCAATAACTGAATTTATTCGAAATTTATACAAAACGATCACATCTAACAAAACAGTGCTCAGAAGAGCATGAGAATGTCAAGCATTTCCATAAAGCAGCTCAGAAACATTATGGCAAGGAGTGGCTGGCTGAGAGGCATCACTTTGCTATTCTGCTGTTACAATTCTTATGGCTTACTCCAAAGGGAACTCATATGCACAGGATTCACACAGTAAGTAAAATGGTGCTAATTTGTTTTTAATACTTAAGCAAATACTACAGGTTCTAAAGGCACGTTCTTAGCCTCAGATGAGTTGGAAAATCTAATCTGTGCTAATTTTCCCAAAAACAGATGGTACATGAATTAAACTGTGTAGACCCTTTTAAGCTTCAATTCTCACTAGGTCCCTTTTGGGATAACTAATGTTCATTTCTTAGGGCTCTATTCTCCTTCACTTATTTCTCTTAAGTAACTGAAAACAGCCTCCTTAATTGCACAGGAAGAGACACTCAAGGGGAGAAAAGTCACAGAATTTGGGCCTTCAAGGGATTTGTTATATATTCAAAGCTTGTCAGTAAACCCAGTATTTTTTGCATGGCCAGCACAGTGCTCTCTCTGTTATTTACAATGGGAAAATATTTCACTCCCATCCAAGAAATGTCAAGTAGCTATGAAAAGCAGGACTATGACAGGAAACCTCATTAAGGTACATGAATTGAAGGTAGGAGGTATGAACTCATAAGACTAAAGACCACCTCATCTGGAAATAAAGATTGCAGACAGTAAGTATTAACAGGTGATTTTAGACGTTTATTATTGTAAATGGCTTAAAACCTTACCACAGCCCTGGGCTTAACTCTGTTAGAGAGGTAACAAAGAGTGTTAGGGTTTGTGCAAAGGAAATGAATCAACATGTGGAAAGGAAAAGTTGGGAAGAGGAAATAACATTAAAAGAGGGTTTATTAAACCAATTCAATTCACAGCTTTTCAGTAGACTAAGAGGAGCAGATTTCTGCTGATGCTGTTGCAGCATCATAAACTTAAAACCAAAAAAGATTCAAAAATCCTGCGGTACCAGATAGAGGACACTGTGTTCTCCTGGAGCTGCTCCTTGCACAACACCTGCCACCTCTCCCTCCTCTAAGTCAGGCATTTCCATATGGCACATAAGCAAGCCCAAGTCCCAAGGTCTTCTTTGATTTCAGTCATGACCTGGTCCTAAAGGGAGAAGGTTGAGGGAACAAAATATAAATCATCTATCACTGTTCTTTTTTCTATGACATTTAAACACTGCCCTGAATTACTCTGGAAATCAGGATGGTTTACAGAATGTTATGTTTTTATCCTCACCTTGAATAATAAGTTCATAGCAACACTCAATTCATAGGAACAAGGAGACAGCACAAAGAGGGGAGTGACAGGCCAAGATTATAGAGGAAAGCTGTGGTGGAACAGGGAGCTGAACCTGGCTCTGAATTACGAGGCTGGAAAGAGGATCTGGTAGACCTCAGCCATGAACAACAGAATTATTGTGCCATTGTATTTTGAAGATTTTTTCCCACCCTCATGCCCACCTTCACAATTCCAGTGTGAATGCTCTCTGAACATACTGCATAATGTAAGCTGGGTGCTAACTGATGAAACAAATTGAGTTTTAATGGACTTTGCTCAACAACACACCCCAAATGACACATTAGTAATTACCATCAATCTAAAGCAACATCCTGACAAAGTTACTGAATGTAAAGCGCATCTGCTGATTGCAAGGGATTGCATTCTTGGTCTGCTTGAGATCTGTCAGAAAATGTATTTATACTCAACAGTAATTCTGCTGACTCCGAGGATTGCTGCAGTGAACAAAGGCATCTCTGACGCTGCAATATTGAATCACGTCCCATTTCTGGCAGAGTACTTCTAGCAAAATACCAGCTGTTTTCAGTGGAGGATCAGTGGGATACAATGAGTTGATGTGCTGGCTTGATTAATCTTTATATGATTTCCCAGCTTCTAACATAACATGTGCATAACTTTATATTTGTAGTCACCGGTGTAGAACATCGCTTGACAGTTAAAGTACTTGTGTTCTTGTGCTTTACTCAGGAGAGAGTTACTGAAGAAGGAAAGTTGACCTCTTTTCATCTGTTAACTTCTGGAAACAGCAGAGATGGGTTGACTGCAGACTGTGGAAAGGGAGGGGCTCAATGACTTTCTGTTTCATTTAGTATTATTTTGTGTATCATTGCTGTTTCCCTCCATCAGAGCAAAAGGTACCACATGGATTTTGCTTTTCAATGATCCATCAGTCAAATGTAAAGAAAATATGAATAATTCTGCTAATTCTAAAAAATCACGTGATTTCAAGAAAGAATAAATCCTCACATGTTTAGAACTAGTCTCAGTGGTTTTAAGACAATGTATTTCTTTCTAGGATGGAAAGTAGAACTTCTGCTGTACGCTTTGTTCTCCTCCTGAAAATTGTAATTATTTGCTGTAAGTTTGGAAGACTAACAGCGTTATGGAAGACACTTAAAAGCATTTCAGTGGCTGGAATACTGTGCTCCCCTCTGCTGTCAATAAGCCAATGCCCAGCTATGACCGTCTATATGGAGGTGGATTTAATCTAACCTTGAAATGATTTTTTTCCCAATCTTCTCAATACTTTTTCAACTCTGTATTTGCTGCTTCATTCTAAACCTTTTTTAAATACTGCTGTGCACTGCCCCAGCTATTGTTTCCCAGTGTGTATTCATCACAGTCAACAATGTGTTATATCTCACACTAAAAGTGGCTAAACACAAACACTGCTGTGCAAGCTATGAAAAATATTTACTTTAATACTGTAAATCACTGCATGATAGCTGCTGGGAACAGGCCATGTAGGAGAGTTTATGTTTCCTTCTACCTTTGTCCCTCTTCCCAGAACCATGCCAAAATAGATATAGAAAATGGGGAAAAGGGTCTATGTACTAAAAAAGCTGTTGAATGAAAAAATGCTATGGCTGGACAGGCAAAAATTTGCTATTGCTTGGGACCTCCACGCATCTTACATTTTAAATATGTGTAATTTGAATCCCTTCTCCTGTTCAAAGCATAGGAGGAGTTGTGGAACTGGGAAGGTGTTCTCTGCTTTCACAATGAAGTGGTGAGTTTATTTTTCTTTTTGTAATAAATGTATATGTGGATCAGTGAGTTTCATTGTTGACAGATAAAGATCAGAGAGCCTTCTGCGTATCACAGTATCCACACAGACACTCTCCCCCCACACAGAGCAGGTTCTGACCAGTGTATAAACCAGAGAGAATAAGGAGGCACAGTTAGTACATAAATGATGAGAGATCAGATCATAAAGTAACCAAGCTGGGGTGTAAGAATGAACACATCCAAGATCTGTATGGAAAAGCCATGCAAAATGGAAATCCTTACCTATGAATTTGCTCATGGGGATTTTGCAAAGCTTTCCAGAAGAAATAATTGTTTTCTGAAGCAGCAAAGCCCGTGAACTTAATGAAGATATTTCCATTAATTTCATAGACTCAGCATTCCTCATTTAAAACAGGGACTGCACATTGGGCCATTTCCTACTCTTTGTTGCTGTTGTAACGAAATCTCACATATAGGTTCTGAAATCAAAACCTGAAGCTATTTATTCCAAAGTGATTAATTAATTGGGGAAGATGCTTATTATAAAATAATGCAAAATTTGCTTCACAGCTCAATTATTGCATCTATTTACTGTTTCCAATAACACAAAGGGCAGAAATGGAAGCAGCAGTTATGTTACCACTATATTGGTTCCTTTCATCTGTTTTCAAATTAGTAACCAGATTCCTTTTGTCTATACTCTCCCTATGGAGGGGTGAACTGGATGAACTTTTCACCTCTGGAATCTTTTATATTCAAAGCATTTGGTTTCCCACAAGCTAAGGAAAAAACAATTATGCAATCTTTGTTCCCACTGCAGGTACCTAGCAGGTTTTAAATATAATAAATGCATTCTGGCAAAGTTAATGTACCATAAAATCAAGCAGACTGTATCACTCTTTGATACATATACCTGGTAAGCCACCACTGAAAATAACAGTAATTTATGCTAACGGATTATTCATCCATGGCAAACCCACCCTCTCTGTCAGGAAAGGTATTTTAAGATACAAAAACCTAATCCCCCCTCCTGTATGTTTTCCCTAAGCCTATTATTTACCCAGGATGCAGTGCCTGGTTTAAGTCCTGCTTTTAGTCAATTTTATAGCCCAGCTGAAACACTGGAAGTCAAGTGACTCAATGCAAGGTCACACAATGAATCTGCACCTCCGTGCACGCCAGGGCTCGGCTGCAGGCAGCACCTGCTCCCTCCTCCTAGATCATCCTGCCTCTCTTTTGGAAAGCATTAGCCTCAAGAAGAGGTTGGTCTGGCAAATTCTGTCCTGAAGGGCAGGTGAGGCTCTCAAGACTGGGAGGCAGAACAAACTGCACCGGTGAAGCCAGCTTTAATCCTTGCCGGGCTCCTCTGAGTTGTCACAGTTGTACTTATCTTTTGTGCAACAAAACAGTGCAGATGCCAAGGTCATAAAAAGTTTTATATGGCTGCGCCTGCCGTCTCTTCAAGGTGGGTTGGCGGGGAGAAGGGCTACAGACAGAAAAATGGAGTAATAAAGTTTAAGTAGTGGGCAATAATATCCATCTGCAGTGCTGCAATGCCGATTAAGAGATTGAAAAACTCCCTGTGGCTCTAATTGGATTTTCCTGTGTTGTGCACAACCCTTGGGGGCTGAACGCTGATAAAGCCTCCTTGTGCTGCTTGTTCATCCCACATGTGTGACTCCATGTAATGGACTTATCCATAAAACACAGATTCCCGTGGTGCTGTGGAGCTGAGCTGTTGCAGTGACCTTTAGACACCACTGTAGATCAAGAAATCCCAATCTCATCACTTAGCATGACACAATGCAACACTAATGGTCACCTAATACTGTCATTTTAGCTCTATATTAAAAACAACAAAAGAAACAGAATGCAGAAGTCTATGTGTGGTTAAAGAACTTAAATAAAACCCTCTGAGATCTTATAGATTGCTAATCATAAATGTAGGTACATGTGAGGAGAAATATAAGTAAATTTGAGGAACAAATGTAAAAAAAACTTGATAAAAACTAAGTTTTGAAAAATAATAGTCTGGACATAAAGCAGCTTTTGCATTTGAACAGCATTGCCGTCTGCTGAGCTGAATCTGTTTTCATTTACTAAGCTCTTTACATGTACTCTAAATAAAATTTAAAAAGCAAAATGAAGACCGTTCCTGAGTCTGCAGACAGCCTTTGAAAGTGTTTCCTTTCCTTCTCACAGATTTCCTAAACTACAGACCAAAGCCACGGACTATTCTCATTCAATGCTAATTTTCCAACTCATTAAACAGGAGAGAAAGCTGAAACCGTTTCATTAAATGGAAAGAATACTGCAACTATTTAGTGAGAAGAATAATCCAAAACAAAAGAAATATTAGAAGACTGGGAATGTATTTATATTTTTGTTAGGAACAGAAGGAAGCTGGAAGGATAAAGTAACAACCTTCTCACTCTCTCAATAATTAGAGTGCTGAGAGTCAGGAAGGGGAAATCAAGAAGCTGGGAACACGTCTGTGATTCATCAACACAGAGCTGACAGTTGTATTTGTCTGAGATTATTGAATGCTGTTTATCGAATTTTGTTCCTTGCTTATGATTGTCTGCTTCTCTCATCAGAGAGTTCCTTCATGGCCTGAAGATTTCATAAGTTCACAGCAAATGAACTCTTGATTCTGGGGACCACGTTGATGGTTCAGGTTATTGAAGGGTACATCACAAGAAATGGGGTCAGCACCTCATTTAAAACCTTGACAAATAATGGGGAAGAGGATCAGTTAAATTAACCAATAAGACTGAAAAGGAAAGGGGCTTGTGAACACAGCAGCAATAAAATATAGGCAGAGAGTATAAAAACATGATGAAGAAAGATTAGCTTTGGAAAAAAATGAAGTCTGCTAAACCTATGGAGAAATGGGAGAAGATGGGATAACAACGTCAAAGATTACTCCACTTCCACCCCAGTTAAGTCCATCACGGGTTTGCATTGCCACAGAGCAGCCAAAAGTGATCCTTCTGCAAATGAGCTCAGCACCTGCTTAGCATCTGAAAGGTGCTAAACAACACAGGTGTCACAGTTCATCTTTCTTATCTGGAATACAAAGGAAAAACAAATGAGAATAAGCTCACAAAGAGAAGTGAAAATGATAAGATGCTCAAAGGGAGAGTGTTCGGAAAAGATTAAAAAGTGGGTAAACAACACAAGGTAAAATGAATATGGTTTGGTCAAAGCCACCCCATTTCAGTATGAATTATTCAGGTTACCACATAAGGTTTATCACTACACATGATAGCACCAAAATAAGGACAAGAAACAAATACACTTCTTGGCTATGACAACTGCTAAAAACGAGGAAAATGGTGGCATACTTCATTGAATTGAAATTTGGAAACTAAGAGACACAAAGCACCAGAAATTCTTTGTGTTGGTGAAAATAGGGAGATGAAGATGAAAGGAATAGAGCTTTTCCCTGTGTAAATTCTCTAGTTCTGTGTTTCTGCAGCTTTGCTGATAGCGTGATTGATAAATGATCCCTACAGTACTTTACCATCACTGTGCTCCTGCTTTCCAGTAATGAGAAGACTTTCCCTAAAAGGGCAGCATATGGGAGACTTTCTCTGCTTTATAAATTTTATCTTGAAGCAGGCTAGCTGCCAATTACTGCAGAAGGTTAGAGAACCTGGAACGTGAGTGCACAATATGCTTTAGATCCTCTGAATGGCTCTCTAGAAAAAGGCATTTTTTATAAAGGTTGTCGATGTGATTTCAATAAAGCTTTAGAAGCAAGGGTCAGGCTTTTCTGAAGAGTTTTACATTTTCTGTCATGAACTGCTCTCTAGGAAAACTCCCCTTCATGCCTACCTTTTTTTTTTCCAGGGACAGCAAAATTGGCAACCCATTACACAACCAGACCAAGCTACCAGATTTAACTCTGATTAGTAGCTCTTGTCCATTCCTACTGACATTTATATATCTACTGTTCTTCATTCACTGAAAGTAAAAGAGACATCTTCCAGGGGTCACATAACCATGAGAGCAGAGATCAGTCCTGCAAGTTTTCCCAAGCCAGGAGAGGAAATGGCTCCCAACCTTTTCAAAAAGCAAGCAAACATCCAAACAAGCTTCAGGCTGAAACAGTATCTGACCTGATTGATTTTCCTTTTTCAGTGCAAACTTTGATGCATTATATACTTTGGCAGCATCTTTTGAAAGTGGCTACAGAAGCATATGAGGCATTCGTGCTGTTTACCAGTCAGAATTTGGCAAAGAACTCCTATTTTCAGGCATTCAGGATTAAAAACACATTATTGAAAATACCTCTAATAAAACTTTTTTTTTTTTTCTTGGATGGTGAGGTAAAATCCATGACAGTTTAAAACTGCAATCATGATAGTTATGCTTATCATGCTAAAAAAAAAAAAAGCTATATTTGTAATACATTCGAACAGTTCTGCAAAGAGATCTAGAAAACTAAAAGCTGAAAGAAAAAAGGGTACTTTTTCAGCACCTGCTATTCAACCCCCAGTTGCCATGTTCATCAATCCTGTGCAGACATGAATGCCTGCAAGTATACCTCAACACGACTGACACCTGCACACACACATCAGCAGTGACATTAGAGCCCGAAAAGAGCATTTATGAAAGCTCAAGGGGATAAACTCTAAAACCCACATGCACTTTACTACTGTGGTTGTTAACCTGCACAAGTGTAGCTGCAAAAACATCTGTTTGCAGCAGTGAAGGAGCACATTCTAGAGGGAAACGTGGTAGGAAATTTGGTTTTGAGCACACAGGCACTGAATACAAAGCTGCTGAAGCAGGTGTGAGGGTCAGCTCTAGCCGGAAGAACAAGCTGCTGTCACACTTTAACGCACTAAATTTTCATCACCGCAGACCAGGGTTCAATATCTGAACTGTATCTGTCAGACTACAGCCAGCTCACACACAAGTCAGTCCAAAGGGCTGAACACTTCTCAGTGCTTGGCAGCCTTTTCTGGCAGTCCTTGTCGATGGAACACACTGCTTCAGCTTGGAAATAGATGGAACTTTCCAATTGTTTCCTGTACCCACCGAAGTCAAAGTGAATTGGATCAGGATGCTGTGAGGAGTATTTGGACTGTGTGCTTGACACTGTCAAAATACTCTGAAGTTTTTCATTTGCGGTAATGAACAAGACATTTAGAGATCTGAAGTGGAAAGTAGTTTCAAACAACTTAGGAGAACTATATTTAGCCTGTGTAAGTACAGAATAAAATCTAGAGGCAAGACTGTGCCATTTAAGTGGCACAAGCAGGGAGGTACCTGAGATCCAGAGAGACCCTGGCTTCTGCTGCTCCAGTGGTACTGCCAAACACACCCAGGGCCCCAATTTAGTGCCCATCCGCTAAATAGCTTCAAAATTATGCCTGCTTACAGGCCTGCACTTCCACTTTCTTTAAAAACCTGAGGCAACCAAGAATTCAGCGTTTAGTCCTTAGTCCCAATTCAGCCTGGAGCTGGAGCACCCAAGTGCTTAGATTTAAGTGCTTTGCCCAATCAGGGGCTAAATGTTGAAAGTGATTAAAAACCCCTCATAGTCTGAAGGAGAAGTCATTACAGTGCTCCTGCATAAATTTAGATTAACTACATCTCCAAAAAAAAAAAAAAAAACCAAACCAACTTCAGAGCTTTGGAGCCAATTTGTAAGAACCAAATGGCAGCACAATTAGTGAATCATGTAAGTCTAAACATCGCTATTTTTGTTTTTATAACCCCCAGGCTAATTTTATTTTGAAATGGGTTAGATGACAGAAACAAAGCGAAATGCTTCATGGCTATGTTTGGAATCTCAAGGCTCTGCTCAGAGGGAAATTGAGTTGCTGCAGCTGAGAACTGCGAGGGACATGCACTGCGGCTGTTGTCTTTTCCCTTTGCACTCTCAGCACGGGTGACTTTCTTTGCCACAAATAACTCAGAGGTTATGGAATGCACTCCTAAACACCACCATGATCCACAAGGCACGCTTGCATGTCTTGTTCATTACTCCAAACGAGAAACTTAAAAAATTCCTGAAAGGTAAATCTATATCACTAGATCAAGCATAATAATATGAATAATTTTCAACCCAGTCTTCCTGCTGGCCTTTTCCCAGCTAACTCATTTAAATCTGTCCTTAATGAACCCCTACAGACTAGGAAACGATGTCCGGAGGCAGGTAATCCAAAAGGATTTCGCAGGAGCCATCTGCAATAAATCTGTTTGAAGTTTAGTTAATCTGCATTTTAATAGTTCACCAGCCAGGAAATTCAAGATCTGGAAAGTTGGAGGCTGGTAATGCACTGAGCTCAATCAGATGGAAGTCTGTAAACATGAACAACTTAGAAGATTCTTATCCACTGTAAATAATCTTTCTATGGACTTACAGCTGAGGAGATGGTGCTGAGCATGGATAACTCTGCATCCACAGAGCCTGATTAGGGTGACTGAATTATTCCCATGCTAGAAGTGCAGTTTATCACTTTGGGCCTTCTGCCTTCATCTGCTGGACCATCAGGTCCCGTTTACTGTCCCTCTGCATTAATCTACAGCAGCAATTGGTAGAACTTCGCTGTCTCTGTAGGAGAATCATTTGTGGCTGAAGGTGGAGAGGCACTTTCTTTGCCTGGCTGGCACTGAGCCATCTGCCAGCAGCTGGGGAGCTCCAAAAAGGCACTGGCCCTGGAGGTTATAGACTGCTAATCCATTTTCTGGACACTTTAACTATCAGCTACCTTTTTTTTTTCAAAAAAAGAAAAATAAAAAAAAAAGGCAAACTATTTTGTTGTTAAGTAAGCTGATATTTGCTAGTTTTCATATGTGAAATATCTGAAGAGTCATTTTGTCTAAGCCTGCCTTCATATTGACACTGTAAAGCACCAAGGACATCACATTAATTGTACTGACAGCTAATGATGGCAAAGCACAAAGAAACTAAGGGTTTGGTGTGTGGGTACTTCTTTTACCTCCTTATTTTCCTGGCCTGGTAAACCTTAAGAGAAGGACTGATCTGAAGAATCTGTGTTCAGAAGAATTCTTCTTCTGAAAAATCCAGCACAGACTTCAGCGTTTGGATCCAATTAGATGAAGGTCAGAAATGTTCCCAGAGGCACCTCCAGGCTGTGTTTTAGTTCTGTTTTAACCAGTGATTTCTTCCCTGTATTATAACCTGGTTGCTTCTGCTTGGTCTTCAGTCCTGGGTGCCTTGTTTTGCAACAGACACAAACACATGGACCATGTTTTTGTGCAGACCAATTCGGACTTTGTGTGACTAAACAATAATCCCTGGAGTTAAAGGCAGCTGTGGCTTTTACAGCAGCTCTGAACTGGTCACATAATGTGACCGCACAAGCAGCTTTAACAACACAGTGCAAAGAACCCCCCAAAAATCTGGCATATTTATTAATCCCCTTCCTGGGAGGTAAGAAAAATCATCCAAAAGAGGAGGCAAATAAGTATTTCTGAGTTTGAACAGTGTTTTTATCAATGGGGCTAAATTCCTACCTAGTGTAACACGTGCAAGCTGTGTGCATACCTGCACATGGATTGAATTTGCATTTTCCTCTTGTCTGTTGCTTCAATTAGTCCATGACTGAGAAATAAGTAGCTGCTCCAGAGCCCTGCCTGAGCATGTTTGGATACACAGCATCTCTCCAGCAGCAGGTGGGAAACCTCTCTTGGTTTGTCAGCTGCATCCTCTCCCCTGAGCCTCAGACAGATCACAGCTCCAAGTCTCATCTTTCCCACATAAGAGATGAGGATTACAATTCTCTCTTCTGAGGATTATTTTCATGTCTACTGGTATAAAATGATGTACACATCATTAACAATATGTGTTTGTAAAAATCTTCGAGGTTGTTGTAAGACACTTACATCGAGGTCCTTTGAAAGGAAGAAAAAACAACCTTAAACCCCCAGAAGTTCTAAAATGACAGTAACAAGAGATAATGCAGACTTCAAAATTGCCTTTACGAAACATTAGAGGTTATAACAATTAAAAACCTTGTCATTAGCATGGCTATCCTAGGGCTTCTGTAAATCCACACCTGATAGCTGCAGTCAGTCATTTGCAGATTGCTGATGAATGACTCATTACATCTCAAACAGGTATTTATGAGGCTAGATTTTAATATTTCAGTATTGTATTAACCCAGAGATAAATACTGCTTCAGTCTCATTGCTGCACGATCTGTGCCTGCTCGTCAGCTGCGCTTGTAACACTTCTTGTTTGCTCACCAAAGCAGCACAGCAGCCTGTCAGCAGAGATGATGCTTTGAAAAGAGTGTCACTAGATAGCATCTGTTCTAGACTGCCTGGGTTTTAAACTACCTTAGAAATGGCAGGTTATTTCTCATGTATCAGATATTTTCATGTCACATTCTCACAATACCGGAAACCTCCTACCCTGTCAATTACTGCACCATTAAAAGAATGGGCTGCATCAAATTTCAATTTTTTCCCTGGGTTTAGAGATTGGCTGGGCAGGCACATCTTTCCCATCATGAGAGTAGAGGTTTGAAAAACACAGCCTTAAGCTGGAGCTGGAGGATTCCCTTCTCCATGCACAGACAGATAATATTCCCTTCCTATAAAAAAGAATGACAGCCTCATTTAAATTCATCCTGTAGGTGTTCCATATGGAAAGCAAATTATTGTTCCTAGAGAGAAAACCAAAGGGCCATATTTTGGCTACCATCTACCAGCCAATGAAATACCATTGATTCAGATTTGGGGTTTACTTCCATGGTTGTGTAAAATAATAATAGCTTAAAAAAATCACATCCTGGGCTATTTTGCGCTGGGAAAACACGATGAAGAGACCAGATCTATCCTAAAGGGATGGCTCCATCACCAGGCACCTCCTGCAGTGCCAGCTGCCCCGTGTCCTCCTCTTGGCCCCTCGGGATGTGCAAGGGGCAGGGTGGGTGTCACCCTGTGCCTCCTGCTGTCCGAGCGTTCCGTGGGAAGGGGCTGGTTTGCACCATGGCTCCTTGGTGGGAACAAATGGTTTGCACCTCAGAGCCAGGGCCACAGGTGCACGTGTACTGGCCACTTTTCAGAACAAGCCCAGTGTTTGCATCTCGTATCAGAGCTGCCCTTCGAGGTGGTGAAGGTGATTTGTGGTGTGGTCAGAGTCAGTGTCTCAAATACCACTGTGGAACTGTTACCTCCTGAAGTGTTATCTGAGGTGACCACTGACATGTCAATTAACTGTCATCCACATGCTCTGAAAGAACAATCTCTTCTTTTCTTCAAAAACTAGCTTCAGTTCTAGGCTTATCTTTACTTCACAATAGTATTAATGCTTATCATATTCAGGTTTTTGTCTTAAAAAAATATTTTTTTATACAAAGCTAACGTAGTGTTTCATTAAAGAAATGTAAATAGGCTCTGTAGATAATTTTTTTCATCTGAGTTGGTTCAGGCCTTGCTGTAATCTAAATAACCCGATTTAGCTGTGAAAGATGGAAATGAGGGTGCTGAATATAAAAGAGAAAGCATTATAAGAAGGTCTTATTCTAATTCTGATTCAAAAGCAACTGTGTAGCTCTTGGTATTTTTGGAAAAGCCATAGATGGTTAATCTTAGACTTGATGAATGGAGGTTACAGTGCTTTTGGGAGGAAAAATAACAGGGCAACAGAATATTGAATCAAATGAACAGATACATCCTCATGAATAAGCCTGACAATAGAAGCCTGGATCAAGCATACAGGAAATCCACTTCTCAGTACCTAGGTACCTACATATCTGGCTCATTTATTTTCAGGTCAAAAACCAAATTAAAAGTAAGGTGCATAAATCCCATATCTAAACCGAAGGATTGTTTTAGAATATGCTTGTTTCTTTTCAATACAATGAGGAGAGCCAAAACAACTGAAGAGTAGAAAAGTACTTCACTCCACCAGTGCTGTTCTCTGACCTGAGATGAATGTTATGGAGAAATACGGACAGACTCACAAAATCTGCTGCTGACATTTTCTGTGAGTCAGAGAGGAAAGTGCAACTTTGCCTAGTAAGGTATTTAAAGGCCACACAGAGCATCCTTCAAACTCTTCATGTAAAAGAGATTCATATTCAAGCGACCCTTGCAGTAGTGATGAGAGACAAGGTGCTTCCAGATAATTTGAAATCCCTTGTAAATGCCTCTTTTAACTGGGCCAGCAAAAGCTCTGTACCTCTACAAATCAGGTAATGCAAACCAGTGTTAAGACAGACCCACACACATGAGAACAAAAGAAATTACTGATTTGAGGAGAAGCAGAACACCATGCAAGAAGCTGAGAATAACACATGCCTGACACCTGTGCAGGAAAGCTAACATCAAATTGTGGAGCTGGCTTCTTATCCAGCTTGCCCACAGGTAGGCAAACCACACCTGGATCCATCTATGCAGTGATTGAATTTTAAAGTGAACGCACAAAGTACCATAATTTAGGTCATACACACACGTATTTCTTTCTTGTCTCGAAAGGTAAGAGCTGTGAAGAGCAAATCTCCCAATATTTAAACGTTAAAAGTTAAGGTTTATACCATTCAGTAATTTAATTGCAAAACTGAGTTACAATGCCACAGTTGGCAGTGTGACACCTTTTCACCCTGACTCTGTCCCAAGTGTTGTTATGTTCCCATTTATTGAACCCCCTGGATATTGATGTCACAGTTGCAAATTGGCTTCCCTCCCAACCTAATAACTTGGAGACTTTCTCTAAAACAGATGTAATATTAAAATGCAGACAAGTGACCTAAAAATGGCCCTTGAGGGCAGGCCTGCAATTTCCTGAATCACACTTTCCTTATTCCCTCATTTGTTAAGTTTCGCAACATCAATTTTTATACTGTTGCTGTTTTATTCTGTCCAAATGATTGCTGAATACTAATGAACTGTCTCTCTTTGACAAATGAGTTATTGTTTGATATATTACATTAGGGACATAGAGACTAAACTACTTACAGATACCAGACATTTATAGAAAATACATTTACATAATAGTATACTATTAGCGTAATGAGGTCCCATATCTGGAAATAAATAGGGGTTTCAATAAACACAAATGTTGGCAGTTATATTGTAGTAGTATTTAGTAAAATAAATGTAGGGAAACCACAGAAAATTACTTTCTTTCCAAATACTTTTTCATTTTGACTTTTTTATCCTACACTAGTTGGCTGTGCAGACACGGTGGCCATGGCAAGTACAGTACTGTAAGTATGTTTTATCATGGTTCACCATTACAATTTGGATTTATCATGTAGACATATAACTTTAGGCCCTGAGAGCAAATGTATCCAAATTATTCACCAGAGGCACATTTAGTTTGGACTCTTTTAGCCACCTTCCATAGGAAAACAGAGGGAACGTATACCAAAAGATCTCGAGTGGACAAGCCTCATTTATAGAACGCTGTACAGAGCACCTGCTCAATACTGGAACTTCTGCACTGCTCGTGATTAATCGCTTTTTCAAAGAAAATAACAAAATTCTGCAAAGAAATCCCATCTCCCTCATTAATTGGCAGAGACTGAATACTCTCAGAGCACACAGCGGGAGCCACTGACCCTCCTTGAAGACTAACTTCAGTTGTGACTATGTTTTCTTTTGGCAAATAAAGTATTTTCTCTTTTTTCATAAGTTTTTTTTCCAGATGGAACACCTAGAATATTTTACATTCCCGCTGATTAAAGAATTTTATCTGCAAAGCCTTTCTGTAATCAAAGAGACTTTTCCCTACAGCTTGTTCTGACCACATATAAAAACGCCCAATATTGTAAAATATTGCAATGCATCCTGCCTTCAGTATTTTGTGGCAGGATTTTCCACTTCTAGTTTCTGTGGAAGAGCGCAGAGTCCTGAGCTGTCAGAGGCTGCTGTAACAGAGCTGGTCACAAAGCTTCCTCTTCAACATAAGTAGTTGAGATCATATAAACACATTAGGCTGTCTTTTCTTTGATTTTTAAGCTTTTTCCTCTTACACTGGGGCATCAGTATTTTTCTTTTATTCAGTATGGCTTTCTGTAAGTGGTTTGGTTTTCCTTTCATAAGCCACTTCTGCACAAAATCTAGCTTTGCTCAGATTTACTTCACTAATATTGGCTGGCATGTCCATTTGAACCTCTCAGCTGAATAAATGTATTTCTATTTTGTGGTGTGTGGAGAACAAGGCACCTCCTGAAAGCATGAATGGAGCTGTCTGTGTGCAGCAGCAAATACCAATGCCTGGTTCATATCACAGACTATAATGCAAAAAAGAGGAAAGAGGTCTTTGATTTTTCAAATTTTTGAGATTAAAAAGAGAGGGAAGGAGATAGATGTGACTCTCCTCTGTTTGCCTCCCTATTTGTAGTCATCAGGACTTATTTACAAGATTAATTTTTTAGAATTTCTTTCTACTCCATGACTACACATATTATGTGAAAACAAACATCATAAATTAATTTATGCCCTTTATTCCTGTTTAATTACATATTCTTTGTTATTTTTGTATTTTATGTATGGTCATTAAGCTGGAGGAACACTTCAATTCAGTAATGTAAATATTTTTCTTCTTTTGACATTTCCCTTTGACAAAAATGCTGAGCTCGAGCTTTTTTTCTTTATGTTTCTTCCACCCAGTTGAGTCAAGCAGCACTACAGATCCTGAATTAAGCCATCAGCAACGTGTTATGGTGCTCACTGGGACCTAAACATTTGGCCTAGAAATTTTACAAAGCCGTAAAGACCAGGATGGCTCAGGAAATATTCTAATCATTAGCAGAGTCAGCGACACTTCTAAGAACGTGATATTGCTGTTTTTCAAGTTCTGGGCTAACTCAGCAGTGAATGGAGGCATTTAAATGTAAATTAATTTATAATTTATAAGAAATTTATAAAGAAATCTCCCGAAGAACCAATTAAAACCAACACCTTGCAGAAATTATCCTTCACTTTAAAGCCACATAAGTTGCTTAGGATAGTGTGTTTACTTTGAAGTGATTGCTGTCTTTTATGTCAGTTTTATTTCATTTATTACAATTAAGTACTATCCCCCCACAGAGCTCACTAAAGCAATTCACACAGAGATTATCTACCATTTATTATATGCAAGCAGATTTATCTGATTGAATGGGTAAATCCACACACAGAGAAATAAAGAGGGAAAAAATGGATCCATAAATAAAAATTTAGTAGAGTGCACCTCAGCAACTGAACAAGAAGTCTGTAAAACTACATTTTGATTCCTTCCCAATTCTCTTGTCGGATGTGCTGATCTCAAGCTCTCATTTATCAAATCCCTCAGTCGTCAGCATTTCTTTTCCTTTTGCTATTTCATCTTTGTCACTGCTCTCAAATGCTAAATGCTCTTCTCCTCCTGATTCAATATCTTCATTAAATCTCATTAAGAAATACTCACCTAGGAAGCCCATTTGTGAAAGTAATATGTACTTTATGCCCAAATCACTATGAAACATGAATATTACCTGGCAAATACACCAGGCTTCTGCACCGGTTTCTTAAAAAAAAAAGTAAAAATCCCCAGATAAAGGTGATTCTAAGGAAATTTCCTGTCCATAAAGGATGGCCAAGAAATTGGCAGAGTACCATAAGGCTCGTAAGTACATCATGGACACCCCCAGTGAATACAGGGCCAACAATAAACCACTGCACTTGATCTTTTCGACACATTCACCAATTCCTGCCTTTGTAAGTTAGGAAAGTGCAAACATTACTGCAGAACGTGCAGCATGTCTGGGTAGCTAGAGCAAGAATTCTGAGCATTACTGTGAGCATTCAAGGTGCTGCTACCAGCAAGGAAACATCATCTGTCTCCTTCCTTTCTATTATTTTGACCACACAATATTTCTAATTAAGCATCCTGTTACAATGGTACTTTATGAACAACATTTACTAAAGGCATTGCTGCTTTCTCATTTATTTTGTAAAGGTTATTAAGTTAATGCAAATGTCACTTTTAAGTTGTGAGGAAATAAGCCCAAGGAGTATTATAATTAAAATCAAACAGAAATTAGAGGTTGATATACTATGTATGAATTAATACTGAATGAATGAGTCATTTACTGAGTGCAATTAAAAGCCTTGTGGATTTTTTTTAAGTTCCTTTTAAAGCCTTAGCTAAAATAAACAACTAAAATAAATTCCTTTTTAAGAAAAGAACATGAAACCAATACACACAACTTTGAGCTTGAAGATATGATACAATTTACCGCTGCTACCCAAAAAATGCTGAATATCAATCTGAAAGACTCTGCTACATCCCACAGATATTAAACCACCCAGGTCATTGCATGCCCAGTATAGAGATGGTACCTAAATTTCCACCTGCCTTCTTTTAGATCTAAAATACTGTCTTCCACTTTTCTATATTTTTATTACAACTGAGAACAACTATGTGAAAAATACAACAGGGAGAAAAAAATGCACATTTATACCCTGCTTCAGTTTTTAATTTGGAAGTGTATAATAATAATAATAACAACAACAATAATAAACACCTCTTGGGATTAGGAAACTTTGATTCAAGATCCAAGTGACATCTTTGTCCAAATTTATTGTTGGAAAAGAAAAATACCGCTCCAGTAAAAAGAACAAAACCACATAAACTGATGTTGTACATGATGAAAAACATCATTTTTAAAACTTCTGATCCAGGTAAAAGTACTGAAAGGAGACAACATGTGAGGAGATGGCAACTACACGTGAACTTCTTGGTTAAAAGCATTTTCAAGAGGGTCACTCAGTGATTTGTTGTGACAGACAGAATGTTCCATGAGCTCCACGCACTGGTGTTTTGGTCATCAATAATGGAATTGGGTTTCAAAGCAAGTGCTTTGAATGAACCTTTGGCGGGCAGCTAGACACTATAAAATTAATAGCTGTGGACAGTACACTCAGGAAATGTCAATTGAGGAACTCTTCTTTTATGTTTACACTTCAAAAGAATAGCAGGAATTATGAAACCTGCTCTTCTATGAGCCCTGGTAACAGGGTTAAATTTACATGGCAATTTTCCCCTCAGTTAGGGCACTAAGCTCTATCTTCCTGTTCTATCTGGCTTCTCACTTTCATAAGGCATGCACATACCTAACACATTTTTAGAGCTTTACCTCCAGTCGTATTTGTTTGAAATTGCCCAGCAGATTAACAAGCTACTGGCATGGGAAACCAGACAGGAGGCAGCACAATAAAAACCAGCAGACAGCATAATCACTTAAGCCTTGTTTCTTTAGCAACCCAAACTAAAAGTTTCCTTTGGTACAATTTTCAACTCAAGTTTGACAAGAAAAATACTCTAATACTGTAGCTGCAAATATAAAAAGCACTCTGTCTTTTTTTTTCTCTCTGTAGCTTGTAAGACTTGGCTGAAAAAATAAAATACAAGAGTAGCACTAAATAAATAAAAGCAACAAAATGATCTGGGTAAAATGGAATAGCTTTCAACAACTTGGGCTGAAACCTGAGTTATTGTGTATAAGATTACAATAAATGACATCACCCTGCATTAATAATGATTCCAATGACATACAGACAACTCGCCATGAATATTTTCCATTGCATCACTACAATCTCATTTTAACAACACGTATGATGGAAGGCTGCTTGAAGAACATTGTTTCTTGCCCGACGCTGGGGTGATGATGCATTACACCAACGCAGCACTGAGGCTGCAGTGATACAACACTGCAGGATGGTGTGAGAGGGGCCCTTTACAGCAGGTGATTGTTGATACCTCACAAGAGCACGGATGCAAGCGCAGTCTGGGACACAGATCTGCTTTGGTAAGGTCTGAACTTTGTGAAAGTTTGTGTCTTGGGGTGATTCTATGACCATACTGTATTCCCCATCGCCTGCGTGATCTCTAGTGTACCTTTAAATTGCAGAGCGGGGAGAGAGAAGCCGAGAGAAGCCAAGAGGACTCTTCAAAGCAGCTCGCTTGACCTTGCATCTAGAATGTTTGCATTCTTTTCTCTCCCGATCTGACAACATTTGTTGGTTGGAGGAGTTTTGCTCTCCAGCTTCTTCGGCTTTCAGCGGAGAAGGGCCTGTGATCTGCCTCAGCAGCTTCTGTTCCTTTTTGGACTGTTTTTGGCTTGTTTCCTTGTCCAAGACCAGCTCCCATCGCTGGCCCTGCTCGGCAGGACCCTCCAAGGGGGATCGTCGGACCCTGCCTGGCCCGGCCCAGCTCAGGACTGCAGGTTTTACCTACAGAAAGAACTCTAAAATCCATAGTCCTCTTTTAGGGGACGGGGGAGGGGGCTTCAGTATCCTTTTTGCCCCGTGACAGCAGGCGACTCTGTTTGTTAAATAAATAGTTTTTTTCACTTTCACGTGAGAAATTATTTTCCTGAACCCATGAGGGAGGGGCTGCTTGCCTGGAAGGCAGGAGAGAGTGAGACACCCCTTTTGAGTTGTTTCCTCCTGGATTTGTGTCCAAACCGGCACAGTTTGCCAAGACGTAATTTGAGGCACAGATGTGGAAAACAGCCTATTGTGAGCCCACATTTCATGTTCCTAGGGTGCACAAGGGAAAGCTCTCCCTTCTATCCCACCCAAACAGGCTGCATCTCAGTAGGGTGGACAGAGGACACTCGTGGCATGGGGCTGTGCCCAAACATCTCCTCAGGGCAGGAAGGAAGGTGTTTGAGAGGCAGCTCAGGCTTGTTAGGGACTTGAGAAGAAAAGAGATGGCAGAAACAGGGAACTGAGATGGTGACTGTTGGATTAATGGGAATGAGGCATAACAGAGGTGACAGGGGAGGAAAAGGATAGAAAGGTGCTTCTGTAGTCTTAAACGCTTTGATAACTGGATGAAACACCTGCCACTGATATAAACAGGCACATATAAAAGAGAAATCAAGCAAAGTAATACAGAGTTTGTAGAAATACTAAGAGCACAGACAAATATTCACATGTTCAAGAACACATGAGAAAAGTAATGGGTGTGAGTTTTGCTGTTAGAGACTGATTTCACACAGCGAAAAGCTGCACAAGCAGATAAAGTCTAAAATAAAAGAAAGGGCCCATCCTCACCAAAAAAGTCTTGAGTAATTAGGCACAAGGGATTGATATGGCACAAAACAAGATGTGGGCGGGATATTTTCTAACTCGCTTTTCCTGAACGTACAGAAAGCTCACATATGAGTCTAAATGAGCAAATTCCAGGTTTCTAAAAGTCTCCTATTAGTCTCAGCAGTCTGTCTGAAACAAATGGGAGCAGGCAAGTTCAGTAGCAACACATCAAACAAAATTCAAGAGCAACTGACAAGTTTTGATTTCAGTTTCATCAACAAAGCTGTGGGAGGAAATATTCAATCCCTTCCTCTTCCATATGAACATAGTGAAAGGACCTCAAGGAGCCTTAGCTGTTCTCATCTTCCTCATCTTCATGAGCAGATTGCAGGGCACACTGAAAATTTCTACATCTGAATCTACAAAGGTTGCAGGTCTTTATAAACACTAGCCTTCACTTTTCAAAGATTAATAGGTCATTTCTCTCCAGCTGCTATTGCTTTGTGTTAGAAAGAAAATCACACACACAGAGCTTTCGTATGACTTGAGCAGGGTCAGCAGCATACCTGGCAGATTTCTAGGACTTCAGCAGCAAAATAATAACAGAAAGCTACAAACTTATTTCAAAAATGCAACTGGACAGACTATTTAATTTATTTTTATAGGTCTAATTTTTAGAAAGTTGTACTTGCCTTGAATCTTTTGATTTCCATTTGTCCATCATAAAGAGTTCCATTAGATCTGGTCTAGTGGAAGGTGAATATACTGAAATTAAAATAGCCCAAGACAGTGTAATAACTGTAGTGATGTGTATATATTGCACTTACAGCAGGATGTTCTGCAATACAGGAAAATAAGCTGGGCTGCCTGGACAGCTTTAAGATCCAAAAACATGCTTGTGCATTTCCTCCACTTCCAGAGTGAGCTGGAGGAATCCTATCACTGCTCTTGCAATAGCTTAGTTCTTAAAACACTTATTTGCAAGAAAAATTAATTTACTTCTCCAGTAATTTCTTTTTCAGAACTTCACCTCAGCCATAACAAGAAAATGCTTAGTCCATATCTTTGACGTGAGCAGCTGGTAATGACAGAGAGCACTGGGGAAGGACTGGGGCAGATGGATGCTGAAAGTTTCGGTGCCCAGCACCAGGCACTGTCATTGTGTTGTTTGGGTCTGGCCAAAGACAGAAAGTAGATAAAGATGTTGTAGATGCTGGTAGCTGAAACTTCCCTGCTGCTGTGACAGCAAGGGGGAGAACAGTTGGTTTACTGCAGTGATGAATGAAGAAGCCATTATTACGAGGTGCATTAACATGGTGGTTTTTCCTCTATTGGCACAGTATTTACCACTACAGATCTTCCCTGAAGAAGGGAAAGACACTGCTGCTAACTTTATTTTCCACTGTTTCATCTGCAGTCCATGCTGATCCTGCACCATACAGTGTTTTACTTCAGCAGTGAACAGAATGAGAACACAAAGCAATTTAAACTTTTTTTCCCCACGAATCCAAACATCATCCCTTGCAGAATTTTAGAACAATATAAATGGAATAGAATAGGATAGATCTGGAAGTCATTGACATCATCAAAACACTCATTATAGCTTAGACACTGAAAATCATGGTGAACAAATGTGTGTCACTGGAATATAAATTAAGCGCTGTGATTGCTACGAAGCATCTGCATAGTATATGTCAATCAGTAAACCAGCGAAAAAATTTCAAATTTCAGAAGAATCTGTTGGGCACTTTTACACTGAAGCTCTCCTAAACTGGGTATGTTTTGCTCTACCGTGTACTTACATTCACATATAAATCTCTATTTAGTAAAAGATGTTTTGGTCAGTCTGATG
Organism: Callaeas wilsoni; assembly: GCA_013398955.1. Lineage (NCBI taxonomy): Eukaryota > Metazoa > Chordata > Aves > Passeriformes > Callaeidae > Callaeas > Callaeas wilsoni. The sequence goes on from VWPU01012747.1 coordinate 77,762, forward strand.
GTGGATAAATTCAGGCAGGTTTCCCAGCAGTACAGGAAGTTTACAAGAAATTTAGCTTGGATTTCTTTTCCCCTCCGATTTTTATTCTTTTTCATATTGACTTTACACTGAAAATTTATCTTAAAAAGTAATCTTAGCAACAGACACCGACCTTATGGAGAACACTGAAAAGACACTAAATGCCAGTGTTTGTATACCAGGTGGGTTAGAACAACTTCCTTAAATTAGCCCAGAACTGAGTCTGGCTTTCAGCTACACACAAACTTACAAAATCAGAGAAAAAAACTGTGAGTGGTGTTTCTAAATTGCTTTCTTTTCTTTTTCCAGCTTGACCTGAAATTGAGACTTATATTTGAAAAATTGACTTTATACCCTTGGAGGTTGCCTGAGCTAAGTACCATGTAAACCACACAGACACAACAGTGTTTCTTCCAAAGTTGCTGTCTGAAAAAAATTGAAGCTTATTCCCATCATATATTGCTTACAAATGCCTCATTGTCTCTTTGAAAAATGGTCTGTGGCAAATTGCTGAAATAATCTCTTGCACCACTGCAGCTTAAAGGATTCATGCCATTGACTACTCTCCCTCAACAGCTAAAATCCAGCCTCAAAATGCCAAATATTGCAGCTTAATAAAATGTTAAAGATTGAGAGACCTTCTCTCAGGACCAGCTGTCAAAGAACTTTTGAAAAAAAGAGATGTGAACAGCCTCTACCCTAGAGTCTGAATGTCTAAGTCTTTTGGAAAAAGAAAAAAAAAAAAAAGGAAAAAAACTGCAGACAGTAAGGGGTGTTTTGCACTGAAAAAAAAAGTAAAAAAAAAAAAAAAAGCAAAAAGCCAAATATGCCTTTTGATGTTAAAATGATGGTGTTTTGATCTTCTGCTGAGGACTAAGGCAGGGATCACTATTTTAACTGTTAGAATCCTGTTTATAATAGAAGTGCACAACTGCAGCTCTCTCTCTTCTGACATCTTAAAATATCCACTGCTTTTGTGGAACTTGGGAGTTGTATTTATGTCCTCATCACACAGAGAGCTTTCCCCCATGGGTGCACTCGGCCTCGCCAGCCCAGCCACCAACCAAGCTCCACCCGGGCTTTCCTCCCTGCCCCTGAGAAACAGCAACGATCACTGGGGTTTGTGACACTTTGGATTTTGTTTATTTCCTTCCAGTCAAGCTGTATCACAGATTTTTTTTTAGGAAGTCTTGTGGATGCTGAAATGCTGTTAGCAGGTTAGTTTTCTCTGCTTGCATTCATTCTGTGAGAACTTTTCCTTTGCTGTGTAAGCTATGTAAACAATAGATAGGGTTTTTGTAAATAGCATTCATATCTGGTATCTTCTGACCTTGTGTACATTATAGTAGGAAACAACATTTCTAAGTGGGTGTCTGAGAATTTGACCAATCACCCTAGGAGAAGTGTGAACTCTGTTCAATTGCTTTATGGAACTAGAATATATAAATGGTATTGTAAATTTAATAAATAATTCATTCCTCGCTCTAGACTCTTGCCTCACTGCATCTCTGAACCCCTGCTTGGAAGCCCACAGTGTCTCAGTAAGGAAAAGTGGAAACTGATCCCCCTGTAGACTCCTCCAGGAGGGAAAACTGCCTCAGTCTGGTGACCAGAGGGAAGGGAAGGCATGGCAGCACTCACAGGGATGGCAGCTGGGTGAGGCACAGCCTCTGCCCAAATACATCCCACCGCTGGCTTCAGGTCACCCACGAGCTTGGCAATGGTGCCAGCACGTGGGGACACAGCTTGTTCTGCTGCTTCTCTGAAGAAAGGGGCAGTGGGCTTATCTCCAGAGCGACGTTGGGAACTGTCATTACTGGAGCTCATCAGTCACAGAGCAAACGGGATCCTTTAGTCCCAGCCCACAAAGGACATTCTCCTTCAGCCCCACAAATCCATGTCTTTCATTATGGATGTCTTCTATATTCGCATCTAACTTACTCTAAATAAAGGTACTTCTTTTATCATGCCTATCATACTTATTTCTGAATGTGAAATCTGCTGCAATCACTTTAGATCCTGAAGAGAAGAAGGTGGGGAGCTATTTAATGAGAATTAATGGGAGGTGCACTGTAAGCTGAGCTCTGAGCATTCCTCCCATGACCAGACTTGCACTGTGTGGACATTCAGAGAGAGTTTTAAAACTTTCAAATTCCAGACTATTAATCAATACCAAAACACTTAATGGTAAAACTCTAGCGTGATTAATGCTTAGCTGAAGTTCTAAAGCAAAGGGTTGTTTATGCTGTTTTAAGCACACCAGCAATAGTCCATGTTCCAACTACAAAGTGGTGCTTAGGGAATAATCAATCATTTCCACCAAGTTAGTAAAGATTATTTATTTTGAGTACTAACTGCAGAAAATAGTTCAGACTGCTCCAGTTTCAAATACTTTTTCTATGGATTCTGACAGGAAGCAGAGAACTCCCTTACTTACACCCACACTCTACTAAGATGAGAAGACTCAAAACTCCACCACCACACCTATGGCCTCATTATATATTTTATAACAAAAAGTTTCCCTGTGGCAGTTTTGCAATACAGCGCATTGCAGCCTTTTGGTTCAGTGCCCAGAGAAATTAAGGAAGGTGCTCTTACAGCTTCCAGAATCCACTGAGCAAGAACCCTGTTCCTGGCCTTCGTTTCACAGAACTACCATGTGTGTATCCCATAGAAAATGGAAATGCAAACCGAGAAGCCTCCTCTGCCTGAACAAAATTAGGGCTGCGGAACTAAATGAACTGCTTCTTAACTCCACAATATTTGCACTGCACTGGTGATTTGAGCTTTGAACGACACCATTGCTCAGTGACATTTCAGCTGCATTGGCACAAGCACAGCTTTTTTTTTTATTTTTAGCCAAATTGTAGCATATTAGTTTATACTAAAAGAGATCATATAATAAATTGATGCATCTATCAGAAATGTAGAAAAAATTATAAATCTAATTGTTTTAAGTATTAAGCTACATTTTCTGCAGTACAAACTATTTCTGTGACTAGCACACTGGCCTCTAACACACTTCTAACAAGTAGAGCTAAGATAATAGAAATGACCCTTCACTGTTCCAGAAAAATCCAGTTTTTTGAGGCGCTCAGAAGAAATCAATTCCCAAATCTCTGATTGCAGCGGGAATGCAGCTTTATGAAATTTATAGCTACATTATCTCAGGCCAGTCACCACATATGAGGTCACTGTTGAAGAGAGGAGGTCTCTAAAACAGAGGCCTTCCACAATGTTTTTTACATGAAAAATAACTGCAGATACAGGTCAGGGGGTGACAGGAGAACTCAGCCATGGTATCCAGAGGGACGGGAGCAGCGGCTCAGGAAAGCTCCTGTGGCACCCAGTGAAAACAGCTGCAGTGCAGCTTTTCCTCGTGGATGCAGAGCACACACAGCTGGCTCAGCTGGAGGAGGACATCCCTCGCTGGCCCCAGCGTGGCAGTGGCTTCCTGTCCCAGGCACACAGCACCAAAGCACCCAGCAGACTGCTGCAGAGGGGTCACTGGGAAAGCTTCCAGAGCCCTCTACTCCCATTCACTGCACTGAGAAATCTGACCTGAGGCTGTCATGGAATTAAAGGATAGACAAGCGCAGAATGGTTTGAGTCAAAAGGGACCTCAAAGCTCATCCAGACCCAGCCCCTGCTGTGGGTTCCACACCTTCCGCTAGGCCAGGCTGCTCAGAGCCCCTTCCAGCCTGGGCTCGAGCACTTCCAGGGATGGTGGATGGTGTCAGTGGCACAGGGTGGCGTTCCTTCAACTCTTGCCTGAATTACAGGTGACACAAACTTTTTTTCTTCTAAACTATCACTCAGAGCAATCTTTATTCCCATGTTCTGATATCCCGGCATACACAAAGAACTTGACAATATTTGTTTAAATATGGATCAGACAGAGCGACAGAAGTAAAAAGAGCTAACTTTAAAAATGGAATAATTTTGTAATAAATTTGTTGAAGAGTTTAAGGGACATGTTAAAGTTCTGAACATGACAAGTCCATGAATGGTATTTACCTTTTAAAAAAATATTTAAAGCCTAAATGATCACTGCCAAATACTCTCTGTAAGTAATGGAGGAATGCTACCATTTATGGGTAATTACTCATTTCCACCTGTTTCTAAAAGCACTGGCAGGAGGTGAGACATGAATTGTGCAGTGTTTCATTACATAAGGATGCACTGGGGTGTTTTTTTTTTGGAATGTAACCTGCCAAAATCTAAAAGAATATATCTTATTAATAAACGATGCTTTCTCAAAGGCACTTTGCATTTCATAGAGGACAACAGCTCGAAAGGGTAAGAGTTCTAAAGCTGAAATGATGAGTATGATGGTTCCCTTCCTGCCACATCTGCATTACTCCACAGCCCCGTGGTGCAAAGACCTGAACTTCAGAGCTGTGTATGATGTCATCTGAAACTTGAAAGCGATACAGACTTCACTGCTGGCACCTGCTGAGCACCAAGGAGAGGTTCCTGACTCCTGGAGCGCCAAGAGACTTGCTAAATCCTAGACTGATGTCCCAAAGAAACACTACCACTTTTTAGCGGGCAATTGGGGTGAGACAGCAGAGATTTGAGAGATATTTAGTCTGTTTTTGTTAGGCTGCCTTTCATGCTTTGAAGTTATGGGTGAATAAAATATTAATACTGGATGCTTCATAATGAACAGACAAAATTGTGGCTATTAAGACTTGTGATAGCTTTTCTTGCTCTCACGCTCTGTAATTCATCTGTAAAACTCTCTGCTTTGTTTAAGACTTGAATTCCAGAGCCCTGCCCTTCTGGACTATCAGCCCAAAGCTCCAGAGGAGAAACCTCTGTGCTTTGCCACTAGCCCATAAAAATAGCTGGGACTAGGAATCTGGGATCCAACCACTGCAGCAGGAATGCAATGAAGCAGGACATTTGTGATGGAGTTACTGTGCTGCTGAGAGTGCCAGGGATAAACAGGAACCTCTGAGCAGTGTCACAAGAAGGACTCCACACAACACAGAGCAATTAATTCAATACTGCAATAAACAGCAGGAGAATGGCCTGTTGTTAATACAGCTGATGGGCAAGGAGCTGCATGTGATGGACACAAATGTAGCAGTCTGGAACCAGAAAAGCTGTAGGGCTTTAATGACATGGCCACCCTGCCAGGGCCTATAGCCAGCACGTCCAGGGGATGGGAATTCCCAGCAGAGCCGCAGCCAGGGACGCCCAGTGACGAACAGTGCCTCTGGCAAAGGGAGAGGGAGGGAAACAGCTCTGACCACCTCGGTGGGTAAAGGCTGAGCTGGGGTCCCGAGTGCAGTGTCCTCCATGCCCAGAGCCGAGCTCTGCAGGGATCACCCTCGCGAGCGGGTCCCGGGACAGCTGTGACCGGAGCCCCAGCGCCACGGGACGTGCCATGGGACGTGCCATGGGACACAGCCGTGGGACACGGCCATGGGACACGGCCATGGGACACAGCCATGGGACANCGGGACGTGCCATGGGACGTGCCATGGGACACAGCCGTGGGACACGCCATGGGACACGCCATTGGACACGCCCATGGGACACAGCCGTGGGACACGGCCATGGGACACGGCCATGGGACACAGCCATGGGACACAGCCATGGGACACAGCCATGGGACGGGGATGGAGAACAGCTTGGATAGGCCTCTCTGCTGAGGGTCTGCCCACATAATGCCAGAAGAACTGCTCTTCCCTTAAATAAAAGGCCGTGCTGTTAGCCCTGGCCTCCCTGGCTGGAAGCAGGCATCCCCTGAGCCCAGCTGGGGCTCAGGGAGCGCCAACACTGGGGCTCAATTTGGCTTTGTCCAGGGGTTCTTTAATTACATGGGAAGGTTTAGGAGCTGAATCTGGTCCTCCCCCCCCAAGCTTGTTTATCAGCTAGAGGATTTTTAATTTGAAGGATGATAATTTTTAAAATACCCCAAGTGAATGATGGCTGTTGCCTGAGTTTTCACAGATCCCTCTGTGATTCGTGCATCACATGGATATTTCAGTTTGTTCTACAACTCCGACAGGGAGGGAAAGAAAGGATCAGAGATAACTCCAATAGTATAATGTGTGCCACTATGGAAAGTATACAGCACAATACATCTCTTGGTATCCTGATACACAAAACGAGGGTGGTTATTTTTTTTAGCATTGTAGCATATAGGGCATAGGCAATATATAGGCTCTGATGCCTTGAGAATATTAACTATATAATTTACCTTTGAGTTTTATTTGTGTACTGGAGGGCCTTCCTTTACAAAACCACACAAAATCATCCTGAATTTGAACCCTTTATTAAAGTATTGCACTATTCTAGGGCATAAATAGTTAAAAAAATTAAGTAATTAGTGCTGTAACTGTTTTTGAAAAAGGAATGCTGCAAGTTAAAACTGAAACAAAATAAGAATGTTATTTTTAACCTGCCAAGTCTCTCAACACCGACTGTCACAACATGAACTGAAAATATGCACAGCAGTCTTCCCTCTTCTTCATATTTTATACCCCTCCTCATCTTTATATCTTATATTGCTGCAAGCAAGTTCTGCCTATTCTCAAATGAACAGCCACATCTTTCCAGGTCAAACACCAAAACTGCTGTGGCTTTCAGTTAATTAGTGCCCTCTCCTTTTTAAAAGCACCTATTTTTTATGTTAACAGGTCATGTTTGGTAGGGCTCTTTCAGTCCCTGTGTTTAGGCAGAGGTTTCTGTCCCAGTGAAACCCCTCAGCAAGCTCCCTGCAGTCCAGGGAGCAGGCACACCGCAGTTCTCAGGATCTTCACCAAACTCTAACTCATCCTTCCGAAGCTTCGGTGAAATCATTGGTTTGTTCTGTCCTGTGCAAGGGGTTGGGAATGCAACTGTACTCCAACTGCAACTTTTCGGATAAAGTAAATAGCACTCCCTATTAACCTCCTTAGAAATAATTTCACGCCAAGGGATTTTTTTACCCATGCTTTTTGCTTTCTTATTAGAGAAGTTTACTGTATCACTACATCAACAGAGGAGAAAAACAAACCAATCTCCCTAACCCTGGAGTATTTTTAGGAGATCTAAAAAGCAATGTCACAGATGAAAAAGTAATTTTGCAAAAATCTTTAATTGCCTGCATTCTGTCTTTCTGTTGTCATGAGTTGGGCGGCATCAGTATAATTCAGAGTAGAATTTGGCCTTTTTTATTTAACTTGTCTACAGCCTTTTTTTTTTTGCAAAATTCTCATATGTCCCCAGTAATTAGTTCTCAGATCTAAACACTGAATAACAGCACGTTGCAGAAATTAGAAGAAAAAAAAATAAACTAGTTGTCAACATTATACTGAGTAATTCAATAGTACTAGAATATCCCAAGGGTGGATATGAATAAACAATTCATGAAGAGCTGGTAAATTACATTTCAGCTTCTGTTTATTGCAAAACTAGTCAAATACTTAGCTCTATTGAATAAAGATAGCCCATTGGGCTTAGAATAAAGAACATTTCTTAAGAGTTTTCCTCCTATATTTATTTTGTGTGGGATAGGTTTAGGCTTTTAAGCAGTCTTGAACACAAACAGATGAGATGATATCAGACAAGGTCAAAGAGGAAATCTGATGGCCTGCAGCAAGCTGGGTTAGTCCTTAATTCTTTCACAGCATATGCATAGCAATAATGAACCAAAAAGAGTATGTGTTTACAATTTTAGACCAGGTTTTAAGATAACATGAAAAATTAATACGATTTTGAGTATCTTTACGGTACATTTAAGAGCATTCATAACAGTAGATATGTAGTGGATGAGCCAACAGAATGTGATTGTTCTGTATCTGCAGTTCATATTCATCCTCTATCCCTAAATAAAATGCATTTAACCCTTTGAAGTCAGTCTTTGAAGCAAAGCAGTGAGGAAGAGAAGGTCACCAAATGCTACTCAGTGTGAAACTGCTGGCTGAGAATCACAGAATAATTTAGGGTAGAAGGGTCTTTTGCAGATCATCAGGGAAAGATGACCTTGCACAGCAGAGACCACTTGGAAGCTGAATCCAACCCTTAAGCTGGGTCAGGTTGCTTAGGGCTTTATCTGGTTGTGTTTTTCATACCTCTAAGGATGTAAACTATAAAACATCTCTGGGCAACTTGTTCCAATGTTTGATCACCCTAATTTTGAATATTTTCTCTAATATCTGCTTGGAACTTCCCTTCCTGCAGCTTGTGCCCCATTTCTTGTGCTGTTTAACAACACAAAAGTCTCCACCAACCTGTCTCAGGTCACATCACTGCTTTATTAGGCCAGCATCCCTTAGAAAGCTGAGAGCTGTGGGAATTTTCTCTACCTATACGTGCTTGTGAAAAATTCCTTAAATTGGGAAAAATCCCAAATACCCTGATATTGGGTCAGATTTCAAGATTCACCTGTTTGTTGTTGAATGTCCTCCACTGATATCTTTCTTTCAGTGAGGAGAACATTACGAGAAGAAAAAACATGCAACAGAAAGGTAACAGGAAAGAGAAATCCCTAATATGTTGTAGTTTTTACCAGTGTCAGAAAAATCACTTTTATTATCATAGTGCTTATTCATATATGTTAAGAACAGTGTGATCAAGACCTACTTGCTGCATAACAAACACCAAAGAACCTCATTTTAACACTGGAATTTTTACTTCCATGCATGAATTCACAAACCTCCTTTGTGCTGTAAAATTGCAGTTTGATAAAGTCCTCAGGACAAGCCTGAAATCCATAGTTAATTGCCTTAAACATTATTTATGTCCAAACCACCAGATTCAATGAATCTGCTACTTGATTCCTCAGCAGTAATGCTGGTGAATCAGTCTCAACACTCTTAAATTGGTTGTCCAGTTTAATTCCACAGGGTCCTATAAAATTCATGAGAAGTGCACTGCTTTTGCTTTTTGGATATAATTTGGCATCTAGTGCAAGATTCGTTTGTGGGAGAGGCGCTAGGACTGCTGAAATGTCAGGGCCATAAAAGCTGGATGCCGTTAGTCTTCAGGGAAGTGTAGTAAAGAAGAGCTAGGGAAAGCCTTGCTAGCCTTCTCATGCCAGTAGGAGTGTGTTTTGGGGCGGTTTAGGAGGAGAAAAACTTGAGAGTAGAGGGAGCAAAAGTTCTGCAAGGTGAACTGTGGAACAAGCTCCTGGAATGCTTAATCAGCCCACTGGTACCCAGTCCTTTTGACCTGGGAAGGGAGGTGAGGTGGGCCTGTGGGATTTTTACTCATGAAAATCACCAAGACAAAACTCATCTTGTTTACTCGCCCATGATGCTGTGTGAGGTGCTGATAAATAACACTGAAGTGACAATCTCTGTAATGAGATTCACAATCGCTCTCGTCACAAAGCCGCATGATCTCTTGGTGTGAATTGATACCTCAGCCAGAGATGTCCTGACAGTCAGATATTAACTGAAGGCTGTAGGTAATTTTAACAATATTTTCCCGTTCAGATGTTATGTTTGATTTGTTTCTACCTGCTCCCATGGTTTATACTGACAGCATTAAAAATGGGTTACTGCACTGTGGCATTTTACAAAGGTTCATGTCACTTCTTGTTACTTCATCTCATGTTGCAACATGACAGAGCACAGTCTGATACAATGTGGTGTGGCCTTCTGTATTAGAAAGGGTCAAACATTTTCTAAACAGTAATATTTACATTGCAATGGATATTTATGCGGAGGTATTAAATGTTATATCAATCCCTGGCAGCACATTATTTTCCTTTTCTGTTAATTTGTATGGCTCACACACACTGGGTTACATCGGTCACAGCTCTGCACCAGAAAATTAGTTCTGTAGTAAAGAGACAGTCTGAGGAGAAAAAAGGGATAAAAGTAAAAATAAAATAAACTGTCCTTCCTCCTCTAAAATGCACCAAAAAAAAAAAAATTACTTACATTGGAAATTGCTAAGCTTCTGGGTGTGCACACCACTTTATTTTCTTAATAAGGCACCCAGGTGAGCCTGTCCTGTACAGTCCTGTCAAACACCTGCCTGTTTGTGTACAGGCTAAGAACATGTTTCTCACCTCTGCAGCTATTTTACACCTCAGTTTCAGCCCTACTCCTCTCTATAGGTTATAAGCCAGCTTTTTCTCTTCTAGCAACAAACCCATCACAGCTGCAACCTGCATAGGGGAAAACCCTAAATTAATCTTTTCTATTTCACTTATCTCTTCCAGCTTATAGTGATGTGAGCAGATAATTAGCTCCAATATTTACCTACACACTTGGTGAACTTACGGTCACATTAGCAAACTCTCCTCCTGGTCCCAAACACAGATTTACTTGCCTTTCTTCAAAATAACATTTTTTAAGGGCCACAGGGGAAAGTTCAGATGAAGCCCAGTAGCAGTTTCTGCTTGTGTTTGAGAGCTCTGGAATTAGGGAGAAAATTTTAGCAAGGGGGGGGGGGATCATGCCTTTGCTGCCTTTCCTCACCACAGAGAATCCCCCTGCTTTTCCTGCTTTGAGTTTAGCCTATCTTGCATTAATTTGGTATTTCTCATTAAAATTATATAAAGGAAGGAAAGCATGTCAGAATACTAAAGCAGACAAGTGTGAGCTCCAGTAAGAGTCACAATAAAAGCTGGTATATAAAAAATGGGTAATATATAAATTACCATTTATTTGATTAGTGATGAAGAATGGAAGCTCAAAGACATGGTACTGATGGGTTTCTCAGGAGCTTAGACTAATTAAATGGTATTTTACTCTACAAATGAAACCATTGAGAGATAAGTGCACGTAGGTAATCTCACATTATTTCCCTACTTGGTACTTCATAATAGCCCTGAAGTGGGAGCTTTCTGTGTGCTGGCTGCCACTAATGGGTGGCAACAGTAGAACTGTTGGTATAAACCTAAACCAATTTAACTTAAAACAGGTGCAAAAGACTGTGTTATTTGGGCTCAAGCCAAACTCATTTAAGGTAATTTCAATCAATATGAATTGACTTATGTTAAATTTAATTAAACCAGTCCTTAAAAAAAAAAAATTAATTTGAAAGTGCCTTGATGAGAAGTCATACAGAATTAACTTAAATTAGGTTTAAAAATTACGTATGGTAAATTGTGCAACCATCTTTCATAGAAAAGTGTCTGAAGTTAAGGAGGTAAGTCTGTGATGTGAGAGAGTTCATGTTCCTAAATGCTGCCTGAATCAGCGATGGAGCCTGAGCCAGAGCTCCTGCTGCAGACCAGGATGGGAACAGAAAGCTGCTCCAGCCAGCCTCTTCTCCCAGGAAGACATTTCTTGGAAATTACCCAGCACCTTTTATTCAAAATGAAAATTGGTAATTCCTCAGAATTTTAACTTTTTAAAAAAAAAGCTTTACAAAAATTCCAGATCTAAACATGCTTCGACAAAACAACGCTTTGTTTTTTAGAAAATTTTAAAATTCAAATTAAATTCCAATTAAATATATTTTGATGCTGCCTTNTTAAAAAAAAAGCTTTACAAAATTTCCAGATCTAAACATGCTTTGACAAAACAACGCTTTGTTTTCTATTAGAATTCAAATTAAATTCCAGTTAAATATATTTTGATGCTGCCTTTTCTATTCTTTGTTCATGTTGTTGTGCTCTACAGCAGCAGCAGCACACCACAATGAGAGATAAAGTCATCTATAGCGTAAGAGTTGTGGCTGCCCCATCCCTGGAAGTGCTCAAGGCCAAGTTGGATGGGGCTTGGAGCAACCTGGGATAGTGAAAGACGGCCTCACCCGTGGAAGAGAGTTGGAACTGGTTGAGCGTTAAGGCTCCTTCCAACCCAAACCATTCCATGATTCTTTTGAGCCACCAAAGACATCTGCCACTCAGCATTGGTTAAAACACACCATTTTTTCTGGACTGAAACACATCCTGGTTTAGTTTACAATGCCTTCATAATGAATACTAAATAACAAATGTCCTTAAAATGACTTTAGAAGTAGCCCCAAGTATGTCAGTTATACTCTTGGACACGATGTCATACCAAGAGCAGCACGGAGAAGTGTGGCTGACTGCCTCCTCCAACATCACAGCCTAAAGTCCATAATGAAACTTCAAAGAATTTCCATTAAACATCTGAGTTTCCTTGAAACACCATTTTTCCAGGAAAAAGCATTCTGCTGAAAAATTCCTGACTAGCTCTTCTCTCTCATTTCATTCCATTAGATGTACTTAGCAACTCAAAGTGTCCCTACAGCTGCTAAGTGCCTTACAAACCAGACACCTGTCTTGGCTTATAACAATAAGAAAAAGTCCTTTTCTGAACTTGGAAAAATAAATTCTCTGCAACCGTATCTTCCATTAAAAGATGTGGGGAAAAAAATATATCTAATTTTGCCTTCAGAAAGTTGATGTAATTTCTGGATAATCTGATACATCACACGTGTGATTATTTACCATGTCCTCAGAATACCCAGTGTAGTACAAACTTTGATGGGTTGTTATGTAAAAAACTGTTAAATGTGGGAGGGTTTTGTAATTAGTGATTTCACAGAGTCCTCTTGGGCTTGGTGTTGAGTGGGACCCTTCCACCATGTGGTTCCCACCTGTGAGTGCAAGATCCCAGCTCCAGAGGGCCCAGGGAGACCACAGAGGGACCAACCTCGCTGTTCTACTCACGCTGGCAACTGCCTTTGGGGATAAAACTACCAACAGGAGGAAATAAGAATATTCTGTGGCAGAGAAAGCGAGGTAAACAAGCTAAAATCCCACATCCAAATGCCCAGAGCCAGACACCAGGGATGCAGAGGGACACCAGCATGCAGCCAGATGACTGAGCTGGGCCATCAGGCAGGAACGACTGAGCTCCACCTTCATCTGAGGAAGAGGTGATGGGGAAAGGTGGGAGAAAACGGCAGCAGATGGGAGGAGGAGGAGGCGTGGAAGAGCCGAAATGCAATTAACAGTTTTCCAAGTGGTTTAAATGGTTATGAATTGAGAACTGCTAAAATTCACAGATAACAACAAATGAACATTTTCCACCTGGAGGTGCCAAGCACTCCGAGATGCCATTAACTCCATCTGCAGAGAACAAAGCTGAGGCAGACGAGGGGAAAATAAAAGGCGTCCCACAAGTTGGCTTCAGAGACAGCAACAGTGTCAGGAGGGCAGCTCAGGCGTCATTCCTCACCCAGCTACATGTCCTTGGGTCTATTTTTTCTCAGCTACTAACTGATTCTATAATTATAAAAATACTCTGGGGAAAGAAATGCAGGAATGGGGGGAATCAGTCAATATGAAAAGCAAGCAATGCAATGTGCATCGGGGTTGTGCACAGCCTGAGAGTGCCAGATTAAGGATCTAAGTTTTCAGAAACATTGTTTCTTAAACGGTCTTCCAGACAAACTCACTGACCTTATCCATTTAAATTAACAGGAATTTATGAACATGGGGGAAGGACATTTTTCAAAGATCTCAAACTCACATTTTGCATAATTTACAGGGAACAGAAGGTTCTCAAACCTTGAAGATAGCCATTAGCATTTTACAATATTTTAGCATTTAGTATGTAGCCAGGTCATTTTTAATTACAAAAGGAAAGACTCTCCAGACAGAATGTATCCTAAAGATGTGTGCTAGAAATGCTACACAATCTTGCCATAATTGGTGATAAAAATGTTAACTGATGTAATGACATTTGGGGAAAAAATGTGGACAACATTCAAATTCCAGCAGAAAAGTAGACTGACCTTTCATAATGAAAATGACTAACCACACATTGAAAAAAAAAAGAAAAAGAAAAAAAAAGAGAAAGAAAAAGACAAAAGATCAGACCCAGTAAAGTGCATAAAAGAGAGGAGAGAGGCATCAGCATGTCCAGCACTGACTCCTCCAGCAGTAACAAAGAGTCAAAGGACTGTTGTGGGTTGCAGATCATTTTTCCTCCCTTCCTCAGTTACTCATTTTCTTGCTCTATTAAAGAATCCTAATGGTGAAAGCTTTAAGGTCACGCCTTGATGTGCCAGTGTTCTACTCTGGGGTGGAAGGGAAATTCTTTCGTACTCCGTTTTCGTTTCCAGTTTTAATTTGACTTGATAGCTAGTTGCACTTTGACTTGCAGCAAGTGTTTCCTGCGTGAAGAAGTCACATCCAAAAGTTAAAAGACTGTAAAGATCAAAGTTTCTATATACTGAGCTGCACAGCCTGCCTGACCATGTAGGGACCATCCTGCCCCGGATGTAAAGAACAGACACCCACAGAAAGCCCTCTCTGGAAGAGCTCTTCTAGGAATGCTTTATTCTAAAATTAATCAACCAGAGGCATCAGTGAGTACAGAAAGAAGAAAGAAAAAGGTACTCACTGAACTACCAGACCTGTTGTGGGGAATGGCTAAATGGAAAAAAATCTGTGCCATCCACTAAAGCTAGGATGCTGCAAAGACATGAAGAAAGAAAAGCTTTTTGTAAGTGCTTCATAGTTTCATATTATTGATCAAAAAAGACAAAAACACCAAAGAGTAACATTTATGCGTACAAGATTTTCAAATCCCACAATGAAAACATTCCCTTCCTCCCACTAAGACCTATTCCATACACAGAAATTTTAGGGAAAAAAAAAGAAAGTCATTACTCTATGCATCAACCTCTAAAATAACATCTCCAGTGGCGTCCTGTGATTCAGAGCTTTACATAGCACAACAAAGATCAAGGATTTATAGGTAAACACTGATGCCTACAAATGTTATTAAGTGCAATAAGCTTTCTTTCATCTCTTCCCTGGTTGAAAGTGATACCTGAGCTAGAGAAATTCCATTTAGCAACTCATGTCAGATATCACATTGTATGCTGGTGGCTTCTCTTACCTGTTGCCTATGTGCAACATTTTATTTGTGGTAAAACATATATGTAAGTTTGGCCCTTGCTTTCCTGAGAAAGCCTTTTAATCCTTTATTCTCCATTGTGCCAGACATCTCAGCCTGCATTTATCTGGAAAACAAAGGTCTTGCAGTTACTGAACTGCTGAAAAATTACTGGAGAAAGGAATCAATGACATTTTCAGGGGAAAATACTTCATTGTTCTGTGTACTAAGAAAGTTTCCAAATGCTAGTATTGTTTAATTTAATCTCATAGTATCGTGAAACAACAAAATTATTACTGCATATGCCCCAAAGAATTTAGCTTCCTTTCTATGCAAAAATTCTGCAGGTCATTTCTCTTTGAATGGCCAGTTCTTCATGTGGAAAGAAAGCTCAGACAATGTCTTATTGAATAAAACAGGCTTGTTTCATGATTCATTACACATTCTTCTTGTCCTTATGTGTAAGCCAGCTCCTCTCAGGTCTACACCAAGAATGCACAATGGAGGCTGCGCAGAGTCATAAAAATAATGCTGGGAATTCGCTTGCATACAGTAAAATGCTCAATAAAAATAAGAATATTTTGCAAAAGGTACTGATAGTCTCCATTTTAGAACTGATTTTTCTTTATACTTAAATGACAGATGTTCATAAAAACGATATTAAGGATTCCTTTTGGCACTTCTGTTCAGTGTTCTCATTTATTACTCTTCTGGTAATAGAGTATGCAATGTTATTCTATTGAAAACAGGATCATCAAAATTGCCAGGTGTCTGATGTGTGATCATTCCCTCTATATGCAAAGCAAAGTGTTTCCAAATGCATTAGGCTGGTGAATTCTGTGCTTACGGCTCAATTCTTCAGAGTGTTGTGTACTTTGATTGTATAAACCCTAACTCCATGAGTTTAATGTCAATAATGTTCAGCCGCCTGTAAGATTGAGCCCTTGAAGAAAAAGAAACTCTAATTGTGAATCTTATAGTGGATAGGTTAGTGTTCTTGAGCAAATCTATAAACTCAGGTTCCAAACTATAAAATGCATCCCCATTTTCAAGCTCTAAGGAACAGTCTTTTTTTAACAGAAATGCTGGTCTGCAGATAAAGTTTGCAGTAAAGTCAGTGGGAATAATAGCTGTCTAAATATGAAGCCAGGCACTTAATTTAAGAATCCTGGAATTGGTCCTGTTTGTGTAATATTTTGCCTAAATGCTTTGCTTTGCTCTTTCCTCTTCTCCTCACTCTAGCTCCTCCTCTCAGGGAAAAAAAAACAAACCAAAAACATTGTGGGGGGAAAAAAATAAAGAAAGAGAGGGTGGGGGGGAGGAACCAAAAAAAAAAAAAAACAAAAAAAAATTGTAAAAGCTCCAATCCATTCATTTCCCAATCTGTTTGGATTGTTCAGGTATTGGTGTGAAAGACAGCAGCAAGCAGGATAAAATAGTTGAGAAGTATGTTCAAGGAGGCATCTGATAGCTGAAACTCTATATACACACCACACATGCACTGTACATACTCATGAAACCTGTAATTCATGGAGCCAGCAAGGAAATTTTCAGGGCTGGTAGAAGAACAGGACAATCTGACAGAAGCTTTGCAGATATTCAGTGGCAGTGAAAGAAAGGGAGCTCTCCATGGGCTCCTTCCAGCCTCCCAAACACCATTTGCTCTGCTAGGGAAACCCTTTCTGCTTCCCTGCACTTGCTGCCTTCTGCTGCAGTCAATCTACTTCCTCTCCTCTTTCTCTTGCCCCTTTGTCACCTACACAGTCCACCTTCTTACTCACCTTCCTGTTTCCCTTTCCCTCATTTGTACCCTCATTTTGGTCATTTTGTGGAAGCATCCCCAATTCCCCTCAGCCCCTGACCTCCAGGGTCCTTAAATCACCATTTAAATCCCCTTTCTCACCGTAGCTTCAGAGCATCTCTGCTCCCACCTCTCTGTTCTCTGGGCATCTCATATTCCCCATTTCTACTGTCTCCAACTTGAAGAAAACCACCAGCAATAAAATACGGAATAAACTAATGCGTCCTCTAAGTGTTTATGTGTACAAGGGAATGTTATTTTACTTGAACTGAGCCGTATCTTTCCAAATAATCCAAGTGCTATTGTATGTTTATAGGATTTTTAGCTTGGCTACATTCTCCTTTCTTACAGAAAAAAATGCCTAATGACTTCAGTGTCACTATGAGGATCATATTTATTGGCATATTTCTGGTTTGGGATAAACTGTAATTTTATTACCTTAGCCAGAGGGTAGTTAAATGGTGAGGGATTTACTAATTGCTACTTTAAGAGGGATAAATCTGTTTACCTTCCAAATAATAGAGAGATTTTCCTTCTGGCTACTTCCTTCTGCTTCTTGTCTAAAAGTTTTTACCCCTTCAGTAAGAACTGAACAAGAATTAGTTAAAACAAAGGGATTTGTGAGATGTAGCCTAGCAATGAGGAGTAGTGGGAAGTTTGGGACCTGAGAGAGAAATCTCCTAATGTGGATCAGAAAAACCTCCATTTATGGCAAAAAATTCAGAAAATCGTAATCTTCCTACATTTGTTCCTGACACCTTCATGAAGGTTTACATCCCTTCCTTTCAGCTACTCTAGAAATCAATTAATTATGCGACCACATTCTGAGTGAGAAAGCATGAAATAAGGAAGAGGAGAGAAAACTGCAGGAAAAAAAATATATTTAAAAAAATTATATTTACTTTTTAAAAGATGCTTACTATTGTCATATGAGTCAAAATTAAGAAAACTACTGTAACAGACCAGCATGGCTTCTCCCTCCATCCTCCCCAGTCACATACAAAACTAGAAGACACAAAACTAAATTTCTCACAGGTATCTACTGGATTTGTTTGAAAGGTGAAGTAACAGGGATTCATACATGGGCTCAGAAACACATACTGCTGAAGCAAACCTCTCCATAGCTTAGTATTTCAAATCCATGTGCCAAAATACGTGGGTGAAATTGTTCTTACACAGACAGAATTTTTAAGGCAATGTAAGCAACACCTCTTTTCTCCTCTGGATTAATATTTTGATTAAAAGTCAGTCCAATTTCCCACTTAATTTGGCCTGAGAAAGATCTGCTGTTGGTTCTGTCACACATAAAGCATAAAAATTATTAGAGCAACTCCAAAAAAACCATTTTTTCCATCAGAAGTATCAAAAAAAGGAATTATAATTTCTCTGTCTATTCATAGAAACACCAATCATACAGGAATCTGTGAGTTCTCTCCCAAATCAGTACCTCAAATAACATTGAGCCTAAAAAATCTAATCTAGTTAAATGCTGCAAATTTTCAAATTGTAGTTGCTTAAAAGCAGAAATGAAAAACCATTACTAGACTATTTTGAAAACTTCAGGCGGAGAGAAACCAGGAGGGAAAAGGGTGTTATGTACCAGAATGCCCTTTATTAATCCTACAAATTTACTTGTGATTTATATGACCAGGATTCTGCAATTATCCTATAGCACATCCAAGGTTCTCTCATTACTTTTTCAGTATGAACCTTGCAAAGTCAGAGTGTCTTTAAAGGAGCAGAATATTTGGATGGTTATAGAAGACCTGAGCAGGACGTGCAAAGCAAAATCAGTCATCCAAAGGTGCATGACTCATCCTGGCACTGATCAAAACACCTCCAAGACCTACAGACAGGAAATATGTCTTTCTCTTGATATTATTAGTACACCTTAGAGCAAAACTGAGATCCAGATTTGTGGATACCTAAGGATTTAACCTCAGGCCAAATCTCTATTTTATACATTGTCTACATTTTGCCACCACTGAAGTAATGGAAGATATGTTTCCTCATTCAAAAGGGATAAAATTAAGCAATTAAAAATGACTCCAACATTTCTTGCACTTTAATCTCCAAATCATCCATCATCTGTCTCATTCATTTATTATCAAATTATGTTCTTCCTTTGTTGTTTCTACATAATCTTGTTGTTCCCATTCTTAGCCCAGCAAAGTAATACAGCTTTTCTTCGTTCCACGTCAGATAACACTGTGTAATCAAGCCCTGGTTTTGACAAGCAATGAGAGTTTTCCTATAAGGTTACAAGCTTGTCAAGGGTAGCTGTTGCAGTGTTGCCCTTGCCTCTGGTTTATGAGCATCAATTATCATCTGTATGAGTGAGAGAAGAGAACTACAGCAGAGTTTCTTTGCTTTGGGAGGTCTATCCCCCTTTAACGACTTAAAACCAAACTCACTTCAAGCTTGAAGGGCAAATTGATCACATAACAGTCATGGAGAAATATTACAAATTGCTCCCCACTTTACAGCCTGTCTCCCTGATGAGGTTATCACAGTGTAACACTGAAAAAATCAGAGGTTAAAATAAAACCTTTCCGTCTTTGGACCAAAACCAGCTTAAGACCAATATAACCTTTTTTTTCTTTTTTTTGTCATTCCATATGAAAGAGCTTCCTTTCTTTCCGGTTTTATCCTCCTCTGCTTCTTTGCTAGGCACAAGGCAGGCTTCAGTGTCAATCTCCCGTTTTCAGAAGCTGACTGATGCCAAACCCTGTGCCAACTGCTACCCAGGGAGTCACAGTTTTCTCCTTCTCAGTAGCAAAGTGTGAACTGAAGGGCTGTGGCACCGTGTCAGCAGTGGGGCAGGAGCCTCCCGAGCTTCCCAAAGCACACCCAGTGGGGAGAATACAAGATGATGTCCAGGGTGAGGAGCAAGAAAAGGTGTGTAAATCTCTTGGGTGTATCCTGGGTACAACAGAGGTTAAACTGGAGGGCTTTAAGTGTTTTTGTGCCTGGATTTTCACATCAAAACTGATTATTTTGTGATGATTAGATACACTTAGGTCAGTTATTTTTTCTCAGGTTTAACACAGATTTTCCTCCAACACGTATGCTTCACCTCCCAGCAAGTATCATCCTTCAGATGCTTTTGGGAGTGGTTGGGTTCTTCCTCCCTGTTTCTGAGGGGGAAAGGAGGATGTAGCAATTAATTACCCTGCAAACACGCCATCACCCCGGTCATCTATCACCCGTGCTGCATCTCTGCTGCGCTGTGGTTAGCGCAAGGCGGCAGGCGCACGGGCTGCCATCCATCTCTGTAACATCTCCAGAGCAAGAGCCCCGGGGGAGAGGGCGCACGTAGAGCAGAGTTTTTGTCGTGTGTTCAAATCAGTCATAAAGTCTGGCTTTTTTACTCATGAGCTGTGCTGATTCCTGCCCACTCCGGCCCTCCCAGTGAACAAAACCACGAGGGCCAGAGCGGAGTGCGGCACGAAGTTCGTAGCCCACAGCATCCGCACATAAATACCAGGCCATAATGGTTGAAGGCAAACTGTGTCCGTTTGGGAATTTCAGAGCAAACTGCATCCTGGGACAGGCACTCATTGCACTCAGGGCTTGAGGACAAAAATCTCAGGACCTTGGGCACAGGAGAAGGTCACCCAGGCTGCAGCTTGAACTCTGAAGTGTTTTCAATTCTCCTGCACATTAAAAGCAGCCCTTGCTGTACCAGGGGTACATGCTGCTATGTTGACCTTCATTCTTTTATTTTCCAAGCTCTACAACACATTAGCAGAGGAAAGCTAATGCAATTGGCATCAAAGAATTTACGTGCTGTCTGATAGGCTGGCGAGCTGCCAAGCCTCTAATCCACCATGTGACGGACAGGACTTCAGTCCCCAAGAGAAAGTGATTTTTAACACAGTTTTCTATTTCTCTGAAGTTATCAGCAGTTGCATTCAGATCATACAGATCAAATGCCTTCAAGGTAAGTGATTATTTAAGGAATTATTTTCAATAAGAGCCTTTGGTCCTAGTGTTCATTCTGATAGTAGTTGGAAGGAAAAAAAATACACTTTGGTTCTCTGATGTTGAGCTTTTTTGTACCAACTAGTGCGAGATGAGGCTCATGCTGCAAAAAAAAAAATCAGAATAGTTTGAGTTCTTTGTATTAAAAAAAAGAAGCAAAAGGCAAAGTTCACAGCTAAATATGATATTCATGCCAGGGGTCACCTAAGCAGATGAATCCAAATCAGTATTTTAAAATCTTATATCCTTACACTGCAGTTTAAAATACCAGTATGTATTAGAGCGGGATCCATTGGTGTTTGCCTACCAAGGGCTCAGATCGGGCTGAAGAAGAAGGATGCCCAGACTCAGCAGAGCACTGCAGCATGTACTAACTTTCCTCAGAAAAAGTGTCCTGAGGTAATAAAATTAAATCACTTCAATGGCTTGTAATAGGACTTTAACTTGGCTAAGGCTTTGAGGTAAATCTGCCTAGATCTTTGCCTTACAGTGGGTTCACAGAGAAGACAGGCAGTCTCTTAAAATTAAAAAGGCAAAATATCATTAAAATAAGAACCAGAATAATTGACTCCTTAGGACAGAGAAAATTCAAAGGGATTAGACAGAGAACACATGGAAAGCGGCTTTAGGAAAGAATTTCCCCCTCCTTCTCTGCCCTTCCAGGCTGTTCCTCTCTCCAGTCTTGGTGTAGTTTTTAGGACTGTGGCAAACACTGCTTGCCCCTTGAGCTCCTGACATTTCCTTTCTGGTTTCCAGAGCTCTGGAGGTGTTTATTCCCAGTCTGGCTCAGCATCTCTGTTTTTCCTGTGCTGTAGGTTCCCTCCTTGCTCATGGTCTTCACCCACAGCCCGCTCGGGCACTGCTGGGGCATCCCTGCCTTTGTCTCGCCTCACCCTGTCTGTAGATGAGTGGATTCCATAAACTGGAGAGATAAGGTGGAGAAGCTGCCGTGGGGCCTTAATCCCAGGATCCTCTCGTGCTTTGGTGGCCCAGGTTTCCCAGGGAAGCACGCGCCACAAATCCATAAATCTCACCCCAGGGCCCGTGGGGAGCGAGGCTCCCGTTGGAATCTATGCCCCTCAGAAGTGCCATCGATTTCAGGAGGATGACTTGGGCATGGGAAGTAAAGCCCATACATTCTGCAGGCTGTAGCTTTAGCTTTCATAGGAAGTGATAAAGGAGATTTACAGCATTGCTTTTTCACCTGGGTTTTTACCCCATTTGTCCAGCTGGGTAGAAAAATGACCAAAGCTGGACAGTAACTTCCGTGAGTGAGCAAGCAGGCTTGCACTGGCAGGAATGTGAGCAGGGGAGAAATTACTTGATGTTCTCATAATTATAGAAGGATTGTGCTCCTTTCTTTTCTCTTTAAAGTCCCATCTGAGAGGGCTGGGCTCCCAATCAAGACAACGCTCCTCATAGACCAAGCACTGAAGATACGCCTAATAAATGATGAACCCTGCCAAAAATACCTTGAAACTTATACATGAGATGCAAATTAATGCAGATATGCACCCTCTGCTCCCAGTTATATAAAAACAATCATTCAAAATCCTATATTTCCATGGAGTCAGTTTTGCTCATTTTTACTACACAGTACAGAATAAATAATTAGGCAAAAATCTGGTTAAAATTCTCTACGCAATGTTCATTTATCTACACTGCAGTTATCTTGTCTTCTAATTTACTAGTTAAGCTCTTTAATATATACTTTACGAAGTCTAAAATCCAGTGCAAGAGAATCAATTTTAGTATGAGGAGATTCGGCCAAGGTATTTGTTAGGATTGGGGTTTTTCAGAGTGATTAAATACTTAGCGTAATCTGCCATCAAATTATTTTTGGAGTTTAACACAATTTCTAATTCTGCTATGCACTTTGAAGCATACAAAAATGTTGTACAAATCAATATATGATCATATTGATTTTATCCGTGCTTTTAATATTCAGGGTAAGAGGAAGGGACAGAAAAAAAAGGTAGACTGATACCTACTTTTTCATGCCAGAAAATAGCACAGGTTCAAAAATGATTGGAAATAAATAAAAGCTAGCCTCAGGTGCACATTTCGTATTCCCCGAGATGGTTTTGAAACATAATAAATTATTGGAAACAGAGGCTTTGCATCCAGCAAATTAAGTCAAAAAGTCCTCCAAGGCCAATATCACTTATGCTCTGCACATTACTGCCAAAGATAAAGCATTTATTAAGGCTACACTCTAAAGATAACATGAGCATGTGCAATATCAAAAGAAGCTTGGCCTTTGGGAAAGCAGTGAAATAAACTATTTCCATTTCTTTAGCACACGTGGTAAAATGCTTTCAGATATTGTTTCCACAACCTATACAAATCTATATTCTATGTTTAAAAGATGCAGACAGCACAAAAACACTCAAAAGACTGGGGAGAATGGACTGTCTGAACCCAAATCCAAGGTCAGATAATCTCAACTGAATGCAGCTGGAAAAATTCCAGCCCCTATGATTGCAATGCTAATAAATTGCAATGCAGAATGCCCTGTGTGAAGGGAACGTTAAACTTCTTTCTTCCTGAAACCAAATCGGATCCATTTCACATAGAGTAAAGATTTAGCTCCATTATGCTGCAACATGTCTAATATTCCATAAAGTACATTCAAAAACAAACAATTTGTTTTCTAATATGCCTAACGGAATGTGATTTATGATCCCAAACACAAATTGGTCAGCATGCTCAGGATGTCTTTCTCTGCAGACAGTAGGAACTTGTTTTATAAAGATTTTTTTGTTTGAACTGAACCAAGAATTTAGCTGAGTAAGTCCCTCCTGAGAAGTGCATAAAACCATGTATCCAGATGGCAGTGAACTCAACATTAAATGAACTTAAAATTTAATGTGAAAATAACATATTTTATATGTCTAATAATTTATAAAGAAAAGGACATGGGTTTAAATTTTCCTTTTTGTGACAAACTGTAACTGTTCCTTTGACACAGTCTAGTTTAAATATATGGTTGCAATGAATGTAGCATCAGAAAAATAGGCCTGAACAGTTCAGTCAAGTATTTATAGAGCTACTGGAATTATCTATATTCTGCTTTAAAATTTTGGACTATATACACATTAAATTGTAACTTTATAACCTTTTCAGTCTAGTGAGTAAGGTTTTAAGTTGTCACTCACAGCCTGATCTTTTTTATTACTTCAATTCTTCCAAGTACTGGCAATGGAAATTCTTGGCATTATTTACAACCACAACTGACTTGTGCTCATCAGTACTCCTGAGGTCTAAATCGAAACGTGGGACTATAAAAACATCAATAGATACTAATGATCTAGGAGTTTGGGGAAAAATGAAATGCAAGCACATAAAACACATTCCTGGGCATCAGGAAGAACAGATATAGAAACTAAAAGCTGTGGACATTGTCTGAAAAGCAATGAAGCAAGAGGAAAGACTTTTGCTCTTGCCTGCTTAAATAGCCTTTGGACTGTCTCATACCTTCAAGGGGTGCTGCTCAGCCTTAGTGATGGCTTAGCAAGGACTGAAGTGAAAAACAATTCTCAAGAGACCAGCATTTGAAATGAAAAACCTTTTAGTTCATATTTGTTCTCTTTTGTAAAATTATACCATGATCACATAAAGCTGCACCATGTTTACAATATAATTTAAACAAAAATGTTTCAGAATTTAAAAACCATGTGCCTTCTTAAATTTGTTGACATTTATCACTTTTATGAAGTTAGTTGCAAGGGAAGACAAAATCAAAACCACCTTACTGAAGATTGCCAGGGAATTTCTGGTTAATAAAAGCCAAAATAGTTTTAAAACTCTTTTAAAAACAAAAGTTAGAAGTTCTGCAATATTATCTTAATTCTTCCCATTTTTAAAGGTGTATCCTAAATAAATAGTATTAGCTACTTTATCAGTGCAATGGAAGATCTGCTTTCCTGAATTCCTCTTAAGCACTAACACGGTTCCTCCACCCCAGCAGTATTTAATTCTGTACAGCAAAGACTGAAAATTGGAATGTTAAGAAATATCACTGACACACCAGTATGTCAAAAGAATGATTTACAAGGCCACATTTGCACTAGCCCACAATCATATATGTATTGCAATGGATCAGATTTCAGCCAGACTGCCAAAAAATCAGTCTTTCATTCGAAATGGATGTGTTCTGCCAACTTCGACAAGAACGCATTTTGCCAACATCAATATGAATGCAGCAGGGAGCTTCTCTCTCCTCCAAAGTTCTAAAGTGCCAAACTGAGATAAGCAAAAAGACCAAGGCTGCAGTATAAATAATGGGCAGCTGCTGCCAGGCTCTCAGTGCTGCTGTCCGTGAGGGTCTCTGGCTTCTGTACTAACTCTACCCATTAAAAAGATATCCCGAGTCTTGCTGCCTCCAGGGAAGGCTCATCTGTTTGGGTCTTACAGTGTGTATTTATTTATTTCATATAAATACACTCTAGTAGCTTCAATGTGATCATTTCAGGGAACTGCTGGACTTTGGCAAAGTCCTTCATTTATTTTCAATTTCTGCCCATTTCAGACTGAAGAATATGTAGCTGTGTGGTAGCCCTATGCTTTCTATGGGGAGTCATCCTTGCTGTTGGACTGTGCACAATTATGATTAAGAGTTGTTAATTTTTTGCACAGAGACCACAGAGTCTCTTATCAAGATGTGTTGATGCCACTGCAGGCTCAAAATCTTTATCTTCAGAGAAGGCATCAGACTCAGACTGATGATGAACCTTGATTTTTTAACAATTAAATCTAATCCCACACTTCGCCAAATTCTTATTTTATATTTCAAATGACGTGGCAACAATGCGTTGATCAGCTTCTGTTCAGAGAGGAGATGAGTCAGCAGCATCCAAAATATATTACAGCTCTCTGCAGTAAGACCTGAACTTCAATCTGTGCTCCTTTAAACCTTGGCTTAATGAAATGCTGACCAGTGCCAAAAAGTGTCTCAGAGCGTTGGATTCCCAGCAGATCCAGCCCCCTCAGCGAGACACTCACAACACACCAGAAAATGTCAGACACTCTCAGACTCAGGCACTTGCTCTTTATCCTCTTATGAGTCAATTGGTTCCTCATCATGACAACCTGGGAACTTTTAATGCTCTACAAACGTTCTCCAAGTATTAAATCAAGGTCATTGTACTGACACCTGTTTTTATTCTATTCTGTTTTTATTCACAGCAGATGCGGAGGAAAGTTGTACAAAGAATTCATTTTAAATCACTCTGTCACCTGTCATTTATTTAACCTACTAACAGAAACCAACTAATGGAATAGTGCAAGAAACATCCTCAATACACATTTTAAAAATCAGATGGTTTTCTTCTTATATGATATGCACCTATGTAAAACATTTTAAAGCACAATCACCACAATCTATAATAAAATCCTTACGAAAAGGAGATCAAATGACAAGACATTTTCTTGTGAAGAAAATGTAAGTATCTTTCAGCTAACCCCTCTTTGAACCTGTGTTGAGTCCAGACTGAAGGGAGCTATGTCTTAATTTTTTAATATTAAGCCTAATATAATCAATGCAGTAGCACAAGTAAATTAAAAAATAATTATCAAAGCAAAACTAATTTTGAGATGAAGAGCAACCAATTGATCTTTAAATGGATGTAAAATAAAATAAGGTATAGCAAATAGCAGAAATTAATTTAATAAATTCAAATTAAGCTCAAGCCACAATGAAGGGAAGCCAATGAAATGAGCATTCAGCTACAAAGAGCACATACACATGTGAAAGAAACATCTGACTCATATATACAGCTCTATCCCTTACAACGAGCTCCCTGTACCTCTTTAGATACACAGAATTATCTAAGTTAATATTCTAATAAATATTACACTATAGACATAATAACAAACATGAACAGGGTACAAGAAATTACCCTTCATTTTGAAAGGCTAACAAATACAATAACAAAAAAAAGGCTGTAATGACCTTATTTATGGAACGTTTTCCTAGTTCTATTTGAAATAACTGCTCACAGAAACCCAACAGAGTGCTATAAGCAGCATGGTCCTGCCTGTGAATCCACTTAGGAGTTTAGTGGATGTCATCACTTAGAAGAGTTCTGACAAAGCAACCACTCAGTGTAAAACCTTGGTCAAAGAAGTTTTGTAAAGTGCTGGCAAATTGTCTCACAAGTGACTGCAAAAGTCTGAGGTAAATCCCTGGTTCCGGATATGTGCCCATAGAATCCTTGGTTGGACATTTGGAGCCCTCAGCAACTGGTAACACTTAATCAAAATGGCAGGCCAAAAGTATTAAGAACTCAAATTATATATTTTCAATTTCCAATTGCAATTAACTATGTATAAGACCCACTGATATCTGACTGTACAGAGCAGAGCATGCAACGGTTTGACTTTAATTTGCTATAGTGAATAGCAGCTATAGAGCAAAGGAGGAGGGGCAAGCTAAAGGAGCTTCTTTCCCTATAAACCTGCCTGCCAAAAAATGATGCAAAGCAATGCCCATCAGACTCTGAGCACACACATGACCCTCCAGCAGTGGCCACTTTAAATGCTGGGAGAAGAACAGCAAACACAGGGAGAAGAAAGGCTGCCACTGCTTACTGCAAAATAAAATATTCTCCCACAAGAAATACTGAGGCTAAAAATTTTCACCTGCTCAACCTCTGATTAGGAAAGAGATAACAAAAATAATAACACTATACATTTGCACACGTGTGAGCCACCTGAAGCCTTGGACAATTTCAGTTTTAATCGAAATCAGCAATTTCATGCCGCACTGAACTCCAGTGAATGTAGGCACATTCTAACATTCCCAGTGTCAGAAGCAGTACATTTGCTCTCAGGTTTGGAGGAGATATGCACATGCTGATTGAAATAGTCAGATTAGTTCCCTCCTGATGGCAAGAAGGAAGAAAGGGCAGGGGACTGAGAGCTGCCTCGTGCCACTGAACTGGCTGGCACGTCCCCAGATACGCCGCGCTATCAGCAAGCCAGCGGCGTCACAGTGGATATCAGCTGGTAAGAGTGGAAGAGTGCAGGTCTGATGCAGAGTCATTCTAAGCAAGATACGCACTTGCAGGAGCAGAAACGTTCAGTTAGAGAGCTCATCACTGGCCAGCGCATCTACACTTTTTGTGAAACCATCACCAAACCAACGTGAACAATAAGGCGCACAACCACGAGCTGATGCAAGATTTATGATCCTACCAGGCTCAGCCTTATTTTACAGCTGCCATATGAGATTTTATTTCTGGAAAGAAGCAGCACTGATAAAGAGATTTAATTGTCTGTCAGCATGCCTTACACTGCAGTTACTTCATTTACTTCAAGCCTGAATCTCATTACTACTTCAATTCCACAGGTTCCCCTCTGTCTCAAGGTGGGTGCTTAATTAGAGCAGCCCCCATAATGCAAGCAAATATAGCAGACTTTCACTCTTTTCTCTCTCTGTCAGCCTGACAAATCTAATAGACTATTGATTTTCCATCCTCAAAGAGATCAGGCTCCACTTTTGCCATTCAATCATGATATTAGCTGTCCATTAACTCCAATTCCCTGGCCTGACAGCTTGTGAACACCTCCAAGGCTGTTCAATCAGCCAGTCAACACCCAGACAACAACACAATTACAAACCTCTTGCAGACCTTAGCCCAGGTCTTAACCTTCTGCTTTCTCTCACTTCCTCAGAAGTTTATGCTCCTTTTTTCCTATTTCTTTTTTGTCAACTTAATAATTCTATTGCTTATTTATTTACTGCGCTTGAAAGAAAATATATTTCTGATTGACAAGATGATTGTCTTATTCCCTGGAAAAAACATAATTTTTAAGTGAAGTTATTCCTACATCTCTGCTGCACCTGTAATGGTTCAAAACCAAAGCAAGTACTATAAACATTTCCTGTATGTCAGAGGAAATAAATTTATCAAATCTCAGAGTTCTTCGTTAACTTCAGCAGTGCAATCTCTCCTGCTATTTCAAAAATCTGAGTCAGGCACGATTAGCCCTCGGAAGAGACCACTCAGGATTTGGTGAAAAGAAAAAAAGGGTGATGATTTCATGGTTTCCACTTGCTTATTAGCTGGTCTGTTTTATGAAGCCACAAGGAATGGTCAAGAATCCTCTGACAACTGTTCTCCCCTCCAATATTTTAGCATTAAAATGTACACTTAGCTAAATTAACTCCACATTATTGGTACACCTGTTCTTTATTTTTTTAAGTGCTGACAATCACCAGTACTTATCAGCCCAGGGCATTTCTGCCAATTGCAAAACGAACGCTCTAAGTATTTCACTCAGTGTTTTAATAGCTTGTAACAACCGTGGCATGAATGACCTCCGTTTGTTAAGCACAGCCACGCAATTTGGCACGGGCACAAAGAAAACACTTGTAGCTCATGGGAATTCCTTATATGGATAAAGTATATATGGAAAAGTAAGTGCTCTGATAATCTGATCTATGGGAATTCAGTTAAATGCTAATTTCTTTGTTTCTTTTAGAGATTGACAAAACCAAGCAGCTTTCTTTGGGTTTATCTCAAATCACAATGGAACAAGGCTCATGTGATATCCTTCAAAGCTTTTTGTTTGTGGGGTTTCATGAAATGGGGCATTTGGTGTTCACTGAAGTTCTGTTTTCCACACTACGTTTGACTCAAATATTTCATAGCTGAAATTGTAACAAGTACCTAATTCTGTATAATGCCACCTTTAATTACTTGCTGATTCCATTGCCTGGCGTCCTCCCTGCAGGTTCCGCCTACATCCATCATCTTGGACAATGTACACATGTGGAAATACTTTAGTTCTTTGTTAAGGGGATGTGCAGTGTTAAATATAATTTATCTTTAATGAACAAATGACTGGTTTTACATACCTCATGCTGAATGTAGACTAAATTTTTTTAAACAATAGATATGCTTTCTTTCATCGTTGGTAATATTGTTAATAAGAAATGTGTAATGGTTTTAGAGTGCATATTCAATTAACTAGTTCTGTAAACAGATTTTCTGTTCCATCCCAGAGATCAGGGATGTAACGAATTCCATATTACACTTTATGCATCCTACAATCAAATACTTATGAGTTTTCTAGTCTGGCCAAATAAATGCACCTCAAAGAACAGGGTTCATGTCCTCTATTAATTTCTCCTTAGGATTCTTCAAAAAAGAACTCTTAACCTAGTGAAGTACATTTCTCTATTGGGATGCAGAAAAAGATGCACTGGGAAGAATGAGACTGTCACAGTCAGCCCATTTGTATTCGAGTAATTCTGTTTTATGAAGTCATAGAATACTAATTTACACAATGCCTGTAACCCTACGGTAAATATTTGACCAACTGCAAAATTACTCTCATCCCTAAATTGCACATCAGATCCACTAAGATATCAACAGTAGTTTAGCAGCTCCTTTAAACACCCCTCAGAGTAGCCTGAATTTAAGATAATCATGTGGTGGCACTCCATACAGTTAGCAAAACTTGAACACTATATGCACAATGATGGAAATAAGACCTATTTACCCTCCAATTTTGACACATTATTCACACCTCACAGCCTAGTTGAGGGTAAACCAACACTATTTAATTTTTGTAATATCTTCATCCACTCCCATTCCTCAAAGGATCCACTGTAAGTAGGTATGCAGAAAATATTAAAAATTAAAAAATGAAAATTAAAAGCCAGTGTTTGCAGATGTTATCCAGCACGCTTTCTTCATTTGTGGACATTATTATAAAAGGGTAAGTTTTGCATTAAATGCAATTTTCCTCTCATAAAGCAAAGAAGCAAGAAATGGGCATGATGTGTCACCTCTGATGACTCCGCTCCCGAGAAGACTTTAACCTCTAAAATATTGCTGCAATGGTCTTGGTGAATTGTACAAAGTTTGACTATGTAAGATATCAAAAATATAAAACATATGCTCTCCAGAATACCAGCAATGGAATGATCGTACTGTATTAAGTTCAATATAAATTCTTCTAGTTTGAGACAGCCAAATTCCTAGGAGTAATTGATGTTAAGCATTTTATCGCAAGGCACCTCCAACACCTTCCACACTGAGGCTGTGACCTGAATGTCTTGTGTAATTTTGGGGGGTTTATCCCTGCAGAAGTCAAAGCTCAGCCAGCTCAGCAGAATGATTCCTGCAGGACTAAACTGGGAAATCGAGGTGGTCACTGTAGATTGATAAAACCAGAGCAATTTTAGTGGTTTGTTGAACGCTCTGGGGGTTGATTTTAGTTGGGGCACTTGTAATGGAAGGTCTCATGCTGGCACCAATTTAGAACTTGAAATTTTCCTTGTTTGCAATGGCGCTTCAGTTTGAAGTTTCAAGCAGGAAAGATCGAGGGTTACATGGCAGTAAAGGAGTTTGAGCAAGGTGGAGAACCCTTGGCTTGGACTAAGATCTTTGAATATATAAACAGAAAATAAAGGAAACTATGTCCTGAGCTTTCTGTGAGGGTGGGGAGGCCCTGGCACAGGTTGCTCAGAGAAGCTGTGGCTGCCCCTGGACCCCTGGGTGTGTCCAAGGCCAGGCTGGATGGGGCTTGGAGCAACCTGGGATAGTGGAAGGTGTCCCTGCCCATGGCAGAGGGTGGAGCAAAATGGTTTTTAGAGTCTCTTCCAACCCAAACTGCTGTATAGTTCTGTGATAAATTCTGCTATAATTAATTCTTTTTTTCCTCATCAAACTCTAACTGGATTGCTGAATATAAAGAGCTCAGAGTTACATAATTTTTCTTGGAGGACCTGTCCTGGGACCAGAGGTGGGCTGTCTTGGTCAACCAAAGAAAATCTGTTGATCAGATCTTTGATTAATGCCTCCTTAGTAATCCTGCGGCCTTTAGATCATTGACATTATCTTTGCCCAGTCTACAATGGGGACAGAGCATGGTGCCACTAATGAACTGTTTCACCTAAGACAAAATAAACAGGACCATATAAAACCAATTTCATTGGATTTGCTATGATGACCTACATATATGAGAACAGGTTTGGTAATGGAGATGTAATCTAAAGCAGTAATGATACAGCTTGCCAACAAATCTACTCAATATGCAAATCATTCAAATAATTTTAAAATCCACTGTTCTTTGATTTGTGTAAAAATAGCCTTTATGTCAAAATAGCCTTTATATCTATTTATACAGGTTTTAATATGCACTTATAATCAGCTTTCATCCAGACTCAATCATCTTTATGAAGATTCAATAGCATGTACTTAAGTAGGCAAAAAGTCAACTGGACTACAGGGGTGTTTAAAGACTACCAAAATGAGCTAAGGTTAAAAAAAAAGAGCCCAGAGAGAAGTCTTCCCTGAAAGAAGCAAATGTGTAATTAAAGTTCCAATCTCATCCAGAGACTGAAAAATTAAAGGGAGGGACTGTTCCAAATAGTACATTCTATTTCTAAAAACTTTCCACATAGTCTTTTTTCATCTCCTGACCTTACCACAGGGAAAATTGCTGTGTTTCTTTTAATAAAAATTACATCTCTCATTTGCAGCCTCCCAAACTGTTTCATCTGGAAGCTGTTTCATCTATTCCCTGTAGGTGGAACTCCGTCTTTAGACCTTTAATTAGGTGGTGTTGCCTTGACCACTGTAGCTTAAATTTCGTTTAGTATTCTGATTCTAAAATGGCCACTTGTGTATTTGTGCTCCTGTATTGACCCTACAAATTTGTCTCAGAATTTGTTAGAGTTTGAATGCGATGGTTTGGTTTTTTCCTTCACCTTGCTCCATTTCACTGTGTTTTCTCCTAAGAAGGCCAATAGCATTCTTTGATGAACCTTGATTTTATTGTTTCAGAACTCACCGCTGTCTCTTTTGAACACCACTGAAAAAACTGGCTAATAGAAAGCACAGAGTTCACTTCCATCTTCTGCAAAGTGCTATTTCCCACACCTCAGTACACATTTCTCATTAGCATTGCTACAGGTTACAACCACGACTTCTTGTTGTGATTTATCTACTGAATATTTCATGTATTTTTGATACTATCAACGATAAGATTTTAATGAATTGTTTACAAGCATTATGTCAAAGACCAGTGAATAATTTCATCCTTCTGTGAATGTGTTCAGAATTAAAACAACAAACAAACCAAAACCCCAGCAACAAGTACATAGAAGACATTTCCCAATAGAAGATCCTGTCTGATTTCTGCTTTACTTCAAGGTGGAAACTTAGGGATCAACATTAAAATATGAACCCAGCTGTTAGGGCACTGTTACTTCTTACTGCACTTTGGTTTGAATTTTCATTTGTATGCAAATAAGTCTCTGATTTATGGCACCAGTAAAGATATTACTCAATGACTCCTATTTTTCAAACTTGCTTTCAGTGTATGTAGAATTAGATAAGCAACAATTTTCTCTGAGCCTGCACGCTGGCAAAATCCAGTAGACTATTAAACTATCACCCCACTTTTTGCTAAAAATCACATTTTCAAAGAGCTTATTTCTTTAAAAGATGAAGAAATAGATCTATACTTCAAAAAGCTTGATACATTTGATTATCTGGTTCTCTGGTATAGCAGAAGATACCCAGGCTCTTCATTTACACTTTGCTTCCAAGAGACTCAGGGATTTGTAATAATACTTGAAAGTCACACCTGAGTTTTACTTATATTCAGTCATTGGTGACAAAACTGCACCTACAAACTAAAGGGACAAAACTGCACCTACAAACTAAAGGAACTAAATGAAAACAGTAAGTAGAAATAATGGCATATCCATCTTCAGAAAATTCACATTTCCAAATTCTTCTTTCAACATAATCAATCAAAAGTTGGATTGATACGGTTTTATTTTAAAACAACCATGTCATGGTTGTCATGATTTGTCTGCTGACGAAAAGGCAGAGTAAATTTTTATCCATGTAAATCATTGTTTTCCAACACCTTCTGTACCTTTACAAAGTGTTTGAAAAATGTGCTAACAATCAATGTCTCAATGTTCTTTTAAAATATTTAACTTTGTACTGCACCCAATCTATCACAATTAAGCTTCTGGCTTCTTACTCATTAAATCCAGAGGAAATGGAAAGAAAAAAGGGAAAGCAGGGAGGGCAGCACATGAGTATTTGCTAAGGAATTTTCTTATATTGTCCTTCCGTACTGGAAGCAGCTGGAAGCGGTCTCAGGTCTGATGATCTGACGTACTTGCTAAATTAGAAATTAAAATAATCCTTCCGTGCGCATGCCCGGTGTGATTCACAGAGCCCCATTTTCCTCCGTCACGTTACCTCCAGCTGAAGGAACGCTGTCATTACTTAGATGACTGAGCTTCTGCTGGAATGAGTGGGCAATGGATAATTGCAGCTCAAGGCTGACTGTTCTCACTGCCACCCTGCCATGGGAGGGAGAAGTCGCCACTGCTCCAGTTCCGGTGACTTCTGTGCCCATGGAAGGGCCACAGAGAGGAGAGGTGGGAGAGGGCAGCAGGAAAGCAGCACTTCTCTCCAGGAAATGGGAGATGCAGAGTGGTTCTGGCTATCCGACGCTCCGTAGGTGGGCATCGCTTTTGTTCATTGCTCCTGCTACCCACAGATTTTACCACATCACTTCACAGACTGATAGGCCAGATGCTCAAACTATGTGATCTAATTATGCAGAACATTATGTTTTGAAATGAGCAATTTATATTGGAAAGTGCAGACTGAAAATCCTTTGATTTCACCACTCTTCTAAACACAAGCCTGTCATTTATTGTGTATATGGCATTACTTTTTAAGAAAAAGCATTCTTGTAGTTAATTTTTTTTTTTCGTGTTTTTGTTTAGATTTCCCCAGGGCAACAACCAAATTAATACGTTCCTCATGGGAAAACACATGTTGGTAATAACGCTGTAGACAAATTAGGTAGATAACCTGGAATCACAGTCAAAAGTAATCAGATCAGTGCTGAGTTCTAAGACAGAAGAAGGGAAGTTTTGCCTTCTGTAATATTCTAAATTAGGTTTCCTTGTATGTCCTAAAGAAAGTATTGTAGAAGACTTTATACAGAGCACCTGTAATACTCAAGAGATTTTTTTTGCTAAATAAAGAATAAACTTTTAGATTTTACTCCAAAATCCACCATTTGAAGCGTAAACTCTCAGGAGGAGGAGATTTTTCTGAGCTACAAACCGGGCCTAGCACTAAAAGAGCACAGAACTAGGAATGCTTAAACGGTACATCTTCACCTCCACCTGTTCCTTTTAACTACAGTCACAAATGTGTCTCTCTGTTAACCAGTGGAACTTTCACCTTGAGCCACAGATGGCTGAGCCACAGAACAGTAAACCCCGCTCTTCCCTAAATTCCCTGTGCTTTGTTATAGCCTATTACGCGGCCTACAACCCCTGAGCCACTCCAGATAAATCTTCCTCTATTTTGTACTTAGAGTCTCTGGACATCCAGGACAGTTATGCTTCCCCTCCTTTCTATGTTTACAGCTTGATTCTCCTCTCTTTACAACAGTGTAAATCAAGGGCCACTTCAATGAAGTCAGCACATTTGTGCTGATGTAAAAGAGGCATTAGAGATATATCAGACCCATTGTTCAGATTATGAAAGAAAAAACAGAAAGGAAAATCAGGTGTTGTCAGACATCAGATGAGTACAAAACACCTCCTTCAATATTAGATATTATTACAAGTATTTCAAATTTTGCTGATTATTCCTCATTTTCGTGTTCTGAGTTACCTATGTAACATATACTTCATTTCCTATCCCTCTAAAGAGATTGGAAAGGATTTGTTCACATGAATGTATGTGCCAAGACAGATACAGAGGAATGACAGCACAAAACATGAATTAACTCTCTATCTGATTTTATACTTAAGTGCCATTTAATATGATCCATTTACAGGGAGAAAATAGTTTCTTATTATGAGTGGGTGCTACAAAGATTATGAGGATCTGAGTATGTATATTTATCAAGAGAAGACAGTTTCTTCTATTCCTTCAAGTCCAAAAAAACACAATGGATGAAAAAGATAAGTCTCAAATTTCCATAGAGGAAATTCTCTAAATGATGGAAAATTTTCCAGCCTTTAGTGGCAGCTCTTCATAAGCACCAAGAATCCCTGAGAAATGGGGGAGCGTCGAGCCACGTTTTACAACTCCCCACACCATCCCACCATCATACTGTCATTATACTACTAAAATCAGCAAAAAGTACCCCATGATCAATTACATTATGTGTGAAATAAAGAAAATGCATTTTATAAAATCTTTATAACATGGCTGTCTTGGTATATGACACCTTCCAGAGCACCTCTAAATAAGCATTTGGGAAAAGCAATCTGAGTAAATGGTTTTAAAGACAGGTTATTTATTTATTACACAAGACACAACTTCTCACATTATTGCCTCAAGTAAAATGAATGCTGATAATGCTCCCGCCTCTGAAACTGAACACATTTATATTAAAAATGTAGAAAGTACAGTATACACTGAGGTGCAATCTATTGACTGTGTCAGTAATAGCAGCTTTTTCATTTTTCCCCTTGTAATAGAAGTCATTGCTTGCATTCAAAATGTATTGTCAAGCTTTATTAATCTCAGCATAGAGGCCATCCTAGGCCTTGAAAGCTATTGCTTTTTTTTAAAGAGATGGTATTCTTTTTCTATGGCCTACTTGAGATCTATTTCAGATCTGTCAATAAAAAAATACCCTCAAATTACAGGACAACTTAAACAACACTTAATGATCAGTGACATGTTTATAGTCTTCCTTGAAAATGAATTGTAATATTTTCAATTTTAAATAAGGAGTTTCTTTGCAGGTTGGCAATCAACATGGTAAGATGCTTCTTTTATCTCATTATTCTCAAAAGAAATTTGATTATAAGACACTGATGGTGATAATCTGAGCAGAGCTGAATGCATGACCTGGAGGAAGGGCTGAGGAACATTCCCCTCTGAGCTGTGTAGACAGAGCAGTCACTTTGGTGTCTTAGTTCCAGAGCTGAAATTCTGACCCTAGCGAGCTCATTGGCATCTTTCTATCCACAGGGTTGTTGGTCAGGTTTTTATTTCTAAATCTACGAGTGCACAGAGGAAGTAGTTATCCCACAAGGAACTCTAACATGACTTGGACTGCTCCAGGGTGAAGCTGAAATGCCAGGTAAGCCTGTAGGACTGAGGAAGGGGGGAGTTGTTGTGAGGCAGGATATCTGCATTGTATTTGCACTCGGGGTTTTTCTAAAGGGGAAGAATGCACGGTATAGGATCCACCAGTAACCCTACAAGTCATCATTTATATTCGGACTTGTTATAAACATAAATCCTCTCCCTATTTGGTAACAGTGCAATATTCTAACAGTGCATATCTGCATTGTATTTGCACTCGGGGTTTTTCTAAAGGGGAAGAATGCACGGTATAGGATCCACCTGTAACCCTACAAGTCATCATTGATATTCGGACTTGTTATAAACATAAATCCTCTCCCTATGTGGTAACAGTGCAATATTCTAACAGTGCATATCTGCATTGTATTTGCACTCGGGGCTTTTCTAAAGGGGAAGAATGCACAGTATAGGATCCCCCCAGTAACCCTGCAAGTCATAGTTTATATTCAGGCTTGTTACAAACA
The DNA here is from genome assembly GCA_013398955.1 of Callaeas wilsoni. Classification (NCBI taxonomy): domain Eukaryota; kingdom Metazoa; phylum Chordata; class Aves; order Passeriformes; family Callaeidae; genus Callaeas; species Callaeas wilsoni. Next base: position 114,912 of record VWPU01012747.1, read on the forward strand.
CAAATCCTCTCCCTATTTCGTAGCCTTAACAGTGCAATAATCTAACAGTGCATATCTGCATTACTTGTCCAATAACCACAGAGGGACCAGAGACAAAGGATCTCACAAGCATTTCAAACACTGCTGCTCCTCTGACACGCCCCTGAGCTACCCACATCCTTGTTTCTGCATCTGCTCCAAAAATTACTTTGTCAAGTGATTTGCATGAAAGATCCTGCACAACTCTTATGGCCCTGAAAAAGGACAAAATTTCAAACTACAGTACTAAAATACAGGATTTTCTACTGCATGTGATGGCTGAATTCAAACCCATTTATAGTAATATAGAGTAGTAAAGACCCCGAAATATGAAAACACCAGTTTAATTGTTTTATCGATAGTCTGAATTACTTGTCTTTGGCATGACTGTGTGCTTCCATCTCCTGCTGTCTCTGGAGAAATGGTATAAGTATTTTCTAGCTTTTAGTAAGACAGCGAAAAAATTTATGTCAGGGTTTGCAGTTTTCTGGCTTTACATGCAGGTGGCATAGGCAGGGTTATCAACTTGTTCTTGCTACTTGAATATAAAATAAAATAAAATCACTCCACACAACCAGGTACCTGCTGCTGAAACCCAGTCCCTGTAAAAGCCTAATGGTTTGCGTGTAGCAAGTTAATTGCAGCACCAAGCAAGATTTCACTCAGTATCTTTCAGTTATTAGGTCATCTTGGAAATTAAAAAAGAAGGAACTCCAATAGCAAAGTACAGAGATTTAAATCTTGCAAGAGATGTGCAGAAAATGAAATGGAAAATCAGATGCAACAAATGAAATAAAAGCCAGCTCAAACGCCCTGTGATTTACAATTGTAATTTGAAAAGCCAACAAGCACTTATATAAGAAGTGTTGTGATTTTTTTTTAGGCTCGATTTTAAATTTTTCTTTTAAAAAGTTGAAGGTAGTTTCAAAAGCTTAATACAAGGACTCAGATTCAAAGCAACATGATAGAAAGCTGCTGTTGTGTCTTGGTCTAAAGCTGGCTAATTGGACATGCTCTTCACCAGGGAAAATAACTTTGTGTCATTACACTAGAAGACAATAACTTATTACTAAGTTGGCACCTTCCTATTTAATAAATTTATTTGCTATTACTTTGGGGATGAATGTTACTGACATTCAATCAACACACTTTCCAGGAATGGGCTGCAACTTCCTTGCACCATTCCTTGCATGTAGGTGGCACTAAAGGTATGCAATGAGTTATTGCAACCTATTTTTTATATTTCAATTTTTAACCTATTTAATTTAAAGTGTGCCCAATGCATAGCTCAAATATTGCCACTGTTTGTTATATTTGGTTTTGCACATTTCATAAAATGAGAGATTATGAACTCCAGAAATCAGTTCTCCTTCAAGCTGGAATTCTCAAGAAGTACATAGGAGTTTGGTATAGTGTTTTCTTCTTGAAAATAAAAGATATCCTTTACTAAACTTTTGGTCTACAAAAATCAGAGTGCTTTTCTTCCATATGAATTACAAAATCACACCTTAAATAAATGTGTTTAGCAGCCTTTGAGCATAGTTTATACTTTTTCCAAGATGGACTCACACAAAAAAAGCAGTTTTGCTGCAGTTACAGAGTAAGGGCACTCTGTCTGTCTAATACAGGGAATTGCTGTTGAAGTCAGCAAGACATTTTTACGACAAAGAAATGTAGAACTGAATAAGTTTTGGGTAATTTGACAATTCAAGTAATCAAAGCACTACCATATACTCAGTTCCTTCTGGACTGAGTACATTATGACAATATCCTGTTTTACTGCATTATGAGATGCTGAGAGAAATTAAGATTCTAGGGAGAACTTGTAGTATTAAATACCACTAACAGCCTTTAATACTATACATTAATGCAACGACATTTTGAGGTCTTAACTTTGGCCACAGCAACTCTTTTTATATCTTAAAATTGCTCGTAATTGATAGTTTCTTTTACCTTTCAATTTTCATCCTCAGTGTTATTAAATCCAGCATATATCGATTAAATCTACTCTGAAAGTATCATTTATCGAGACAATACACTCATTTGTACATAAAATATGGAATATATATAGGAATATCTATATATGCAAGAATATATGTCTTTTCAACTGAAAAGACAAGTTCCTCAAGAAATAGGTGGCTAAGACAAATGAATAGATAATAATTGAACTTAATTTGCCACTTGAGCTTTGCTACAGGTTTAATCAACTCAAAGAGGACTCTTCAAAAGCACTGAACACTACAGGGCTGTAAATGTCAGTCCATGGGCTAAAGGTGGAGCTGATGATAAAGGCATTGTCTTCTCCTGGATGCTCTACAGATCAAACTGCATCTATTCACTAGGAAAAACAGTGAGACTTCACCATCTGTGAATCCTGCTGAGAATAAAAGTAATTTGCAAAGAGAACAGAGTGAGAAACTGCTATGAGACAGTGCTATGGAGAGCAAGTGTGCCACACGAACTATTTCTTGTACACAAAGCGAAAGAGAAGGGTATTAAAAACTCCAGATCACTTTCCAAATTACTGGAACATTTGCTGAGGGTGGTGGGGAAGGTGCTTACCTGATATTAGGTTTTATTAGGTGCAGAAGTAGGATGCAGAATAGGAAAGAATGTGTTCATTTTAACACAAAGATCCTTACAATCTCACATGAATTAATTGATCCAAAGAGAACAAAGCAAGGACTGATAGCAATTAAAAACTTAAAATGTTTTTCTGTTGTTTGAGAAGCAACCTAGTCCACTGTGCTTGTTATAGGATCAAGTGTACTGATCATAACTACTGTCATCCATAGGTAGCAACAACTGCTATCACAGAATTTTTTGACAATCAAGCAGTCCCAGCCCTGTGTGGAGGGTCCTGTCTGAGGGCTCGTGCCCAGCACATCTCCAAACCCAATCTTTTGCTGGCAACCTCTGTTCTGGCAATATATTGTCGTGGCTGTGTTGTGCTGGCAGAAATAAAAGGAAAATAAGAAAGGAGAAATAGTTACCACCCAACACTGGGGCATAAACTATCCATCCTATGATATTTATTAAATGCAAACTGCATTTTTTTTCATATATTTTTTCATATAGCTAAAGTTTTAGTAAGGCCTATGAGTTCAGTATTCCCTTCCCTTAATAAAAAACAAGCCCGAGAGCTAGGATAACAGTTCTTCCTGCTTTTCCTCCAGCAAGGTAAAAGATGCTAATGTAAAACGGCAGAACAAATGGGCTCTTTATTTTTGCAGGACAAAGAGCATTTGAACTCCATCAGTGGCTCTTTGACTGCCTTCAAAGCTTGTCTCTGACTAAATTAAAGCCTCTGCTCGCTTCTGATTTGTAGTACACTGTAGGCTTCCCATTGCCCTAGCAGCTAGATGCATGTAATAGCTATCCTACAATAATACAGCTAAAGAAAAAAATCAGAATTAAGATTTAGGAAGGGCTATGTCCTCACTCGATGCAAAGTAACGTAGCTCCCCTAAGATCAATTTTTATTATGCCACTTTACAGTGGCTCAGAATCTGCCCCCTAATTCACTGAGCTGGCTCAGAGAGAAAAGCCTTAACCTTATCCTGTATAACCAGGGTAGCACATTTTGAGGTCACTAATAACATGAAATAGTTTAACTGGAATTAAAGTGATTTTGTGAAGTTAGAAAAGCACAATTTAGCAGATGAACCAGCAAAATATGCCCCAAAGTAGGAGACCACTGATCCTCATCTCACTTAATTTAAAAAGGCACTCCTGTGAAATGTGTGAGGTTATCTGGGTACAAAAAAACCTCAATCACAACAATAAAGAAGAGAGCAGAAAACCACACAAGCTATTTACAGGGCCATGCTCCCCATGCATTGGCATTTCTACATCATAATGTTAAAGTAACTGGGTAACACCTAAAAATTTAACTATGGAGGGTTAAGGGGTTAACATGTGCCATTAAAGCAAAAATGTACATTTATTTCCCCTTTCCTCACTGCAAGGCTGCCACTGCACTCTTGAGTGAGGAAGAGTTGTAGCTGTTGGAAGATTTTGCTGCAGGAGGAGAAAAAAGTGACCCCTGAGCAACCTCTTTTAGGTGTGAGAAGAGGGTATACAGCACTGGTTTACCTCAAAGTCTTCCTGCCCGTGAGCGTAGAGACACAGGAATAGATTGGCATTGTCGAACTAAAGCAAATAAATTTGCAGTTTACACCTGAATTACATTTAGTCTGCTAAATGTAATGTGATGCTAGCCAGCATCACCCCAGTTTTCAACCAAGGGTATACCACAGCTAATGAATTTAGAAAATACTTTAAAATCATCCATTGATTTTCATTAAAGAAATCCAAATACCAACTCATGAGAAACTCCCTAATGATAACTTGAACAATAACCTTGAAATGCTGTAGTGTTTTCTTTTAGGCAGTGCAGTTTACCTTGTCTTCAGTACTTAGAAAATGAGAAGATATTTCAAGGAGATGAGCCTCACTGGAGATAATATTTCTATAGTAATATCAAGTGCTCTTATGATGAGAATATCCACAAAAGAATTCAATCACAAATGCAAGGCTGCTCTCAACAATTTGGAGTTTCAAGATGGGGAAGAGAGAAAGCAGAGGTGAACTTTCTTTTGGACCCATTGGAAATAAAGCTAAATTGCTAAAATTGGAACAAAAAAAATCGTAACAGCTCTACACAGGAGCCATGTGCAAGGTTATTTACATGGGCACTTGTTCAAATCATGAACACAGGACCAAAGTAGCAAAGACTCACTGGAGGCTGCAAATCAGGAATGGAAAACCTCTACGTGCACTTTATAGAGAGAAAGAACAATATGTAGTCAGACCCATTTAAAGCTATATTTTATCATCTGTTTTATTCATTCATTATATTATCATTCAAATGATGAGTTCTAAAGCAACTGATTATTTCATTCCTATCGTTTAGAACGTGCAGTTTGCAAGAGACATAAGGACAGCAGCAAGCTGGGAGACAGAGGAACGTATGAATCATAAATAAAAGAAAACTTACATGCTTAGTGTGTGTCACAAATTTGAAATAAGTTGCTTTGGCACAGCCATGAGACAAATCCTTCCTGGAGGTAGCAGAAGGGATTAGTAATTACGTCAAAATATTAATGTCCCAGTTGACTTCAGTGCCCAGCAGGCAGATGCTTTACCCAAAGTTTTGAGAACTCACATGCTACCATATAAAATGCAAGAGCAATGAGGGGTAGGAGGAACTGGATTGCTTCTTTTCTCCACTTCCTACCCCATTACATTGCACACAGTGGAGAATCTGTATAGGCCTCAGGGCTCATTTAGTGCATGAAATCAGCATAAACACTTGCAGAATAAGGTCCTTTTACATTTACCATACACCTGGACACTGGGCTAGTTATTTAAGGAAAAGGAAATTCAATACCTTCAGGTGCCCAAATCCATGGTTTGGCTAGCAAATAAGGTTTATCATCATTCTACCCCCTTCAGAAATTAGGACATTTATTTATTAAAGCATAAATCTTAATTTAAAACATAAATCCGATTAATCCAGCATGGGATTTCATCTGAATGTTTGGATGTTCAGCATTTTCTCAGGCTCTGCACTCCTGTGCCTGCAGCTGGAACCTGTTGCAGAGCTCTGTGCCCTGGGGTCTGGACGCACTGCAGAGGGGGAGCAATCTGGAAGGAGGCACTTCTGCAGGCTGCCTGCCCCTGACAAACCACAGGCGAGGTTTTGCTTCCAACCACACGTCCCTACAGCACAGCAGACACCAATCCTCCCAAACCTCTCTGCCCTGTTCCTCATCTGCCCCATTCGCTTAATAGTACTTTCAAAATGTTCCAAGTTCTGTATCTTGCTGCTCATAAAGCACAATAAAAGAAATTGTGTCTATTACCCAGCAAATACAGCAGAATCCTGTTTGTTCCTGCAAAGTACCTTTCAATTTGCTTTTTAAAGGGAATGTTTTTGTTCCTAATGATACCAGGCTAATAATCTTGAAGGTTTATTTTTCAGGTAAAGCACTATAAGTGTAACCAAAATGTCTGTATTAAGGCTTTTATGTTGGGATTTTTAAAAAAAAAAAAGTTTCTGTTGTGGAAAGACCAATATGCCCACAGCCTTAAGCAGTCTGCAGGTGTGAACTACTAACAAACAAATAAACAGGCTAGGTTTTTGTCCTCACTCATTTCAATATATGCAAATCCATGAAGAGCCATCAAACAGAAGTTTCTTTGGCTTCTATAAACTCTGTACTCAAAACATTTCAAATTAAGAGGCTCTACCTCAGCGCAAGTCAGTTCACATCACCTATGAATACAAGTAAATAAAATGTGTATTTTGATGGAGATGCCAGTCTTTGCTCTGATCACTCACATTTCCTGCTGTCTAAACTGATTAATAGTCTATTTACTGGGAAATTTGCTGCCTAAAAGTTGGAGCTGACAGCTTAGAGTTTTCTGAAGGCTGCTGGTTGCCAGTTCTAGGACTTCTTAGTGTTACAGGTCATTGCACCAACATGTTGGTACATTCTTCGTGACATTTTGCTGCACAGCTCTAAAAAAGCAGCTGTATGTATGTGAACAGGCATATAATCTTGTGTTTCTAAGATTTCAAAAAAAGTTTTTTCTTGAGCACTGTCAGTCACAGAAGAGAGCACAGTTTACACCTGAGTGCCTCAAGCATTGCAAATTACTTGCCCCCCTCCCATTTTCTCAGCAGATTCTGTGAAATATTGAAGCTCGGCCGTAACCGCGACTCTGTGCGATTGCTGCAGGCTCCCGAGTGCTGTATATTGAGGGTGCACCTGAGCAATGTAAACCCACTCTACAAATGCATCATCTGTCAGCATGGGAACTTATCTCTGTAGACTCTCTGGCTCTTTGCCTTGAACGCTCCGCAAGCGATTTTGTGAAATATTTTCTCTGAAACCACCGAGGCCGCAGTTTCTCAGTGATCTTACTGAAAACTAGAAAAGAACGTGCCAAAACCAAGCTCTCCAAGGATGCAATCCCTATTAGTTCAAGTTCATCCCACACTGAAGAGCACTACTAGGTCTGGGAGCAAGGTTCACGCCACCCTGCAGGATTCAGCTGAAGGTTTTTCCGTGCAATAAGGAGGAATTGTGGTGTCTCTTTGCCTTACAGCAAGCACACACACACACTCATAAAATCTGTGGACAACTGAAAATTAAAGGAACATATTTCACTTGACTTGCAGCTTCAGTTTGTCAATGAAATCCTATGCAATAAGGCTTTAATTTCAATAGCCCTCCAATGATTAATCATTTTCTACAGTTTCATGTTGTCTGTCATTAGTATATTCTGATTTACTTTCTTTACATTGTTTAGAAGTCCCAGACAGATTAGCTTAATAGCTGGTGCTGTGCAGCCAGATTTTCTGCAAAGAAGTTGAAATCTTGGTTATAATCAACTGATACCTTAGGATTTTAGCTTTTATATGTTTCATATATTTGTAATCCTGCAATTCTTTAAGTGTGTAACTCTGAGCTCCATACAGAGTGTCAGCAACTGCTTTTCCCATTTTGGTCAGACACAACAATTCCTCTCTAGGCCTGGGAATCAAGAGCACCTCACTGTCTCAGGCCTCAAGAAATGCAAACAAAAGTGAGTTGGGGGGAGCAAACTTGGGGTAAATGACTTCATTACCTGAAGCTGTAATTGGAAGATTAACCCTCAATATGCAAATGGACGAAACTCATAAAAACGTGAAAACCCGTGACCCATCGTCCATTTTTGGGTGTAGCCCCAGGAGTGGGTGGGCTTTGTCTGCCCTAAATGTACCTGAAGGCCCTTCAATAAATATAATCACTTTTTATTCTCTTAATTTTGTCTTGCTTCTGTCTTTAGGTAGTCCCAAAAGGCATCACAACAAGGGAATACAACAAAGAAGAACAAGAGAGACAAGCTAAAAAATTATTCTAGAAACCCCTCCATAGAGGTAAGTGCTGATCTCACACTTGTAGGGTTATTATTTGCAAGTCTTATAAGTCATTTTAAATGAGCTTTTAGAGGCAGAATACAGTGCTATTCATCTTCATCAGGAAGGAATAGAAATTTAGATATGATGAATTTAGCTTAAAACTGAACAGTCACGTAAGATCTCTGGCATTGCTGGGGTGTTAGTTTGGACAGATGACAGGATGATGGATAAGGTTTTGATTCAGCAGCACAAAACAGATTTTTTTAAGCTTGTTGCAAATAAAACCAATCGAAGATGACTCATGGTGGGAAAAGAGAAAGCAAACAGGACATATAGCTGTAAAAAACCCTCACAGAAAGCGGGATGGCATCAAAGAACGGCTTCCTGAAAAGGAGTCTAAAAGAAGACGAGGAAGAGGAAGAAAAAGAAGGAATCAGTTGTCTTGACAACTGTCAAGTGGTCCAGGCTAAGAATGAAGAACTCATCCTGAAGTTTGCTTAGGAAATGAACATGTTTCCATTAACATAAAGGAAATACAAAATGGACACTTCCTTCAGAGCTCCAGAAGAGAAGTCCTAGACAACTTTTGGATATACACTCTCCATGAGCTGAAGATGAAAAGAAGAGGGAGGTGGAGAAGCTGTGAGAAATAACTTAGCACACATCCGTGGAGCCTTGCAAAATCCACTTGGTTTGTCTCTGCTTGGTGTTCACGTGCCTTCTCCAATCAGCAAGACTGTCAGAAGTAAGTACACAACTCTGAGAGAAGCACCCTCTTACTTAACTGTTTTTGCTGTAAATTCAGCAAGAAAGTAAGTGCCAAATGATTCCCCTATAATAGCTTCAAGGAAAAGAAAGCAATTTCTCAGATGTCAGTGTGGGGTTTTGAAAATATTGCTATTTACAGACTGGGATGCACTTGAAACTCTAAGAAAAGTCACAATTTGGGTCTAGAATCCTTGAAATGATATTTTTAAAATGTCCTTCCCACCTCTCATAACGCTCTTCTCAGAGAGAGCGTTAACTGCATGCACATAATGTGGCATGTAGGTGCCTTGTCTGTTAGCAAAGTAGTAACCATGTATAAAATATTCTACCCTGGTTTGATAAATTAGAAAACAAAGTAAACTAGACAGGTAATTAAAAGTAATAAACCAGGTTTAATTGGTTGAGTAACCATGTAGAAATTCAGTGCCAGCAGCAAAGGTATAAAATACAGCAACTTGGGTTTTGATGTCATAAGTATCCCTGATGCTGTGGAGCCACAGTAATTTCAGATACCATGGGGAAGCTACTACTTCATTACTATGAATATAGAAATCATTATCACACCTCATTCTATACACTTCAATAAAATATGCAGTGCAGATAACTGACATCCCAGACATATCAGGAAGGTGATTAAATAGCAGGTACTCAAAAGATATAGCCTATGAGGCCCAAAAGGCATTTTTATTTTCCTGCTGGGCAAGTTAATAAGTGGCCTGATGACCCCATCTCACAGCAATACACCGTTAAATCTCAATAGGAGTGATGACAAGCTGCCATAAATAAAAACACCCATTTGCAATAGCCCCCCACTAAACAGGGGTTAGGTGAGGCACTTGGCTAGCGTGAGTACTCGCAGCTAAGAGCTTTATCCTTCAACACCGTGACAAAGCTCCAGGTGACTCGCACGGGCACAGTCAGTCAGCACTGTCCGGAAGAAGTGGATGTTCTTAAAGCTCAGTGATCTCCTGAAGGCCACAGCTAGAGATAGTAAAGTTAAAGCTGTCAAATTGCATTAAATGTAACACCATTCCCTTTTGACTCTCTCAGCAGAAACGCGGTCGGAACAGTGGCACGGATGGGCCGGGCGCGGAAGGTGGGTAACCTGAGGAGCACCAGTGTGATGGGAAAGATAATGAGTAACTCCAAAAGTTATTGGCTCATTAACAGTGCCCTACAGGAAGGAATTTTCTGTCTAATAATAGAAGGAGCACAAGCACAGATTCTCGATATGATCTGCAGCCTGTTTAATTCCACTGCTTTGGGAATAGGGCTCTTGATTTCTCCCTTTCTCTGTCACTTACATAATTTGGGCACTGAAGTGCTAACTCTATTATATGGTTCAACATGAAAATGGAGACTTTTTTCAAGCTTCATTAACATACTGTTGCAAAAATTGGCCTCAGCTGAAGCTCAGTCATTTTATAAGACTCACAATCGCTAGCACAATTTGTTGCTGAAAATAATAAGATGCATTTTTGAAAAGCAAAAACAGGATTACAAAATATCGTGTGTGATTCAAAATGGAGAACTCAGAATAGACAAAAACTCTACAACATAATTCATCTGAATAGTATTCTTTTTGGGCCACTACGCTAAATTTAATCCTAGCCATAGCACTGCTATGCCAAAAATGGCCTGAGAAAACAATCCATATTTTGGCCAGGCGGGTTAGCAACACCTTCCAGACATTCAAACTGTCTATCCCAAAATACGGACTTAAATTTTAAAGTATAAAGTTACTGTGAGAACAATGTTTCTGCATCCTACAAATTCTGATTGCATCTATTTTCACGGAGAACAGAGAAAACTACATTTTCAAAACTAAAGGTATTGCAAATCTCAATCTAATAAAAAACCTAGGACAATAAATCATCTGCAGTTTCAAACCCAACGTCTTCTGATTACTGAACTCAAGTAAATGTTTCTGTCTTAAAAACAAGTTTATACTTCAGGTTTCCCTGAAAATGCATGCCAAGTGGTTTTATTTAGGTATGAATAACATTTTTAATATGAGGAAAAAAAAGGAATTGAAAAGCAGTTTTTATTTTCCAGTGATCGTGAGAAAACATTATATGCATGCTACACGATTCAAGGCACATATATTCATTGTTCATTTTTATTCTGAAGGTGCTATTTTTGATAACTTATCTTGTTTTTCATTCGTGTTTGCACTCTCCAGCAGTGAAATAATTGCACTGGCAATAGCAGAGATAACTCACTGAAAGAATGATGCTGTAATGGGAATAATGACATAATGTCTCATGTATCTTAACTGATTGTAATTAGCAAAACATTTACAACATACTAGCAAAAGAGAATTGATACACAGAACTGAAAACCTTATTACCTGATGCAATGTACATCTTGGGAAGTGAATATAAATAGAATATATTATCATAGTGCCATATACGTTCCTCAACGCAAGTAAGTTTTCCAAACAACCTGCTTTAACCAGGTATAATTCTGATTTAGAAAGAAAATGAGACAAGAAGGTGCTACTTACTCAAGAGAACTTTGCCTCATGCGAATGCACAGAGCAGCAGGCAATCTGTAATTCCTTCGTTTTTACTTCTCTACAGCCTGGTACTCCCTTCATGCTTTACAGATGCTAAACAGTGAAGTCAGAGCAGGCGGGGTAGAACTAATGAAGCCTCTACCTGGATGTGCTGGTTTTGTTGGCATAGCCCTCACTCTTAACCCTTGGCAGTCCAACTGGATGCTAAGATGCCGTATCGGAAGTTTCAAAGAAAGCATTTGTAGATAATTAAGACTCTTTGTACCAGATTTGGGTTAAAATGCAATAAAATCAGTGCATTTTAGCTGCGAGACAGAGTTTGAGACTCTGCCGCTTTAGAACCACACGGATTTGCAATGGCAATGACAGAGGAGCAGCAGGCACGAGGTGACACAGTGGCATCAGTGCCCTCCCTGCCCCGAACGGATCTGATGCTTGGTCTTTATCCAACACTCATGTTCTGCAGAAGCCTTTTCACAAAACAAGAAGAACAAACAGAAGTAGCACCTGGAGGACAAGCAGAATGATCCTTTGTGCTCTAATAAGCATTGGAAAGACTCTGTCTAGAGAGCAAGAAACAATGTGAAATGAAATGTTTAAGATTTAACGTTAAGGAAGAGAATTTAAAAGAGATTTGATAATATGTAAATGACTCCTTCATTTAATCCCTCCTTCATTGAAAGCAGTATCAAGAATAAGTGAAGCAAGAGAAATTTTGGGTAATAAATAGGAAAAAAAATCTAAAGATGAGGATAGTTATATACAGCCGTCTACCCTCTGTAGAAGGGTACAAAGATGGATGTTGACACCCATCAGGAAGGACAGCAGTATGGTTGATCCTGTTTGGTGCAAATGAATGAATTAGACAACCTCAGGTAATGTGACTCTTGAGACTGCACTTGAAATACCTACAAACTGGGTATCTTTGAAAGAGCATCCAAATGCATAGAAATGTCTCAATAGCACTGCAACAGACTTCAGGGATTTGATTTTCTAACATAGTTAAAGAAAAGGGGCCATACCAAGATATGAGTTTCTTCTGTTTTTGAGAGAAATACTGGGTAAACCTGGGCGTTGAAATTCTCAGGTGTAGACATTATTTATGATGGAGCTTGAGAGCAAACAGATAAAATCCTCCAAAAGGGACAGATTTGGATTAGCAAGACTATCTCAAGTTCATAGGATTGCTGGGTAAGTGTTAAAAGAAATCTTCAAGCTGGTGCCAAAAAAATTCTGTAATTTTCCATTATCGCTTCTTCAGTAATGTTTTCTCTATTAAAATAACATCTGTTGATTAATTAAACACCTTAGCATAATAATCAATGCACAACAGAATAAATCTCCAATATTGATTAAAGCTTGCTTTGAAAACCCCTCTGAGCTCTTTAATCACAGTTTGTAGAGAGATGGTATTTTCTAGAACAAAACGGAACTGCATAGCAAGTGTGAAAGTGTGACAGAAGAAAGGTACAAATTATGTAACTGTTTAGCTGAGGATGTTGAAACAAAGCATGTTCAGCAATGGAATAATGTGACGGGTAATTTACAGTGATCTGATGGAAGCTGACTGAATGCCAAATAACCTGGTTTAGTCACTTTTTTTTTCTTCCTGATACTTTGAGTATCTTTTTTCAAAGCTGGCTGTAACTGACACATTAGATTAGTTATGAGATCACCTGCAAGGAACAAAAAGTGATGAATGTTGATGCTTTTGTTTTTAGGGCCATTCAGGAAAAATGGGCTTGATCCTTCCTCTACCATGCAAGTACAGAAAATTACGAGCCTTCATGTGGGTAACAGTGAGGATGATATCAGCTTTTGCACACTTTTTCCTCTTTTGGGAACTAATTCTCTAAATAATATATATGAATTAATAAATATTTAGGTGAAATGCAAAGACTTTGGAGGACAAGCGGGGAATACTGCAGGCTCTGGTCACTGAAAGCCACAGAAAGACTCTTGATGACTTCTGTAGATATTAGATTAGAATTAGAAATATTCAGTTTTTTAATTCCCTCAGCTGAGAATCTTTAAGTAACTAACACAAAACATCTTAGATCAATCATGCCGGGTTGGTGCCTCTCATGTTAAGGAAACCACTTCCTAGAAAATCAAGTTGATAACACGGCAAACGATTAAAAGTTACTATTTTTTTCCATATGTATCAAAAAAACCAAACTAACTTCATAGAGCAATTGAGCAAAGTCCTGTATGCAAGACTATAAAAGTATAACACACCCACAGCCTTTCATATAACTTTTTATCTATGTCCAGATTGTGACAAATTAGGCCAGAACAAAATTCAGCATATCCGGAAAACTGGAAAGCAAAATTGCTCCATGTATTTTAGTTCCTCCCAATTGTAAAAGCTTGGCAATTGCAGTTTAGATTTTTTTCTTCCATATTATTAATTACAATGGAAGGAAGTTACACGGTCTGTTAAATGTTGCTCTGATGAGCACCTCTACTTGGGGCTGTTTTTCTGAGAAACAGGGAATGATGAAGCCTATGGGACTGAAGGATACCTTCCCACGTAAATATGATTCCGGAAGGCCACTGCCCCTTCCCACGCTATGAACCAAAAAGGCAACCTTTACAGTTATTATCACATATATATGATATAGCCTGCCAACCAAAGCCTGCAAACCTACAATTACCCGGTGCAGCAACTCTAATTATTTGCATAAACATTTTTGTTTGATACAATCCTTCTCCTTCTGTCACCGATACCCTGTTTTTACAGATGAGCCACATCCAGTTCTGTTTATCTTCTTGTCTTTTTACCTACAATGCATTAACTAGTTCCAGTGGCTTTCTTGAAAGCATAATGACTTTTCTTGTACTCTAGTAAAAATATATCCCCACAAATCAAGAAGAAGCAGGCTCAGACTAAGTGGTTGAGAAGATTTACATTCTATTGCTAACTCAGTTATTACTCTGCTGAAAACCCCATAGCATCAATATAATGAATCCCTCAACCTCTGCTGCTAGCACAATTTTTCTTCCCAACCTCATTGGCTCCCAACTTTCTGCTTGACCTTTTACAATCTGTGTGTGGCAGAGCTTCATTACAACCTTTTAATGATGCACAAATGGCACACAACACCAAGGTCACAGCACATCCCCAGCGAGAACTTCTCCAACACCTCCTGAGCAGGCAAAGAGTTTTTGTTTAAAGAGACAGTTCAGTGGTGAAACAAAACCTTAAAATTTAGCATGAGTCTCAACAGCTGCTAATATCCACCAGAAATGGCCATATTGTAAAATGAGTATCTGCTCCCCCAAAAAGTCTTTTTTATAAAAGTTGATGTCTCAAGCTGTCAGTGACCAAATTAATAAAAGGGCTCATTAAGGAAATGCAGAAAAATTGTAGTGCTTTTCTGTATAAAAAGATTATTTAATTCTTAAAAATAGAAAAACAATACACTAACGGGCTGGCCACATTCATCCATCTAGAATATCAGAATTTTTTCTAATGTCCCAGCAGTCAGATGATGGATTCTATCCCAAATAGTCACCAGCTTTTTGTTAACACAGTTCAATCTCTGTTCTGCAATTTTCCAACTAGGATGTAGGGATACCAATGCTTAAGCCTATTTCAGAAGTATTTCAGGTTTTTTGTATTGAGAGTCCTATATAAATGCAAAGCATCTTGCTATTCAAGCATGTAGACTGTAAAGCACATTATTCAGTATTGGTTAATACAAAGTCACTGCATACATGCATATATTGCACCTCAGTTACTGCTGAAGCAGAGTACAATGTTTCAAATGAATATTTATTATTATCTTATATGCTTTTTGTATATGAAGTAATTAATGCTCAAACCCATATAATTATATCTGAAGTTACCTGCTAGGCAACGGTGTGCTCCTTTACTTATGGCATTTTGATCTTCACTTTAAAATAGATATATATGATAAATATTTCCCTTCCATTTTATGTGCAGGTACCTGCATACAAAAGTACACTCAATGCACTTTCCTTGCTCAGTTCTTTTCTCTTACAATGGGGGAAATTAGAAATAACAAGCAGTTCAGTGCAGCAGACACTCCACTGTGCAGCTAATCTGTGAGGAGATTTAGGACCAAACCAACCTGTAGCTCATGACATGCCACTGTAATTACAGCGTTCACAGAATCATAGAACACCTCCAGTGATGAGGATCCACAACTTCTCCGGGCAACTTGTTCCACCACCATCATTGTAAAAAATGTCTTCCTAATGCCCAGTATAAATCTTGCCTCATTCAGCTTAAAACCATTGCCCCTTGTCCTGTCTGTATTTGGCAAAGTCTCTCTCCATGCTTCTTACAAGCTCCTGTTATATATCAAAAGGCCATAATAAGGTCTCCCTCTTGTCCAGGCAGAACAATCCCAACTCTCTCAGCCTCCCTCCACAGCAGAGGTGCTCCAGCCCTCGGAGCATTTTTGCATCCCTCATCTGACCCTACTTTAATGAGGCCACATCTTTCTTGCTCTGGAGGCCCCAGAACTGGATGCAGAACAGCAGGTGGTGTCTCACCAGAGCAGAAGGGCAGGATCACCTCCCTCAGCCTGCTGATCAATTAACTGAATTAAACAGATGGCATTCCACTCTCTGAATTGTCACTGACACGTTCTACACTCTCATTGTACTTCCATTTCCCTATTTGTAAAAGTTGCATTAAATTTACTTCTCGCCCATGGAAGAGCATAATTGATTGCTGAAGTCATGAAGAGCTCTGAAATCCTTGGACACACAGCAATTGAAAAAGGCAAGGCCTTGTTTATGATTTTAGGTATTTGGCTATTTTTGAAAAGGAAACGTCAGGAACCAAAACACAATCCCTGATAGCAGTGCAGTTTTACTACTGGCATATTGCCCTGGATCTGAAACAGTGTGGAAAAAACCCCAAAGCAACAAAAAAACATTCATCATGGATACTTGAACTCTGCTTCCTTTGGACTAAGGCTGCCAGGGTCAAACTCTCCTTTCATGACTTTCAAAGAACTAACTAACAAATTGTTTTGGATTTACAACAACATAAATAAAAGCAGATACTAGCTGTGATCCTTTAAACAGTTTGTACAAATACACAGATTTCGTGCAAGGATACAATGCAAGTTTCACTACCCATGAAAGAGTCTTGAAAAGCAACGCATCTTGAGCACTTAAAAAAACCAAAACCAAACACACAAAAACAACCAAACAACCCCGCGTGTAAAACCAAAAATCTGGTCTCCAAGTCAGGTCAGAGACAAATCCTCAAAGGCCCTTTGTCACACTGCCCCAAAATCCTCACCCAGCCTCCAGCCATGCATAGCTCACAAACATTGTGAGCCAGACTGATGCTCAAAAGTCATTAATGGATCAGTAATCATTAATTTTTCTTCTCACCTCCCTCTTTGGTCCTGTGTTCCACAGACTCAGCTCGTTTGGTATTTACATCAGAGAATTAATTTGAAGTAGCAGGACTGGAATATGCATGTGAAATGAATTATTTTAAAAAGAAGTCAAGCTCAATATAATACCTGACACAGCCGCTAATAAAAATTCACATTCAAGGCTTGATTTTGATCTTGCAGCTCTGTAACTGGAGTTACATCTGCACAAGGTAATACGTGATATGGAGGCAGTAAGACAACCAGTAGAGGACATAATTCCTTCCAAAACTGGAAAAAACCCACAACCAACCAAAAAACCTCCAACAGACTAAGAAAGTTCACTGAGAGTTACAACTCCTTTGCAAAATGTTCTACAAGTTTTTTGCTAGAATGACTACTATGGCTATGGCTTCTAAGGGAGAAATCCAGGATTTTATTTTAGGGACTACAGCTAGACTTTCCATATGCCACTTAGACAGTAGGAGGTTCATACACACTGTATAAAGCAGCCATAGGCAGATGCCTCTATTCACTTTTTGAAACTTTTCCTCTTCTTTTCCATATTTAGAAAGTTGCATTTCACTTTCCTCACATTTTAAAAATATACTTAGTAGCCTCCAGCTGTG
The DNA here is from genome assembly GCA_013398955.1 of Callaeas wilsoni. Classification (NCBI taxonomy): domain Eukaryota; kingdom Metazoa; phylum Chordata; class Aves; order Passeriformes; family Callaeidae; genus Callaeas; species Callaeas wilsoni. The sequence continues at coordinate 132,120 of VWPU01012747.1, forward strand.
CATCCCTATCCAAGGTGGGAACTGGACACATTTCACAGACTGCCTGGTCTGCATCTGCAGTTCTCAAAACCAAAGAGCTCAAAGCTTCTGAGTTTTGATATAATGGAAGTACCAGGACTTCTCTTTTAATTAATTAGATATAAATTAGTCTTAAATTGCAAATTCTTCAAGATTTTTTTTTCTTTGTTAACAGCCCCTAAATTACAAAAAGAGAAGACTCCATGGAAATCAATCCATAGTCCCAATACTTTCATTAACATGGTCATGAAATTATAGCAGAATAACAAAGAGACTCTATGTAATTAAGCAGGAGGAGAATAGAAACAACTCAAACTGTCAATCAGCAAATAATGAAGCGTAATATATGAAAACAGAAAACAGTAAGTGGGGTTTAATGCAATTGTTATTAAAAAAACTAACACCATCAAAACATTCCCTTAAGGACCTGGCATTTCTGAAGTATATTGGAAGCTCATTTCTTATTAATTTTAGAAGGACAATTAAAAAGATTCTCATTTCATGAAGTTGAGACTTCCCTATGTGTACAGCACATTGCTGTTCACAATGGTAAGACTTTAATACACTAACATGCTGGGAGAGGTTTTATTTTTTTACAAGAAAAAAGTATCTTTAAGTGATATATATTAATATATACACCTACAGAGAATATAAGGACTTAAGTTCAGTTTGTGGCTAGAAAAGTCAGGGCTAAATATTGTTATTTATTTTTTAAGAGTAAAGGAAGATGTACAGTAGCTCTGAGGGAATGGAAAGGTTGGAGGACAGGGTTCTGGGCAGGATAGATAAATGGAGATGGATTTGTGAGTGTGGAGAAGTGAGGCCCAAACCTTCACAGAGAACGAAGCTCAAATTCAGTCTAAAGCACTGAGAGCAAACTGGGAACCTGCATCTGCTGCATATGATATCAAGTAATGAGATTTATTTTATCTTTTCTTCTTTGTAGGTTAATGAGCAATAAAAATCACTAACATTAAAACCTGTATAAAACTATACGATGGAGAGACATGGTTAATTGACCTTATGGTTCAATTTACTGAGAACTTTGAATTCATCATCTAAATAACATCTCTAAAGTTTTGTGATGTCACAGGCACCCCAAGGCACCTTGAAGAAACCCCATTCTTGGATGTTTTCACAAATATCCAGACAAGAACCTGAGCAGCCCCAAACTTTGATGGCAGCCCCCTGTTTTGGCATGACACTGGAATAAAGAAACATTTGCAGGTCCCATCTGCCCTAAATGATTCTGTGGCTAGTGGCTTACCCCTAACAATGCACTTATTCCAAAGCAGTGATAATGGTTTAAAATTATTTTTAACCAGAGTCTGACTTAATTACTGTGAAGCCATAATTAATTTTTTGTTTAAGGTGGTAGTTTTGTCTCCTGGTTTGTTTTTCTTTTTTTTTTTTTTTAAATTTTCATTTTAGGCCGGTGGTTTTAGCCATGTCTTTTGAAGAAGCAAAAATACCCTTCACTCTTGTAAAGACATGGTTGGTATTGAATACCAGTAAACACAAGGAAACGCCTTTTCCTGCAAGTCTTGCTCTTGCAAATTCACTCTGCCATCTCACAGGAGCAAACCTGAACAAAAAATTACTTCAGATGATCCTGCACAAGCAGCAAACACTTACTGGCATGGCCACCTTCTCAAACTCAATGCCTCCTGTCTCTTTACTCCCATCTAGAGAGTAAGTGTGCATTGCCAGAAGCATCTGTATTCCTGTATCTCTTGCACTAAAATTGCTTTTCATCTGCTCAAGTGGCTTCTACAGGATTAAAACCTTTTGAAAACGTACAGCTAACATACACATCGATGAAGCCAAACCAATTTACTGAATTAGAATATAGTTTAGTCTGAATTTCACTATTAGTATGTACAGTAATGGGGGAAAACCCAATAATTAGTACATTGATTTTTACATTTTCTTAATTACCAGAATGTGCTTACTGCTTTTCAGATACAGAAGTAGGAAGGCCTTTCCTAACTAAAAGACAAAGATTTTTCTAGGACAGGGAGTCACGTACATGTGGGATGATGCACAGTCTATACCTGGGATATTTTATTTTATTCTACTGTTAGTCCTCCTGAACATGAAAGAGACTTTTGTAACATGTATAATGTATACTTAACTCCATACTTGCCATAACAGTCAGTTTAAGGTCCTCAAGACTACATATGTGTACATATGCACGTAAATAAAATTGATAATTTTATATCCACACCATATCTGTAGCATCCTAATAAATCAGACTTTTCATTAATACAGATACTGCAATAATCACTCAGCCATATCTTGCACGAGGCAGTGCACCATGTTGAAAGGCTGTGCTGTCACACAGCTCTTCAATTTTTTGTTATTCAAACTTATCCCTTACTTTTTCATATTAAAAATTGGTAATGAGTTTCCCTTCTTGCTGAAGAACTGGCAGAAAGAATCCTGTTACTCCCCTAATGAAGTCCCCAGACAGAAACGACAATTTTCTAAGGAACAAAAGAAAAAATGTTGCTCTAAGCTTCAGAACTGACCCTATTGACTGAAAGCTGTGTCCTACCTTGTTGCAAATTAGTGCACTGAGCAAATTATCTCATGCCAAAAAGACAAGAGAAAAGGCTTAACAGCATTCACGCCCCACTTTTCCCAGTTGGTATTGTCAGCAGTTGTTTTGTGGCAAAACCAAGTAACATCTTAATAAGAGCATACAGCTGGAAATAAGGGACAAAATTGCCATCTTATGGCAGGGCTGCCTGGGATCATCTCAAAAAACTGTCTGGCACAGGTGGTTCTCTCCAGAAAGGGAAGGAAACCATTTTGTAGAGGTGTGAGAAAATGAAAATTGTAAATCTGGGCTTAGTGTCTGTTCCTTTGAAATTGTCTCTGTTCCAGCCCCATATCAAGAGGGTTAAATTTTCTTACTCTATAAAGTCAGAACTGTTTTCAATAACAGAAACTCCTCTCATGAATTAATGTTCAGGTCTGTTTTCGTATTTTATCCTTCTGGTTCACATTACCTTTTCATTCCTCCTTTCCTTGGCATTAATACTGCAGTGCTCTCTCTGCAGTACTGCTATTCCTCCTTNGCGCAGTGCTCTCTCTGCTACCTTGCCTATCTGCAGTACTGCTATTCCTCCTTGCTCTGAGGACTGCAGTGTAATCTGACCTCCCAGCTTTCAAATTTCAATTCTCCTACTCCATTTAATAGCTTTGTTTCTTTTAAGTTGTTGCTTTGTTGCTACTCTACCTCTTAAGCTGTGTCCTGTTTCCATCTTCCCCTCTCACTAAGAGAATCCACTAACATGATGCCTCAACGTCATGGTCATGTTTTTTTTATATTGCAATTGTTTGAGACTTTTAGGACAATAAACAGTTCAAAAACTGAAGCACAGAAAATAATATTGAGTATGTTAGCCAAAAAGTTAGTTCAAATGCAACTGGTTGGCATGGATTAAATAAAAGTGGTCTTGGTTACGAAAGACATCCAAACTAAACTACTTCCTTTAATTTCAGGAGTTACATTTGTTTGATTATGATCCTCAGTTTCACCTTTTAACCATCCCTCTGTGTCACATTTACTTGAGGTTTGGTTTTTGGACACATTGTGCAAGCAGAATCAGCTGGGACTTAGGTGCACAACTTGAGCTCAGCCTTACTTAGAATCACAGCCTACTTGTGTCATAAAAACTATTCAGCATTTTTCTTGCATTTATTATTAGAGAGTGAAAAGTTTATTTTTTTTATAAGTATTGAACTTCAGGAGTCAAAACAAGCTTTCTGCTCGTTTCATTTGTTAAAATCAATTTGAAATCAGCATTTTATATTGCAGAGCCAAGCCGATCTCATAATACTGCCACAGTATAATAGCAAACTGTTGAAAAATTCTATTGCAATTCCTTCCTTGTAGTAATTAGTAACTAGTTTTTTGCATTATAGCATTACTTAAATTCAATTGCTTGACAGACCTGCTGCATTATTAAACTTTTTGCTCTTGGGGCTTCAATTTGAATTTCTGGTTGTGGGGGTAGAATGTCAAGTGGCAATTTCTGAAGTTCATTCTTGCTGGTAAGGACCAGAACACCCTCACTGACAACAAGTTCATTTGCTTCCAGGAAAGAAGCAAATGATTAGGGTTAATTCCCTCTGGCCTTCATTAGGGAACAGATAGGAGGTATCAAGTTGGTAACTTCCACTATTTAAACGTATTTAACTTTAGCAACAGAAGGCAAACAGCTTAAAAAGCATGATGATTATTTGTGTCCCTGTTGCATGTGTTGTCTAGAATTGGGCTGTCAAAGGGGAGGAGTACTTTAAAGAACTGCTTTTATTCATTTCAGTGAGGCAGTTGGAAATAAAAGTAGGAGTCAATCAGTGGCAAGATCCCCAATTTGGTGCTAATAAAGGACTTCCAAGCCTACTGACAACAAACAGGAGGCAAATCCAGCCTTCATATATAGAAAACCCAGTGTGTGCTGAGCAGAGAGAGACCACCAGGCTTCTGCTAAGAAGAACACCTTATGCTACCATTTATAATATGAAATAAAGTTAAAAATATAACATCTAGTGTAAAAATTAGATAGGGATATATCATACACTCAATATTTGCTCATACATTATACAAATTTTATACAAAAGACATTTTTACACCAACAGTCTTATAAAAGACACACCAATTATTCCTAGGGAATAGTCACAGCAACAGCACAGGCCAGGATATGTCTGGGGTAACGTGGTGGCTGGGAATGCCAGTGAGCCTCCCTGCTGTGATAATGATCCATCTCATCCTTTTAGGGATAGGAAGGGACAAAGAAAAGATGCAGCTTCATTAAATACAGTAAATCATTTAAGAGGAGTAAAATCGTTCATCCCAGAATAGTTTCCGTAAAAATAGCTGTATGGCTGTGAAGCAAACTACAAATCCTACTTCGTCTTATGAGAAGGAAGCCAACAAGACTAAAAACTGATTTCCAGAAGATGTTTATCATGCAATGGTTCATTATTCTCTATTCCTTTCATTAGGGAAAAAAATAAAAAGCTCAAACTGTATTTTGTCATTTTATCTTTGTCTGTTCCTGGAGTAATCCAGGTACAAGAAGAGTACTGACTCCACCCCAAAACCAGAGAAAAATTCCTAAAAAAATACATGTTTTAAGAGCATCTCTCAAGTTGTGACTGTACATGGAGGGGTGTACAGGAGAACAAAATCAGCAGATATTCTGGGTAAAAGAAAAGAAAAGAGATTGCTTTGATCCTTCACCCATAAGCTTCTAAGATGAAGCTTTTTGTTAAAATGAGCAAGTAATTTTCAGCTTTTATGGTAAATATCTATGATCACTTTGAGATATCCCCAGGTATCTTCTCTGAATGCCCTGCAGTTACGTGGTGCTGCAGAGGATGAGATGTACATGCAGCTTTCCCCTGTTCAGTTCCCCTTGTTACTATTTAAAGATATTTCTACTCTTCCCAAAGTTGTCTGCATTTTTTTTTTTCAAATGCTTGCAGGGTCGGTTTTTTTTCCAAAGGTGATCTATTACAGATAATTTTATTATGTAAAACCTTCCTTTTGCTTATCCCTGACTACTCATGCTACACCCCCCTTTACCCCAGGCATTCCCCTGGATATTTGAGACTCTGCTACATCAGGAAACCAGGAACAGGAACACTGAAAACCAGGAGATTCTGAGGAGATAATCCCTAACCCAGCCTCTTCACAGGCTCATTGGGAAATAAGCACCAGCTCCAAAATAAGCAATTCTATTGTTATGCTGTTACAGAGAAGAAAGGCACCTTTGAGCATGAAGCATAGAATATCACTAATTTTATGGTCAATGAAGAAGAATTGCCCATTCAGGTGCAGCAGATTTGTCACCAGATATCACCAAACTTCCAAATGAAACTGATACAGACACCCAGACCCCTTCATCAGCAAGGATTGATGCTCCTTGAAACACCTGTCAGAACAATGGGAATAGCACTTCTGCCTGTATTGTCCATGTTTTACATGGAAATGATTTCAGTTTCCAAATCTGCTCATTTAATATTTTCTGAAGTGGCAAATCAACTTTAAACAGATGTAAATAGAGTCATAATAAATGGAGAACAACCAATATAAATAGTGTTCATATTTAACATAAGCCAAAATGACGACATTTTTATTAAAATTTTGGTTTTGAGGAATATAACTTTTCTTGAATACAGCGATGGCCAGATGTGAAATGCTGCGATTTTGTTCCTGATCTGATTTTTACCCTGTGTGTTTTAATTTGAAAGAAACCCATGACGATATTTCCAATCTGTCTCTTGCTCTTAAACTGATCACATCCTCCCACGTGCCACTTTCAGGAGAGCCAGTTTCAATTACACTGATTGGACACAGGCAGGATGAGAAAATGCATACAGGAAAAGGTAGCTTGAGCAATTTTAATAACTGATGAGCAATAAAAGTGATGAAATTATTAGCTATGTCTTTCAAACGTCAAACTTAGAAGCCCCAAGTCGACCCCTGGCCTGGGCAAAGGTGTGACACTCGTGCAGCTTAGGAAGAGGAAGGTTTAGGAGTGGGGGAACACACAAATTACTGAGAGAACTCGAGAGTTCGCAGATACAAGCCTGCTCCCTGTGGGTTATATCAGGGAAACTTGTTATTCAAAAGCCATAAAGGAAAATATTCCCTCATCCGAGACCTTCCGCAGAATTTAAAAGAAAACCGTATTTCTTGAACAAATCAAAGAAAATATAAAACCAAGAAGCTTTTCTGCAACAAAACAAAGAAACGAGGAAACAGCTTCAGCATTGACATGGTTCCCTGTCAAGCTATAGATCTGAAGCAGAAGGTTTCTTACTGGGATATGTGCCACAGAGGAATTAGAGCACATCTAGACCTTGCCGTGTGGTGCATCACTGTGTCCTGCACAATGTCATGGCAAATTTGAAGTTAGAAGCTTTACTAAGATTTTATAATATTAACTGTGTTGCTGGTTCTGTCTTCCAGAGTGAAATAACCAAATATTCAGCTACTGTAAGGGAGATTCTCCATGTTTGGAGGTCCTGTGCTGTTATTGCAATTTGTAGTTTATCAATCTGTTCCATAATCTATACGGGACATTTTCTTAAAAATTGCCAGTGACCTATTTTATAAATATAACACACTGTGGGTTGAAGACAGGAAGAAAGGAATAAATACTGGCGGGGGAAGTGAAAAACTAAAGCACAAGAATAAGTAGTCTTTAATAAACACCAGCTGGCAATAAAATCAGGGGTCTGAACGAAGTTCTAAGAGCTTTTCTATAAGTGATGGAGCTAAGAAAGGCAAGTAATTTCAAAACTCAGTTGGCTGCACCACTGCAGATCATAAACTTCATGAGTCATGGTGCCACCTTCACTGCATTTATCCTAAAATCAAGTATTTCACTGGAAAAATAACCTTTACACTTGATGTAACATGAAGCACGGTTCTTACTGGTTTGAGCGTTGTTAGAAATTTATACACATGTTGGTACTTGCTAAACAACAGAATAATTTGTTCTTAAAAAAAAAGACAAAAAAAAAAGAGAAAAATAAAACCAAAGCAAAACAAAAAGAAACTCAACCCCAAACTTCCCCACTCTTGCAACATTATCTTGCTGAAATCTTACAGCAAAATTTAAAAACACAGCAGCTGTCATTTACCAGATTCTCCAGCACTCTTCTAAAGCCAGATAAGATGAATACCAAAATCTCTACGGACAGTATATAAACTGCAGCATAAATGGGAAAATGTGAAACAGAATTCATTAAAATACATCAGTAGCTCTACTACCAGCTTAGAATGGATTGATTCAGGAGAAAATCCTGCGCAGAACTTACTGAAGTGCTGCTGGCAGGCAGCAGAGGCTGAACATTTGCACCAGTGATAACTGGGGAGACTGCAGAAGGCCTCGTGGCCATTGAAATGCAAAGGCTGCAGACAACCCAGGCCGATTCTCCACAACCATTTTTACTGTTTTATTTCATCACTTTCTGCGGCAAATGGCTGGGAACAGAAGGGTAGCTACATGTTTTTAAAAGAGGTATCAGTGCCCTGGCTGCCTGCTCAAAAATTTGACCAAGTCAACTCATCACTTAAGTTGTGCCCTCACAAGGGGGAAGACCTCTGTGATCGTGACATGCTCTGCCAAGGCTGCTGATGGTAAGAGAGACCCTCAGGTGAGGGACACAAGTACAAAGATGCTGAGGATCTACTTGTCTTTGCACACAATAAACCTTTCAGTCTTTAAATTCTCAGGCACCCTAAGGCAAAACTAAATTATGAGTTATTCAACTAAATACCATTCAACAAACTAAGGGTAAAACCAGATTTAGCACCCTGAAACCCTGAATCATTATCCCATGCCCTGGAAACCTGTGCCTTCACAACAATATTGGACTCTGCTACTTTTCCTTGACATATAAAACCCAAGACTCTGAGTTTAAATACAGAAGTACTTGCAAAACACAGTTGACATTGTATTTTATCGCAGTCATCTAAACGTGTTAAGATATCCTAGCAAATTTACTTGGAAGAGGGGAGGGGAGTTGGCTCTGGGCTGTGTAAATTTTATCCAATCTATCTGGATTTGCTCATTTTAAAGCCTTGCCAATAAGCAAACAGATAAATAAATCCTATCCACAGCTGATCCAAATGGCCACATCTTCAAAAGTCCTTAGGGAAGAGCAAAAGAACAACAGATATTCTGGAAATAAAACTATGTTAGCATAGATGTAGCAACAGAACCTTCAAATGAAGATTATGAGCTTAAATTACATGCCATCCTACAAGAGATGTTTTTTGAATAAGGCAAAAATGGATTTGGATATCCAAGATAGTTTGTCCAAGTATCCAGACAAGAACACACAATTCAAAATTGCTACTGGCAGCAATGTTCCTGAAACTTTTCACCTTGGAACATTACCTCTGACAAAGTCCAGACTACCTTCTGGATTTTCTTTTCCAGCCAACTAGGAATTATACTATATTTTGGAACATAATTCATTACTGTTGCTTTCCTTAGCCATGCTGGTTTTGCTTGCCTGATCTTTTGATATTTATTCTTTACATTTTATTTGCTTAGATTCTTCCACTAATTATCTCAAGATATTTTCATCCATCATGGACTCATTAGAGTTGTTACAAGACCTGTCCTCCCATGTAAAAGTAGATATTTTTGTAAATTAGACATGCAAATGTCCGTGGCCTATTTAACAGTTCCTAATTCTGCACGCACAGAAGCAATGCAGAGCCAGCTAACCCCATCAGTGCTCTGCTTCATGGTGTTTTTTTCCTGTAACAAAAGCACAAAATATGATAAAGGGCTGAAATGAAGGGAACAGAGCTATGCTTTAGCTAATTATGGTTAGGAAAAAAATACAAATTCATGACTGTCATTTGTCACAGCCTTAACTTTGAATTATGGGAGGGGTAGCAAAACATCAGCACGACTTAGCCATATACCAACACACACCATGTTGTCAGTCCCTTCTCGGAAATTCTTCCGGAGATAATATTTCTGGGAATGACACTAATTAGTCACCAATCAACATTACCAGCTCTGTAACCCTGTTCCCAGAAACAGCATCTTTCTGTAGTGGTTTTTCCAGGAACAGCCCATGGTATGTTTATACAGGCAGGCAAAAAGATGCAATAGATACTTAAATATACACGAGGCCAACAAGACCCAGGCTCTTAAAAGGTGGAGACTTTGCTAAGGCCTGTTCTTTCAAAACAACACTTATAAGCATGTTTTAGTCAGAGAAAACATTACTATTGATTAAACTGATACAATTTTTATCGAACTTTGCAGCACAGAGCGCACACCATCTTTTGTGTTGTGCAGCATATAAAAATCAGGAAACTGTGACTGATCTGTTTGCTTTGGCACAATGGAACCTTTTGCAGCTGATCTGGAACAACAATCCAAGTCCTTTACCAACATGAGCAGACACCTTCCACAGTTTCCTTAACAGCATTACAGGATTTGGACCCCGGCAGCAGCTTCAAAGGTAAACAGGAAGGAATTGGGATGCTTAAAAGGCAGCTGAACAGGCTACAGACATTGATTTTATAGGTCCCTAGCTTGGGACCTTATGAAAATCCAAGCTCTTGTACAGTTAGACACTCAGGCAGCAGTGAATCTGGCTCTTGCTTTCAATAATTAAAGCTATTGCATAAATTACCAATCCTTTTATCATTTCAGTGGAACTCCAACTCCCTGCACAAACTAAGATGCTTACTTCCAAGTCACCACATCTGAATCCATTTTCCTTCCCAGATTTCTGCAGCTGTTTTCTCTGTCCCATGGAATCAGGCTCAAGCAGTGATTGGATGGGGGAGCAGCGCTTAAATAGCAGTGAATTTAATTTGACCACTAAAATTCGGGTGAAAGTCACTCTACTGTGTAACATACTCACAGTCACTTAAAATCAGCTCAAGCATTCCAATTGGCATTTATGTCAGAATATGGCATGGATTCTAGCATAAAATAAATCCTTCACAAGTTTATAGATATAGTATCTTCACATAGATACTGTAATAGATTTCCTTGTTAAAGCAGACTTTATTGCAATTTTGAGAAGAAGAACATACCATGAAATAAATATCTACATTGAAAAAATTAATCAGAATTTCAGTATTAACTACTTCATCAGACAGATTGAAAGGGAGGGGCTGTTTTTAAACAGTCTGCAAAGGTAAAAACTGATTTATACAATTTATATTTAGACTATTTATCATCCTTAAAAAGAGAAATAGAAGATCTCTTTGGTCTAATTTTCTTTTTCAGCAGATACTAGAAGTACTTTCAACGAAATGGAGCCAACTTTTTTTTTTGTTTCCTCACTAAAATGCTTAAATTTTGGCACAAAAATAAAAATATGTAAATTTTGCTTCATCCACAACTTTTCTACAGAGGCAATCAGAAATAAAGATAATTTTGAATGATAAAATTGCTAATTGACCTGATCAGTGAAAAAGGGCACCTTAAAACCTTTACTTGATTCCAAGGGTAGATTGTACCGGGAATAACTTCAGGAGCTCTGTGCCAGAAGAATGCTGAAGAATTTACTTGGAATGAAACCTGCAGAATGCATGTGCTAATTTTCATGAAGGCAATGCGAATTTACTCATTTGAATCTTGGCTTTAGTTTAAGGCTTATTGAAAGATCAAAATATTTTGGGTAATGTGCCTGGCTGAGGTTCAGAAGGCATCCTTTCCACATCACCGCTTCCCTTACTGACCAGGCTCCAACAGAAACCACAGCAACAAAAGGAAGTGGAAGCAATCAGAGCTATCAGGATTTTATTTCTTAGCGCAGTTAAAGAACGTGAAGAATATTTGATTGAACTTCTGTTGTTTTCATTGGCAGTGACCATGAAGGGGCCAAAATGTTTTGGCAGTCATTAGACAATAAAATATTGCCAAAATACTGGATCTAGAAGGCCCATCAAATGTTGGAGTTAATGTAACATGTGCTCAATGCTCTTCTTTTTTCCTGCCATTTGGAATTTGTGCTGTCTTTTCCCTTTGTGCTTGTTAGGGAGAAAGGAAGGACCAAAATGATTTAAAGATTACTGGCTCAGACAACTTTAAAGAGGGTTTCTTTCATACAGGTAGACAGCACTGACTGATCATGTTCCAAAATTTTATTCCTGCCTCTTCGTGGAGACCTTCAAAGAGGAACACAGACCTATGGAACGTCCCTTGGCTCATTTGCTGAGAGCAAACTTTGACCACATTTAGCAAAATAACCCCACAAACAAAGGAAAAAAAAAAAAAACACGAACTTTAAATCTTTGTCAAAGACATAGCCTTTGTGAATCAAGAATCCTCACCACAAGGTTTTACCCTCACAAACGCTCCCAAGTGTCCACCAATCAATGAATATAAACATGGCTTTAAGTCAACCTGCTGGCTATTTTGTGATAGAGGATATGAAATACTGAAAGTGATAAAGATATTGAGGATTCTGAGACTCTGTTCTTCTGGTTATTCCATTTTTCTCCCTAGTGATGATCTTTCTGCTTTCCTAGTTCCATTCCTTCCATGCTCTACAGGGAAATATAACGTGAGGAAAAGCACGTATGTCAATTTTCTGATCCTTCAAAAGGGCTTATTCATTAAATATTCTTTAAAGTGTAAAGTAATATATGTATCAACTACTAGTAAAATTTTCTAACAAGACTGTAAGTGTAAAAAGAAATCTATTCATATCAAATTCTATTATCTATGTGGGATGGCTCAAGAACATATATATTCAGATGTGGCATATACAGCATCAGAAACTAGTAAAATACCAGATAATTATGAAGAAACAGCCTGCAGATTTGATTATAGATATGAAGCCTCTCAAGATTTTTGCACTTATTTTAAGAGATGCTGGATTATGTGTCTACACTGTTATTTCCAGAGCTGAAGGAGAATGAACGCAAGATTTTTTTTTAGTAGCGTTCTCTGTGAGAATGCTACTTCACATTTCCAGCTTGAGCCCCACTAAAATGCTAATGAGGAATTGCCATTAGATGTTGAGAAGGGGGGTACATCTGCCAGGCAGAAGGATCATAACAACCTGCACGTCTGCTAGACCTGGACCTGCATCAGGATCTGGTGAGAGGCCAGGAGCAGCAATTCAGCCAAGGCCACAGGAGAGGTTTCTGCATGAAAGTTGCCCCACAAAACCAGCAGAAGGAGCACGAGCAGTAAGGGGAGGATGCTCGAGCAAAGCTGAGTGGTGCCAGCAGAAGGAGCACGAGCAGTAAGGGGAGGATGCTCGAGCAAAGCTGAGTGGTGCCAGCAGAAGGAGCACGAGCAGTAAGGGGAGGACGCTCGAGCAAAGCTGCGTGGTGGTGACCCTGCCAGCTCTCTGTGCCTCCACTGGTTGGTGGCAGTCCTTACCTCCAGAGCACCTACAGTCTCCAGAACACAGCACTGCTGACTTTTAAAACCAGTATTTTCTTTGATTGGGCTAACCTTCTGCTAGAAATTTGAACATATTTTAGAGTGGGAAAGACCATTTCAAAAATTGCATTCGTTACAATGTACTCCCGTGCTTTCCTTCAAGGGAATGAAAACACAGTAATTTTTGTCAGGATCCTGAGGTGACAATGACAACAAAACAAGATTAATAACTGCTACAAACACCTTGCCAAAGAAAGTAATTTGGTTAACGCTACGGAGAACGCTCCTGCCAACCCACCAAAGAAAAAAAGCACAATTCAGGGATTGTTTCGTTTACTCAGTACATTTAGCAAAGGCCCTGGATCAGAAACAGAGATGACAAATGTTGGTGTAAATTATAGAGTAGGAAATGGGACAAAGGCAGAGTAAATTGGCATAAATTGAAAAAAAAAAGTAATTTAGAACCTCAACTTCTAAAAACAGCTGTGATATGGAATGTGAGATCAGTGATGACCCTCTGGCATTTCATTGAGAAAATTTTAAACTGGTGCTACGATTCTTATTCATTCATCTCTGTGCTTGGAAACGGACATATTTCCATGATTTCTGAGTGCACATTTAGAGATCTGTGAAAGTACTTCCCAAAGACTCTTATGCCTCAACAGCCACACAATTTATTACACCAAAATTGCAAACATGCAAGCTGCCCAGGAGAATGCAAATATACAGGGTAGGGCCAAAAGGGAAAAAAAAAATTAAATGTCTAGAATTGTACTAATAACACTATAAACTTTACAGCACAATTTTTTTTCAGTATAGACTCAACTTTTAAGGAAACAGACATGTCACTTTGACAATATAACCACGCGCATTTTAACCCAAACGTAATAAAAAATAAAAGCTATTCAGTGAATAATAATGGGAAAGTATTACATTTATTTAATCCCTCACACAATGGAGCCAATGTGCCTACCAATTGGGCTATTCACACATAAATTGTATTTAATGGCTTCCTGTTAATATGCTCTAGTTATATAATGAAACCCCAGCAATTTTGCAGCTCAAAGCATCTGCGTTCCTCTACTGCCATCAAACTGAGCAGTAACTGAGTCACTCAGTAAAGGACATTTGACCTTGCAGCTTTAAACTTTGATTATTCCACCACGTCACAAAAAGAGATGTAAAGTCACCTGTAATTTTCTTTTTCTTAAAAGGGGGGAGGCAGTAACCGACCTCACATTTTAGTAGTTTAGAACTGATGCAATTTCACAGGAATCAATTAGAAAATTGAGGTTTGTTTCAATACAGACTGGATCTGGTGATTTCTGCAATGGTCTCTTGGCACAAAATTGATTACGTGAAGGAAAAAGACAATAAATCACCAATAAATTCATAAATTTTCATTCAAAAAACTTCAAAAATTGATGAAGCAAAGCCTTAGCTCACACAGATTCAATTTTTTAATTGCATGTTTCACTAACCTAAGCCATTTAACTAATAAGCAGTTCAGAAATCTGTCAGAGGAGAATTTGTAACTGTATTGTATTACAGGAAAAATATCAGTTCAGAAACACGTGCAGCATACAACAGGCAGGTTCACTGATACACACCTTATTCCTACAGTATTTAAAGAGGGCAGGTCTGGCCCACATGATACTTCTAGGGGATTTTCAGAGCTTTCTGCTTTATATTGACTACATGGAATATGCAGCACGTGGCACAATGAATTCTTGGCTTGATGGTATCAAGTGGTATTGTAGATGTTACACAGAAACAATTATTTTTCTTGGCCTAAAGGTCTATCATGCAAATTTGTCCAGCAAAAGAGCTTCTTCTAAGCCAAAACTATTACAAAAAAGAAAGCCCCCTGGCCAAGCTGTGTCCATCTCCCTGTCTACCTCTCTGGAGAGAGAGCTCAAATGTCTCCACATCCTAGAGTGGTGTCTACAGCAGAAAGCTGTGCTGGTGTCACAGCACTGCCTGTGACAGCTCGAATAAAGAAAATTCCGACTCCGCCGAGTACATCACACATCTGAGAGGCAGCACTGCTCCCCTGCACTTGAGGAGATGAAAAGCTGGCTCAGTACAGATGTGGCTGATGGAGAACAAAGCTTTAATTAACGAGGCAGAGACGCTTAACTTCAGTAGATTCTAAATGATGTGTTTGATTCTTAAATACCGAACTGACTTGCAAGTTCTTGAGTTCATACTTGAGTACACCATAAGGGCCTTTTCATGTAATTTAAGATTCAATCAAGCAGCAGCATCTCACTACAGTGCTCTTCAACACAGAATCATAGGATGGCTTGGGTTGGTGTTAGCTAATAGGTTAACTAATTTCCTTTTCTTCCAAGGCTCACCAGTGTATGTGACTGACAGTGCTGTGCATATAGAAGGAAATAAACTGAAGTCATTTTGGTATAACTCCCTGCAGACCTTGATACAATTCATGCCAGTAGAAATGGTTTCTAACCCGAGTTTCTTTTAGAAGAGTAGCTTTCCAGAGAAACTTAACAAATCCATTGTCTGCATATCAGTAAAATTATACCTATCCACTTCACTGGACATTCTCATTCACTTTATTCACATTTTCTTAGGATGCTGTGTATTTGCTAATTTATGTCCAATGCCACTCTTCGGCATTATTTACAAAATTTAAAAATAACTCATCACACAAAGCCTAATGAATTTGATCTGAATTTACTAATATAAATTAAACATGTCCTAACAGTAGCTTTACATTATTGACTCTAGCACTGGTCAAAATTATTGTCATATAGGAAAATCAACATGTTTGTAACCTGCTGCACCATCTACTGACCAAAAGATACTACAACAGACTTCAGGAAAACACTACATAAGTCAAAGAACATACTTAAAAGAATAATAGGTGTATATGTGATAGACTGGTTTCTCTAAGGGGCAGTGCTGACGAGCCTGATACTTTGGACTTCGTTGCAGTGATATTGTAGACAGTACATATACGTGGGGCATAATTACTAGAAGTTCTATATGGAAATAAGTATAGTTTTGGGGATTTTTTTGTTGTTTTAATATTTGACCGAGTTTCACAGTGGCTAACTACCCCCATAAACACTTTTTATGGGAATTATTCATCCGATCTTTAAGGTACAGCTGTCACACAATGCCAGTTTTCCAGGCAGAACAGCTGAAATGTCACCTTTTCACTGTATATAGGTCACACATCACAAAAATGCTGAGATTTCCTTGGTGACACCAAAAGCTATGAAAAACAGCTGCAGGACGTCTCCTACTTGTCTACATATTACAACAAAAACCCAAGAAAAAAGAAAAGGACTATTTATTCATTGAGCCAGGAGATTCTCTTGTTCTATTAAGCTTTACAATTATTCATTGTAATTGCCTGGCTTTTTTAAAAAAAGCACAGAAAAATAAGTCAAGACACTCATCTCACTGGGGAGGAAGGTAAATACTTCAAGTCCAAACTGTCCATAATGATATTCTGTAACTACAGATGAGCATTTTTCCTTTCCAAATGATTGCTGGAAAGATGCAGCAGCACATGACACGTTAAAAGTACTATTTCCTCTTTACAGAGCAGCAGCATAATTGCAACACAAGGAATGCACTCATTTCCAGCTATGTATATACAAGGAAAAGACTAGAAAACTGTAAGGGAAAAGGAGAACTGCAAAAGAAGTTATTATGAAAATGCAAAGAATAGTTTGTGAAGTAAGACTATAAGAAAAAATATGCATAGCTTGGCTATGCAATTACTAAATGGACTCATTGTACGGTGTACAAGTTTTTCAAGGATGGAAACATGAATGAAACTAAAGGAGACCTTGCCAACATTAATGGGTTGAAGGAAAGAAGAAAAAAGTTTAACTGGAACACTATATATTCTTCATTTGTAAGCAATCCTAGGCTCTCTAATTCTATTCTATAGTCATCAGTCTTGTTGGGGACTTTCCATAAAGATTATCAAATACCAGAACTAAGCACACTTTTTTTCATTTAAAACACCTCCTTGCAGTACTACAGGTGGAATGCTATGACTGTAGGTTCATTAGGTATTTCAATTAAAATTCAGGGGGCAAAAATCCCACTTAATTTCATTCAGAGTTTCCAATCTTTTAAATAGGAAAATGAAGGCAAAACAGGAGACCAATGCTATAAATTACCGGAAAACTATAACATGAAGGATCTCGACTTGTAACTTTTCAATCCAATCCCAAATGCATAACACTTCCATCAGTAAAGAGAAAAGGAAAAGCTTTTTAAGCACTTGACAAGGGTGGGCACCCTTCCTACAGCTAATGGAAGCCCGTGTGCGTACAGGTGCACACAGAGCTATGGGAGAGGTTAACAAAGCTGAGCAAAACAAATCCTGCACCAAGAAACCATCAGCCAATGCTTAAATGGGCTGGTTAATAACTAGATGAGAGCAATTCATTTGTTCCATGACACAGAGATGCTACCAAAAACTGGACAGATGTCACCAAATCCATTTTTCCTCCCTGCACAGGATGGATAAAACTCTGTTCTTTACGACTGGAATAAGTGACAAGAGACCAACATTTAAGTCGCACAAGCCACAAACAAACTGGGGAACTCACAGACAGGCTGCTCTGGATAGCAAAATTATTACACTAAAAAAGTTACTGAAAAATTCGACAAGAGTGCCATCAGGAGCTGTTAAGTATCAACACAGCACACCCTGAAGTGCATCAGGAGCATAAAGTAAGTCATGAAAGGACTTTCTTATTCAGATTTGAGTTTGTGCCAGCCCGCAAACTCAAATCAATAAACATAGCTAGTTGGGTAGGGATTTGCCTTATGCTGTTCAGAGGTATAGGATGTACAGTCCATATGGTGACCTAACTTGAGAGCTCATGGTGCCCAAAAACTTCTCAAAAAGCCTAAATGATGCTCCAATTTATGCTCCTCCTTTCCGCTTGCTTCCCTCTTTTAGGGGCTTTTATATAAACCTAACTATTCAAGCCAAAGTTCCTTTTCTTCTATACTCATTGAAAATTTACAGAATTTTACATACTTCAATGAAGCCTGACCTTATCTTCAGCATGAAATGCAAAATTCCTCTATCAAATTATTGTGACCGAAAAAAAAAAGAAAAAGAAAAAAAAATCTGATTTCTTCCAGGACAGGATCCCTAGTTCTGCCAGTTACATAGGAATTAAGCAGAAACATCTTAAGGAAAAGATTTCTTCCTTATAAAGCTCATTGGAGTTGCCTTGAATGAAATTAGCATCAAAACTAGTATCAAAGAAGATCATGCCTCATGATCTGCATAACTACTTCTGCTTATTGACCACCCCACAAAATCTAGTTATACCTAAATTAAATTTGTTTATATAATGGTCCTGTTCCCCCTCACAGCTGATACAGCACTGAAAACATCTTAAAGGTGCTGGTGTTCACACCAAGCTCCCCCAGAAAAATAAAATAAAACCCATTGTCTCAGCTGTGTAACTTTATGCCAGATCAACAATTTAAGTCAAGGGTTCTAAATGTTTCTCAGCTGCCACCTGAGAGAAAACACACTGTGAGAACCTAATTGGATCCACATCCTCTGGGAACTTGTGGAAGAAAGGTACAGTTACTAAACACTAAGTGTTCAGTAAACCTAAACTTTTTTCTTTTTCAAGAAAGAGCAGAATACGTGAACCATTGACTTCAGGCTGCTTCACTTTATTGATTTTCAAGTAATCAAAATTATAAAACTACCTATGAGCACTTGAAAGATGACATTGAGCCAGGCTATTTCAATTCAAAAGTCAATCAGACCTTGTAAGTGAGAAGGGAAGTTTTAATTTCATATTCTGACTTCAGAAATTACTTTCACACAACCACACTTTCCACTTTCAGAACCAAGACAAAGAAACACAGTTTAAGTCTCAGAGAAGGAAACAACACAACACAATTCCAGGACAAGACACAAATTTTTAGACTTTTGGCAAAAATATCCACCTGCACACCCGCAAGATACCAAAGGGTTGGTTGGGCCTCCATTGTTTCAGAAAAGTCCCCAAATGTCAGAACTACAACAAATCATAAGTGCAATATCCCTCAGGTGTGTCAGACAACACAGACATCATAAATGTGTTATCTGGCTAAGACTGCAGGAAAAACGAGCGACGGTTTCCAGCCCATTAATTGCATCGCTGCGATACAGCCCACACAACCCAGTTTGTGAAGA
Source organism: Callaeas wilsoni (assembly GCA_013398955.1). NCBI lineage: Eukaryota > Metazoa > Chordata > Aves > Passeriformes > Callaeidae > Callaeas > Callaeas wilsoni. Next base: position 151,245 of record VWPU01012747.1, read on the forward strand.
ACTCCACAAAAGGCACAGCTGAACCACAGGTTTGGAAAACATCCTCTAAACCAACAGACTCCAAGAAGGTATTTGTAATTTAAATGGAATCAGACTAAGAGGAGCCAGAGCAGCAGCATCTAAACAGGCAAGAGGTGGCTGAAAAGATGAGAGAGGGGAAAAAACATTTCTCATATCTTACTATATATGAGGCAAATAACAGACAGTTTAAATAGCAGAGATGAAATTTTGGTACAAAAGAACGATTTAGATTTGCATGTCCTGGAAATCATCTGGTGTAACCTCCTCAAAAGAGGACAGATCAGGTTATATCTTTAAATTTATTCATTAGGAAAGAAAATCTGTTTCATGGTAAGGCTCTAAGAATAGACTGCTTCCAACTACTGGTATTTCCACTGTCTGAAACCAAGAATAGATTCCATGGGAAGAGTCTAGGAACTTCTACTGTGTTTGGGAAGAGAAATGACCCCCTTGGGGTCCTATTCTACAGTTTGTGACCCTGGTTCTTTAGCCCCTTCATGCCGAGCACGACATGAAAAAACATTTGCCTTGATGATATTTAAAGCTTCTGAAAGCAGCTTTTTGTGATGTTTAGTGACAAAGTACATGTAGGGAGATTCATACATCACTGACACCAACCATGAAAAACAAACTGCATTATTTGCCAAACATCAAGTTATAACGTATCATTTAGTTGTTTCTCTGCAAAAATCAGATTAATAAGCATTATTGTATGAAATATTCATGAATATGCATTACTATACAAACACTTTGCACAACAGCTGTGAGTTGTTTACTAATTCCTGGTTTAAATCATAATGACATTATTTTGAAGAGGTGAATATCGCTGTAACTATGATTAAAATGAGGATTAATCAAGTAGCCAATGGAGTAAACAACCGCATTAACACCACCAGTATCACAGGATTCTGAAAGCCAAAAAAATTGTCATTAAAGGTAGAATTCAAATTTCTACAGAAGCAAAAATTTTCCTTTTTTTGTGTGTGTGTGGATATTACAACAGGTAGAAACAAAAAGGGGTTGTCAAACGTCTCAAGGAATATTTTTTTCCAGACACGTTTCAATGCAGACTCTGAGAACAGAAGAATGAAATTTACAGCAGGAAGATATGATGGGAGCATGAAAAATGAAGGACTTGTGGTTTTCACCTTGTTGAGATCTTCAACTTAAAAATAAAAAAACCCATGCTTTTAATGCAAGGTAGTGGACAGCTCTAAATAGCACAGTTGTTTAGTAAAGTCTATTATTTTAATTATTTTTACCCCTGTACTGGAATACGATTGCCTCTGCCAAATGAGATCCAGTACCAGAATTTGTGCATATCTTTACATGAAAACAAGACTGTTCCTGTGTTGAATTACAAGAAGAGCATGAATTCAGTGTGATTTTTAAATTCTAAGTCTCCTCTTCTCTTCTTTTTTTTTTCCCCATGACTGTTCACTTGCACTTGAACATTAAGGAGATTTCATAAAGGAACTATTCCTGTACCACTGATTCTGTTTGGAGATCCTTGAATTCTGCGTCTTTCTACTTGATCCCTTCAGGACAAGTAAAACCTCAGTAACTGCTACAGGACAGTCCTCTGATGAGACAGTGGCATTGCCATACAGAGAACATCCAGAGCCTGGCACAGGAAGGTTCAAGCTTTAGGACATGGTGCTGATAAAGAGTCCTAAGAAGTTACAAAAAACAATACAGCAGTCTTGCAGAACTGAATTCTGGGTCTCGCATTCCCAGAATTTTGCATGTAATTAAAGATTAAGATATATTTGGAAGCTAAAGACTGGTATTCCTTAAGATTATGGGAATCTAAATGATGCTGAAGGTAGGCTTAGGATCATTTGCATCTCTTTCTGCAGGAGTCCAGTTCCAGTCCCAGCTGTGTTACAGTAATGACATTAAAGCCTTTATTACTCACTTCAGTAAAAGAATTTCTCAGCAGTTTAGCTACAGTATCTTGCTCAATGCCTGAGTCTATATACCTGGCAAACTCAAACAAGACCCCAATCCTACACTTCCTTATGGACAGCCCTTGCACAAACACACAATACCATGTTTTTGCACAAGGATACATAAGACAAGTTCTTTTCTGTTTTCCAGTCACAGAAACTTCAAAAGAAAATAAATAAAATACTTTTTTTCTAAATAAATTTGGAGAATAACTAACAGCAATTTATCTGCTGTTAAAATGGGAATTCTGCAGTCATGGTCATTTCCTCCCTTTTCCTAGGTTTTCTCTCTCACCATTCCATGGCAAAGCTGGCTGTATGTGAATATACACATATATATATATATATACACACACACAATTCTGTATGTCTTCCACTATACTTCTGTATGAGCCTCTACTTCACACTGGAGGAATGGGGATATTGGAGGCAGAAAAAAATCTGAACTTCCCAAAACACTGGCTCTTCAGAACCACTTGTCCTCAGGAACTGCATTTTTAATTTTATGTGGTAGGTATTTCCTATTTCTATTTGGTCACATATGACTTTTTTTAATCCATTGCAAAATGCAGAGGTTTTCACAGCCATAAAGTTATATTTTTTACTTCCATTATTAACATACCAGTATTTTGCCAGCTATTACAGGAACATTCATTAATAACACACATATTAGGGAAACTGATTAATATAATGCAATAAAGGGCATGAAATTAATCTTTTATGGAATATTAACGATGAGCATACATAAACTTTGATCTTCTGCCATGAAGCATTCTGCAGGAATTGATTTGATTTTTTTGTTATCACAAACAATGTGTTTACATCTCATGCATATTTTAGGCAGGAAACTTCCAATAAATCTTTCATTTAACACACATCTGTAACTATGCACAGCAATCCTATACATACCAGATGATTTTTATCAACTCTAATTATTCATTGATAACACATCTGATTATGTGCCCCAAGGCAACATTATAAATTCTAAGTTGTTTTTTCACAGTTGTAATTACCATATGTTCCCATTAATCCGATTCTATTAGCTCAATCTTTGCCTACTGATCTTGGTGTCAATCAATTGTTCTTCCAGCTCATGCATCAAACCAATTAGAATGGATTTTGGGAACAGGAAATGTAATTTTTTGGTTCAGAGGAACTGTTCCAACAACCTGAGTCACAAAACCTGATTTTTAAACAAAAGTGACAATACAACTCCTGTGTTTCCAAAGGGGCTGTAATTTATTTATCTGTATAACATCCAGCATTTCTGTGTCCATTCCTTAAAAAAACCAATACTGACAAAGACCTATTAAAAATATTGGTAAAATCCAGAATCTTCTTTTATATTTTGAAGATGTCAGGAAGGGTAAAGGAGGAGCTGCTCTGGAGCAGCTGCACACTTCATGGTGTTCCTTAGCAACAACTTCTCAGGGAAAGTTTGCAAGGAGCTGGAAATAGGATCCTGGCAGCACTTTTTATTTCGGGAATTCAGTTCCTTATTCCTAACTAAAATGACCCTCAGTCTCCTCTGTTTATGAATAGCATATTTAATATAGAACCTAGGCACCAAAGATACATTTATAAAAAACATGTGCTAAATAACTCCTGTAACTTTGGCTGGGTAAGACAATCCCATCAAAAACAAACAAATTCTGTACTCAGCATTTGGAGAAATTTAAACAACATTGGCTGTCATTAAAAAGCAATTTTTAACTTACTCTGAAGAATGCCTATGAATAATTTTTGCTAAAATATGTTAGACAAATTTTACATGACCTTTGTTTACTGTAATTAGTTAAAAAAATAAAAAGGTCCTTTTAGTTTTTGGCTTTTATTATAGTAACTCAGCCACAGAGCCAACTTTAGTCTACAGAGTCTAAAGTACTGGCCATAAAATAGATCCTACATGTAACTCACTTAAACTATTTCATTACTGTTAATAGACTACATCTAAGAAATCAAACCTTTTAAAAAGGAGCCTCCTAAATGCATCTGCTGTGATCCAGAGCTGACAAACTCACACACTGCGAAAGCACAGTTGATATAGAACAAGATAATATGAATCAGTGCTAAAAATAAAAATCAGTAGACAAATAGTGTCAGTATTTGTTCATTTCATCAAGTTGAACTCAGGGAAAATATTTTCCTTTGGAAAATTGTCTTATCTCGATAGTATTAATTAGAAATTACATGGAATGATCTGTCTTCAGTGAAAGGACATTAATGAGACGATTGTGAGGGAAGACACAGAACTTGGATTGCAAAAGTTTTGGTAAATATCTTAGTTCTTAGTATCTTTCTGGATCATGAGCAGAACCATCAGCACTCCTACTTCTCCAGTAACTAAGAAAGAGATGCACTTCTGGAATCTGTGTGGCCTGGGGGTACTTCTGAAGCCTCTGGAGCAGCTAAAGGGCTGCTCCAGTCTAGTAAATTCCTTGAATAATGCCAGCAAAACGAGTGGCTGATGCTCCTCTACACCTTCATTTGGGGCAGCATCACAGCACAGCTGCTCCTCTGGGCAGGGGGCAAACCGAGACAGCTCAGAGCATCTCACCATCTCCTACAGCCATCCAAGTGCCTCTGTACCTTGGTAGTTGAGAAGAATTTAAGTATTTCCTTTCCAAGCGAATATAAAATGAACAGAAATCCACTGCCTTTCCTGCCAGCAAACAGCAACTTTTGATTAGCTCAAAAACTGCTTCATGTTTTGAGAGCAACAGAATCTCTCCTAAGCTATGAGTTCATCCAAAGATGATAAATAAAAAAATAAAATTGAGGATACGGCTCTAAGGAGGTGCAGACGCCTCTCAAATGGTCTTCATTAACCTTAAATCTTAGGTTAGCCAAGTTAATTCTCACACTTTTTTCTCATTTCATAAATGGATACACAACTCTTGCCAAACTTATTTTTATGATCACCAACTGCAAAATAATAAATATTAGAAATCCAGCCTCCTGATACTTTTTAAAAAAAACCAAAATGCATCTCAAATGATCTGAAATATAATTTCCATGCTAAACAGTGAACATTAGTAACGATTATTTATATTTCTACATTAGCAAACACCCTTCTTTGCATTCCTGACTTCAGCACCAACCATAAGTACATTTATAATTACAGCTTCTGTTCATGCAAATGACAGTTATGCCTCAGCATTTATCAGTGGAAACACTAGAGAATTCTAAGTGGAGCATGACACATCCAAGATCATTAAAAAAACTCTCTATCAACAATTGACATACAGTAACACACTGAACAGAGTTAAATGCTTGTCTTTGGAGATTTTGGCATTAGCTAAAAAGTGATTGATAATGCTAGAATTCATGATGGATTTGTCTGTGGTTTGCTGTCACCTGTTTATCTGAGATGCATTACTGGAAATAATCTCTCAATATGAAACCAAGCTTAATTAGAAACTCAATGCAAGCAATCCATTTACCAAATCCAAAACAAAAACGGGAAAATTTCGGTTTTCTGTCAAAAAAATCCTGCCAGATTGCCTTGTACAGAGATAAACACTTGTGTGTCAGACTATGCAGGTTGTTAACCCAACAGACATTTTTCCACACAAAAATTAACACAGAAAAGATATATATTTACTGCCCTTAAAACAATAGTTTAAGCCGCGGGAAAACATGTCAAAAGCCTGAGATGAAAAAAAACTAAAATCAAAGTTCACATGGGGCTATCACTTTGTTTTAGGCAGTAAGAGGCTTCTTGCATGGCATGTGTGCATGCCTCTGAGAGGTTCAATCCAAAAAATGCTTTAAACTATTCCTATAAAATAATTCATGCCAAGTGCTCAAAGGTTTAAAGCTACAGCACAGGCTGTTTGGGACAGCGTGCCAGAGGCTGAAAGCCTCTGTCAGAGTTCTGTCTGATCCCCTCGAGGGGATATGATGCATATCTTTCTCTACAGCACACCCATGAGAAGGGCGAGTGGTAGGGGCAGCAGCAGCAGCATGGCCCAGGCATCGTCAGAGGAACAGAGATGTACCTGCCACCCCCAGGCACAAGTGCTGGGCTTTAACTGGTGTTTGCACAGCAGCTGCTACTGTAAATTAAACAACAAAGTGATTCAACGACAACGAACTTTTAAAATACAATAATGACTTCATGAAGTCCATTGCTTGTTCTACTCTGTTCTGGCCCTGGTTCCCCTCCTGCCAGGCTGATTCCCCCTCAGTGGCTCTTTGCAGGTGTCCCTGCCCAGCTCCTCAGGGTTGTCTCCTCAGCCACTTTTATGGTTATGTTTGGATAATCTCATATACAAGCAGAATTTTGTCTTACTGGGATTTTGAACTCTTCTCAGAACCTCTTTCTGTGGATCTACAAGGGCGTGTGGGTTAAGGCACACATACCTGAACCCTTACTACAGCTCCCGTAGGTGGCAATTCAGTGATGATGATGTAGCACAAATTGGCCAAATAATTCATAAATTGCAAAATTTTATTCCCCACAACTTGACATGAAACTTCAGTTGTTCCATCATTACTCCCATCACTCATAAATAATGCAGAACTATGTCTAAATATGCTACAGTCACATCTCCAATGATATTCAAATATGTCCTGGCACACCTGCTGTCTTAGACCTCAGGTTCTTTGTGATAGTGGGGTCTTGATGCATATTTGGGTCTTGGTGTTTTGATGAGTGAAATCATGGGGCATTACCCAAAATAACTGGAAATTTCAATTTAACCTAGTTCTCTTTGTTCCATTTCTACATTTAAATTCTTTTAAGCAATGCTGTACCCTCCAAACTTTTAAGATTTATGTAAAAGGAGAAGTATTTTTCTTTCTTTAACAACAGTCTTGGAAATTTTGGTGTTTAAGGGGCTTCCTAAGTGCAGTGGGGGACGGCTTATGGGTTTTGTTTTTCACCCCAGAAACTACAGAAGAGATGACTGGGAATTCCAAAAGCCTCTAACAAATATACATAAGCATAGCATTATACAAAAGGCGTAATAGCATCTCTGTGGAGCAAACAAAGTTAACCTGGGCCTTCCACATGATACTGCAGAAAAAGCAGGGTATATAAATATCTCAGAAGCAAAGACACCCATGGTAGTTTCAAACATGCAGACAGAGACTAGCTCAGCTGAGCAGATCACCTACACTGAAACAGAAAAAGAACACTTGGAATTAACTTGGTCTGCACCTATCACTCTAAAAGGCCTAATTTCAACACTAAAAGGACTCAATAGTCTTTCTTTAAAAAATTAAAGTTCATAACACTGTAATTTATAAATATGGTACAAAATTTGAAACTTTTACTTGTACAGTAGTAGAATAAATACATAGAAACTAAATCCTGAAATATATGTATTAGATTTAATCTGCATATTTTTTGAGAAAGACATTTAGAAAAACATGTTATCCTCTCTTTATTAGCATCATCATCATCATCTAGAGCCACATTTACAAGCTAGCAATAGCTTTTTACAGTGCTCTGATTTTAGAGTTGCTTTCAATTGTTCCTCCTATTAAAATGAGAGTTAAAAATATTAATTTACGCAATCCAAGCCATGGAATTACTTCAACCAGACTAATTAGCATAACCTTCTCAGATGTCATCCATATTCATTTCGCAGACTGGGGCAATGCTTAATGGCAGAACTAGAACTGATGGAGCCTTAAGCTGTTTCAGTGCTACACTTCACAACCCTGTGAGTTCAGCAAATCCTACCGTTGCCACCTACAGCAAGCTCTGCGTGTAATGTGCTGTAAACTTCATTAAAGCCATCACAGGATTGGTGCAATTAGCCACAGCAAAGAGCAGGAATAACACTGGGGTGGCCATGTATGGCCTCTCCTCAGTGTGGGATCCTCTGGGCTGCTGGAACTGTGGTGGTTGTGTCCTCAAGGAGCTGATGGGTCGTGGCCAGCAAGGACAGCTCTGAAGCTTTGGTCACTGCTACAGCAATCACCAAGAAGCATCAGAGACAAAAGCTCCAGACCCCCATGACCTGTTCAATATTTTGAGTGCCACCACCTGCAGAGTGAGCTTCCTGGGCTCACACTCCTAATGATGGGGCTCCATGACATCCAAGCCGTGCTGGCCCTTGGGAGGTTTGGTAGTTGCCAAAGTAACAGAGGTTCCTTTTGGAAAATTAGCTTTCATTAACATTCCCACCCAGTCTTGGGACCAGCAAATTGGGAGGGGGCATTCAGAACTGCTCTAGACAAGTAGATTTGTGGGAAAGCAAGTCATATAACCAGAGAATGGCTTGGGTTGGAAGGGACGTTTAAGATTGTCTAGTTCCCAATCCTTGACATGGACAGGGACACCTTTTACTAGACCAGGGTGCTCCAACTTGCCCTTGAACACTTCCAGGGATGGGACATCCACGTCATCTCTGGGCAGCCTGTGCCAGGGACTCACCACCCTCAAAGGGAAGACATTTTTTCCTAATATCTGATCTAAACCTGCCCCCTTTCAGTTTGAACCTACTGCCCCTTGTCCTGTCACTCAATTCTCCTGTAAAGAGCCCCTCTGCAAAGGGGAAGAAGATAAGGTACATCTTCCTGAGTGGTGCTAGACAACAACTTGGGTTTCCATGTGAAATGTTCATGAACTATAATCCAGGAGTTATGATTTGAACATTCCTTATCATTAATAGCACACAAACATTCTGACGAGGAAATTCTACAGGGATGCAATCCTATTCCTTACCTCTTTGGTTCTGAGGACACTACATCGGGAACAAATTCCTGATATTACTACTTAGGATCAGAGCTTTTCCCTGAGCAGCCTCTCCTACATTTCTCTGCACTCCTCTCCAGCCAGCCTTCGCTAGCAGGATCCACTGGCTACAAACCTTATACAGTATTTACATCCTTAAAAATTACAGCCACTCTGCTTCTCCATGACAGTACCTCACACTCAGCTTCCTCAAATATTAACTTGGCGTGAATCTCAAGAAAATACAGCCTGGCTTCATTAATGTTTATAGGGTCATTCAAAGTGAGAATATCCTTTACAAACAATTCAAGTACATGTAAAGTGGTCACCCAAATATAAGGTCTACTCTTATTTTAATCCTTTCCCATGCCAAAGGGAAAAAATTCCTATTAAATACATTAATCTGCCCTTGTATACACGTAGTCCAAACACCATTACAGAAATCAACAATTTATCCAGGAGCCTTCAAGCCCTAATCCTGCTTCTATACCTTTCTATACATTAATGCTACAAAATGTGAATACAATTAACAGCCAAAAACCTTTCTACTGGACACAGATGCCTGTGGCTCCCAGGACAAGTGGCACAAACAGCAGTCTTCCTCTTGGTGAATTTTAATTGGAATTTTAATAAAGCCTTTACCACACTGGAGAAAAGTGCCGTTAGCTCTGACTCTTTTAATCAAATTCTTTGGGGATCGTTCCTTGAACTGAATGGAATTCAGAAAGTTATTTTAGCAATATTTATATTTTTCTCTGATTTTTAATTAAAACTTTTACTCAAGTAAAAAGATCAAAAAATTGTAACATCCCTGTATATATTATATTGGATGGCTCAGGCTACGAGGTCACGTTTTTGTAATACTTCCATTCCAGCACACAGATACGTTAATAACTGGATTTCCCAGACAAGTGCCAAAGAGGCTCATCTGAACTATTCTTCAACACACTTTTTGCTCTTCACATGGAGCTACAAATTCCTACTGAACTTCAGTGCATCAGTATCTTTCCATAAAAATTTGTCCCTTATCATTGAAATGATTCTATGATAACAGTAGGTTACAATAAATTCAAATAACTAAACTTTACTCTTCTTTGAAAGCCTCCTCCTCAGTTTATTAATTTCGTTTTATTTTTAACAGAGACACACAGCAGCCACTACGCTCATATTTTAAGTGAACTCTTGGTGTTTCCTGTCTCAACCTGAACCCACAAGACAGAGAAAAGAAAATCTTAGTTGCTTAGTTTTAGATTTTAGAATGCGAATATAGAATTCTTCTATCCTGTGAACCAAACTAGAGATATCAAATGATTTCACTGAAGGTTTTTTCTGAAAAGACTTTTGAAAACTGCAATTAGATTATGCATATATATTTGTCATTGGTTTGTATTCAACAAGCACTTGGGTCAAACAGCATTTCATCTCTCTGCAAATTAAAACCCCTCAGCAAATGGATGGCTAATATGCTTCAACAGGAAGAGATGGAATTTATTAGATCCCATTCTTCACTGGCACAGTGAATCAGGTAATTGATGCAGTAATGCAAAACATTATTAATGCCATCACCTCTCCTATTTGTAAACCTCCCGTGCAGTCTTTGAAATCCACTGTGGCAATTTCTGTTACTTCCACCACCCACTCTTGTAGCTCTGCTTCAGGCTTCTGCATCAGGAACTTCCTCACAAAGTTTTCTGGCACTTATTTCAATGAAGACAAATGTGTAGATTCTGGAATACACCAGTCAAAGGTTTTCAAAACTAAGGAACAAGATGAAAACTTAACTTAAAGTTATATATCTCTAGTCCATTAGTTACTTAAAGTTATAAATTAATGAAAGCTATTATTTTTGCATCTAAAAATTTCTGTTATATAATTAAGATATATAGCTTACAAGTCCAAGGACAGTTCCTCAAAACAATTTTTTCCTTAAAGAAAGGTAAGCATTTTAAAGGCTTTGCATCAGGCAAATATTGCTCAACCAGCATCACTTTGCTAGCAAACTATTTTGACACAGTTATTTTTAAAAGGGGCAGGGGGAAGGTTTAACATGCATTTTCTGTTTCTGATCATCCGAACCCAGTGTTCAAGGCTGCCATTAAATGGACGTGGCTCAGCAGAGTGTGATGCTTTGCAGCAGGAGGTGGGCACAGCCGGGGCACAGCAGTGCCCCTTCTGCTGCAGCAGCAGCCGCTGCCTGGGCTCACACTGGTTCTGCAGTGACTTTCCTTTCCTGTTTTGTAAGGAGAGATGAAGCAGGAGCCGTGCTGCAAGGTTTAATCGAGGTGCTGAGCAGCCCGTGGGAGGGAAGCAGGTCCAGAGGAACCTGTGTGTTCGGTTTTCAGGATGGCGATTGTAAAACCGCTCTCGGCTTTGCGTCCCACCGAGCGCTCGGACGTGTCCCAGCTTCAGCGCTCCGGCACCACTGCAGCAAGGGAGGTTAAAAATAATACACCAAACCAAAATAACATGCACAGAAACGCTTGGTTTATAAAACCTATGTTCAGAGCTTACGAGAAAGAACTTCAGGACATTATGACTTGCATAGGTGCTTGGACTGTCTCAAACTCTGCAATAATAAATTAATAATTAACTGCCTTCAGCCCCCCTTTACCTTCTCTTTATACAAGACAAATGGACACCTACACCAGCAACATCTCTGGCAAACTGTGCTGACTTTGGGATCGCAAGTGCTACACTTTCAAGATTTAGCCATGTTAGGCTTGACAATTTGAGCATCTGCTGCTCTTATTCTTTTACTGATTTCCAGTCCCCTCTCAGAGGTCCATATCTGTCCTCCCTATGAAGTGGGAATAATACAAATAAGAAGTGTGTGACTTGCCCAGCACTTCTTTGGTAGATGCTCAATCAGAGGTGATTTAGTTCTTCCCTACACTCTGAAAATGAAATAATCTTCCCTAAGAACTAACTGGCACATTGAGAGCAGTATAAGAGTGAAGGCTAGAAACAAAAATCCCCAGAATCAGCACCTGATTAACTACTTTAAATAATATTTTATTTGTGGTTTGAATCATTGAATATGTCTTACCCTTAACAATTCACAAAGGTTGTCCTTCCATTTTTAAAAAATCTATTATTTATGGATAAAAGGGACAAAAAGGAATCACATTGCTTCAATTGAGCTTCGCTCTGGAGTAAATGCCTTTTTATATTATTTTTAAGAAAAGGCTGTTTGATTTTGCAATATTAATATTTTAACACCAACTTCGTGCATCTGAGCAGCTGTTGATTATCACATATAGTCAGTTCTATATATGAAAATTCTGTGAGAATTGCTGCTCAAAATGAAGTACAAGCAACGGAAACAGTTTTCACGATCATTAAAGATGCATGCACTGTTATTATGGGAAACGTTTTAATTAAATGCTGTTAAATAACTTCATTTTTCCCCCTTAGTTTGCTACAGTGCATCACATCCTTCAGAGCTCATTTAACTGGCCCTGGCAGTAGCAGGAGGTTTGCCCCTGAGCTGACGTGTCTGGGGCTGCTGTAACATTAACTCTGAGATCCCCGTTCTTGTCTTCAGCCCTGACATTCACTTAACCAGCCTGGGTGGTGAAAAGTAACCGAGAACACCCATTTCAGACAGGCTACAGGCTGAACCATGAGCATGTTTAACATCTTCCTGATGATCTTTGTGACCTTTTCCAGTTTCTGGTCGTGTAAGCAGAAGAGAGGAGCTGTCTTGCCGCCAGGAACAGACCCTGCAGCCCTGCCCTTGCAACACACACAGCCTGAGGCTGTGCACTTACAGGTCCCTGCAATGTGCATCAAAACAATAACCACGATCTGCTGGTTACATAAAGAATGCACCTAACCTGACGGGCAGAAGATAAAACTTTTAAGTGTGTTTACCATACTCCATCAATAACAACTAGAAATAATAATTTACTTTTATCTCTTTAATTACATTAAAAAACCCCCCAAACTTCATAAAACACTGACTACATGCCACAAGGAAGTCTCAAAATTAATACTGAGGGACTAACACCTCTAATCAACTCTGAGCTAAGAGATAAGGCACTTTTCTGATTGCTGACAACAACAGCTCAGCAGAATTAAAGATGCGTTGATGCAGCTCACTAATGCCTGTGTTACACACGTGAACCACCTCTCTGACACACGAGCAAGCACGGCTTCAAACAGCACCAGAATCTCCATTGCAGAGAAATGCTGGCTAAGGGATGATGGGAAAACAAAACAAAATAAACCCCAAGCTACTGTACCCCATTCTGTTTCATCTCTATCCATGAAACTCTACCAAATCATTTGGAAGCTGTTCAAATATGGTTTGGAATAGCAAAAAGCACAGCTTCATTTCAAAGCCAATGTTGACCATTATTTTCCACAGGTCAGCACATTCAATGCTCTCAAATCTTGAAAAAGCTTGAGCAGAAAGTAATTTTTTTTTTTTTCCCCGACAAAGTCAAGAAATATCCATCCCACAATACTGCCACCTCCTTTTACTTTCTCACGTGGGATTCTGGATCAGCCTGTGAAGTCAGAAAGGGAAAAAACGCTCTTTGTGGAGAAAAGAACAGAAGGCAGGCAGGATGGGGACTGCAGAGCAAGTTCCTCTGCTGGCAAAAATGCTCCCTCTTCCAGATGGTGGGAGAAGGGAGCTGATTACATTCCTGTGGGAAGAACTGCATAGCCAAATATTTGCCAGGTGCTTCAAGTCTCCTGCTCTGTACAATTGTCCTGCCCTCTACTACTCCCTGTTGTTTAGCACAGAAGCTCCACTTCCAGGACAAATTGACAATTTAGAGATTGGAAGAAAACGTTCCCACTGAGGCCAAGATTGGCAGACATTTTCAGGAGTATGACTTTAGCACACTTAGGTGTGTACAACTCAGAAACCCAACTATATAATCTCAGGGAAGGTTTAGATTAGCACATCTTCTGCCTTTTACTACTCTTGGATGCCGGACAGAAAGGAAACTCAAGGCAGCACTGGAGACACCAGTTTTCATGGCTGGACATTAAGCTGTCATCAAGTTCTCTATTTTCCCTTAAAAAGTTGAACTGCATATAGCACTAGGTAGAGGGAAAAGGGCTCCTCATTAGAGGTTTGCTGCATTGGGGGCATAAAGAACCACTCCATGACTCCTGCACTTGTACCACTTGAAAAATGACAAGTGCATTAACAGAGCCGCAGTGTGAAACTTCAAAATCATCCCTTTAATCACATGCCACTCAAGATCATATAAAAATCCTAACAAACATCAGGCTGACCACTTTGGAGTGCCCACCACTGCTCTGAAGCATGTCATGTAGACTGCTGAGATGCAGCAAAAACAAACCGCTTTTAGCGGAGTATTTCTGGTCAATAAAGGAAAGCTACAAATACAGTCAAATCCAATCTTTTCCTGCCTAGAAAAAGAAACATCTCCACCAAGTTGAGACAGGGGAGGTTGTATAAGCAGGTATGAAATTTTCCATGATGCAAGAAATATTCCTTAATGATACCTGTGCAAATTTCAACTTCTTTGTTCCATAGGCCTGAGAGAAATTAAAAAAGTTAGTGCTAACATATGATCCTAGCAGATTTTCATGTACAAAGGTAAAAAAGAAAAAGCCCTGAAACTTGCAGAGTAGTAAATTTTCAAAGATTCAGGGTATGAGAACACATACAGGACCGATCCCTGCACTGCTGCTGGAAATCAAAGGCATGGGATGAGGACAACTCTTCAGCAGCAAGCAGCACATGCACTGAATCAGCACTTACTACTGATTTGCCAAGTTGTGCCTCTAGCTCCATTTCTTGTAATTTCATTATAATTTTTTTTTAAAAAGCAGTATTCTCATTACCAAAACTATATGTAGGAAAGGCTCTATGTGCTGGTTGCTGCATAATGCGTAAATGCTTTTAGTCACTATTAAATCTGAAATGTAAGTAAAAAACCATTTTTCTCCTGACACAAACATGTCTCAGACATACCAAGGCTCTCTAAGCTATATGATATCTTAAAAAAAAAAATCTTTGTCTTAATCTGTAATGATATTTCAGAAATTACTTTTACACTACAGTAATTCTGGAAATGATGAGAAATGAAGACTAGCAGTGACAACTGAGTTTAGAGTTAAGCCAAGGTTCCTCTGGGGAGAGCACAGCTACCAGCATAAAAATATTCTCCTCCTGAAAGAATCCAGGTTTCTTGAAATAGGTTGTTCTCCTCAGTTTACAGTATTTTTACTTTAATAGTAAGAGGAAAACTAGATACAGCCCATGGTCAAAACAGGTATGAAGGAAGATAAAAGATGAACCTAGAATGCAGAAAAGTTAATACACCTTATTTGAGGTGTATTAATGCCCTGGCCAGGTGTTAAAGACCACACTAGGAGCAACAGGAATATCCAAAATTCACACAAAAGAAACACGTGATGAAAGTCACAGAAAGGTTTATGGAACTCTCAGGATAGTAAAACAAATTCTGAGATATCTCCTCAACATGATCCTAAGCATGATCACACGGTTCATTCGAAGTCCTGGCTCCTGCAGGTGTATAACCCAAATCCATTTACACCAGTGCAAGGTGAACTTAAGGCAATCAGACTCTGAGAGCCAGAAGACTCATGGAAAAAAAAGAGAAAAGGGGAAAAAAAAAAGAGAAGAAAAAAAATCATTTTGCAGAGCTAAGGAAAGAAAAAAGATTACCTTATTTCTCCTTTCAGATACTTGAGGGCAATTTCATTCTTTCTCCTTCTCTTTGCACATAAAAAAGAAATACATGAAATAGGTCTAAACTTGTCCTCCTTCCTCAGCAAATTATCCCAGTAACTCCAATGGGAGTTAAATGCCAGCAGGAGCAAAGAAGATGAAGCATAGCTGAACCTGACTGAAAGTCCAGAAAATATCAACAAAGAATTGAAATGTCTTTATTGAAAGAGTCAAAACATATCACAGACCGAGGGTTCAGCACCACAGTGATTATCTGATCAATATCCAAAATCAAGTATAGTTTGATTGCCACAGAGTTAGATTTAAGATTTTACAGTCCAAATTCAACTAAGCTTTAACAGGTTTTCCATGAGCACATCTTTATGCAGTATTTTCTGGATACTCAACTTTTTCTCTAGACATTGCTAAAAATACACAAGGATAAGAGAAATGCAAGGATTTTAAACTTATTCTACCATTCTATAGGTCTAATAATGCTCCTGTTACATCACCACAGTCTAGGAATTACCTTGAGGAAACTGGTGTAATTAATTACAAGGCTTCACTTCAATGAGGAAAGGAGAATCTAGGCACTTATTTTTAACATCTCTATGTATTATTATTCTGCTTTTTCTCCCCTTTCTCTAGGAGACAGATATTATCTGTTAATATATTTTAGCTAAATATTTGGGACTCAAATCCTTATTTTCACACTAAGGACATCCCTACCTCAGCATAATCCAGGAACATAATTATTTGAAGAATACCTGGACAAGGTACCTACTGCTTTCAGATCCTAGGGTCAGGAGGCAGAATTTTTGAGTAAAACAATCCAATTTTTATGGCCTCCAAAGTGCTTTTTGGAGATGTCCGGTAACCTATTTAAAGCCTGTTTGATTTCTTGGGTCAGATGGGTTCATTTTTCCAAGTGCTAACCAAAAACATTACGTTCACATTCAAATCAGAGTATATTCCCATAGCAAGACACTAATCTCAGATCTAAAGAGACTCCACAGCAGGAAATGTGTCTTTATTTATCTTTGATTTGGTGGGTTGTGCCAGTCTTTGGGATTGCTGTTGCAGATGAAGCATTGTCATGTGTTTAATTTGATGTAAAGGTGTCAAAGTTATGTTAGCCAGCTTCCCTAATAAAAACTGTAAGATTTCAGACTGCAATTCATGGGGAGGTTGGGGGAGGACACCAAATGATCTAACCTGCCAGTCACAGACATTTTGAGATGCTTGATACTAATTAAGCATATCAGCTCTGATGCCAGACTTCTCTAAGACAAAGGGTTCCATCAAATTGATAAGACTCTGCTAAGCAGGGTTTAAAATTAATTCATAATTTCTTTTATGTTTGTCATGTTTTGTGAAAATGAACTGCCATTCAATTTTTCATAAGCTCTGTACAAGCAGAAGAAGCCTAATTTCAGGCACTGGGCTGACAGGCCTGGGTAGTTTTATGAACAAATTATGATTACACACAGTGATCAAGCTTCAGATAATTGAAGCAGCAAACCAAACTATCCAGCATGCAAATATTAATGGCTGTCCCCAAAGTCTCATTGAATCTGCATAATATCAGAACTTTTAGTTTCCTGTTGCACTTGGAATATTTTCAGCATAAATAATTAAAAAGAATTATCTAAAGGATCTTCCAGTGAAGATCATTCCATCTTAGATTTCTTACTGTTTGGAGGTGGAACAGAGTGAGCTGCAGCCTGACATTCAGAGCACATGCCTGGGGAGGGCTATTTCTGCATCCCATTTCTGATTGCAAAAATGAACATTCTCTGAAGTCAAAACTTTACCCATCTATTTTTAGGGGTGCTGAATGCACTGTTCTCTAATAAATCAGCAGATCTTTGAGAACACAGCACCTCCAAAAATACCATAACAAGTGTTTCTGAAGCTTTAAGGCAGAACTATGTCATGATAAGCTAGAAAAAACATAGGCCAATGACATTAACTGTGCCTAAACGCCTAATATCTGACATATGTTTATTTTAAGCTACCTCAGAGTTCCAGAATTAAAGTATGCCTCAGTGCAAAATATGGATGTTATCAAGAATAATCAAAATGCTATGGTGAAGATTTAGTTAATTTTTACATCTCGCCTACTGGTGAATATCAAGCTTGTGAATTAACCAATCACAGTGAAAACCAGTAAAGAAACCTGTCTCTAATATTGAAGTCTAAAGCCACAATTTGTTTCAACCTGGCAAAGAAAATGGTGAGAGTCCTTGCTTTAGGCATTGGGTAAAAAAAATATCATTAATATTGTCAAGGCAACAATGAAAATACTTTACTATTATTAGGTGGAAAATTGAAGGTGCAGAAATCCTTCACTTGCTTTGTAATAGCTTGTTTAATAAAGGGGGACCGGAATAATCGTTTTTCAACTTTAATATTATTAGAGAGAAAGAGAAAAATGGTGCCTGCAATCTAATGCTGAAAACCAGTTTCCTGCTGGATGCAAAGAGCTCTGTCTGGTTTGAAAAATCTATTGCTGCAGTAAACAAAAAAACCCCCCTTTCACTATCACCTCATTAAGAGAGTCACAAGTGGTTTTCATTGATTAGCTCCTATTATAGCAATAATCCTCAATATGCTGCATACGAGCACTGTTTTGTGTAAACAACTGCCAGTGATTAGTGATCAATGAATAATTTTAGCCAAATGTAATTGGATGAGAACACATTAAGAGCTACTTCATTTCATCCTCCTGATACTAAAAGGAGGAGGAGAGGTAGACATTTATTCCACCTTGCTAATTAGTATTTCCTTCTGAACACAAACATTAGATTTATATTAGGCATTACATCTGAGCTGCATCCCCACAAATAAATCTGAAATAATCAAAACTAAGTCCTGTATTGCTGGGGTTTTGCCCAGATTTCTAAAAGATTTCTAGGTATTAGTTCAGTATATTTTTCTATTTTTCAGAACAATTTCACAGAGAATGGCTGTAAGAGGTACAGTTAACAGTTGCAACAGTTTTCACATCGGTGAATGGCAACAGCAGAAATAAAAGGGGGCTGCAAATGCAGCATCTCCTGGTCAGGCTGTTCCCCCAGAGCCCCCCCACACTGCAGCATCAGACAGTCCCACGTGGGGGCTGACTTCAGGTAAACATCATTTTAGATTCAGGGTTTGATCACTTTGGCAGGTGCCTTCCTAGAGATACACAGAGCAACACTTCTAAAATCAGCGAGAGGCACCAGGTCTTCTCTTCCCACATCTGCTTTCCAAAGAAAATGCACGTGGAACAATGTTGAGCAAAACACAAATGTTTTACACTTTTGTGAGAAGCCGCAGAGCACTAAGTTCAGCCTTCTTTTAGCCAGAAGAGTTTCCAATCCCTTGTAATGGATGGTCCAACGTTTGAATGATGTTCTTATTCTCTTGTGGAAATGAAAGAATAATACGACTGTCAGTGGCATACCTTCCCTGACTTTTGTCTATTGCTAGAGATACCTTAAAAATGGGAGAGTGACAGTGGAAAAATGTGGACAAGTGACTCACTCCTTCTTTGTTCATTTATCCTTTTGCTTGAAAGCAAATCACTGTGCTGCCGATGCCCACACAGTCACACATAGCGTGTTCTCAAACTAAGGAACATCTACATTTCAGATTCAAGTAAACACACCAGGAATGTCACCAGCAGTCTAACTGTCCTCAAATTAGCTTTAAATGTAAATAAGACTGTTCTTTGATGTTTCTGACTGCTTTTGACTGCTCAGTCTCTGTGATGAATCCATAGGTGTACTTTATTCTTAGTCTCTCTCTTCCTTCAGGCTCAAAGATTACATAAATTATTGAGAAAAAAAAAAAATCACTGCAAAGTGAAAGAACCAACTTTTCTGTTTCAGAAATGCAGGAGCTCAAATCCTATGATATACAAGTTGTGAGCTATGAAATTTGATGTAAACTCACTGAAACACCTCACGAGTTTTGATTTAAATTGAAACTCCAGCGAGTCTGCTGTGGGGATGGTAACGGAGGTGACTGGCACAACAGGGAGCTCTAAGAGGGAGCGAGTTTTAGAAACCTACTTAGCTGGAGCTATAACAACTCCTGCAGCACACCCAAGGGTGCAGACGCAGAGTTATTACAAAGATAATGATTATACTTAAGAATTTGTATAAACTGGGCTGTGTAACAGCAGTGGGAAAACAAGAGAGGGCAAGGGACTGTTTGGCCTGCCCACGTGCGGCTTTCACCCGGAGGACAATGAGATGGGCACCCTGCAGGTACTGAGACAGCAGCTCTCCTTATTTTCTGGGACATTTTTACCGCTCCTCTTCACAAAGCCCAGCAACAGTCTCTGTCCTCAAAAGTGTGATCTCACCCTTTTGTGCTGCCCTTAGTGACAGAGGATGTGCTGTCACCATCTGAACTAACTCCCAGAATGGAGCAGTTCCTTCAAGTTTGTTTCAGCTGGTCGTTTATGACAAGCACCAATGCAGTATTTCTGGTTTCTCTTCCCTACAGTCAGACCATGTAGCATTCTGTCACTTCCCTTCCCCTCAAAATTAATCCACATTTTAATGGTGCTTTCCCAGGTGAGGCATAAGTGAAAATTTCAGGCAACATCCATTTCAGTATTTCTTACCATGATCACACCTCTACTGAGGAGCAACTGACAGCCACAAGGCTTGCCAATATCATCCTGGGGTTGTGTACCTTAATTAACTCACAAAATCAATCTACACAAACTAACATTTTCACTTGTGAATGCTAAATCCGCTTGACTTGAAAATTAGAAGCCTAAATCAGACACTTTGAAGTTCTCATTGTGAATCATTGTTTTCTGTTACTGTATACATTGTAAATTGCTGCAGATAAAAGCCTTCTCTTTCATTTACAAGTACTTAGTAAACGAAACTCCATTTTATTAGCTACAGCATGTGAAGTTTTGCGAGTGCGTTATTAAAAACACCTAATTGTTCCATGAAGCGGTGAGTATGTGTTTCTTTTTCCAATTGAGAGTTAAGTCTCTAGAGCACCAAAAGACCCTGTTGTGTACAGCAGTTTATAAAGTGTTTTCATCATTTGTGCAAAGCCTCGGAGTAAGTTCTCAAGCCTTTAGCTATCTTGCTTTATCTAAGCAAAAGATTATTCACAGGGTAACAACCAGGGTAAAAATGAACTTTGGCAGAAAAAAAAATAGTAAAAAATTAGGTCAATAATAGTTCAAAAGTACATTTTGTTATTTGGTCACCTACATCACACACGGTGGTAATAATAATGCTGAAACAAGAGTACCAATTTCAGCGGTAGCTGCGCTGAAGGGAGAAGTGTCTCTCTCCAGGCTGTAACATTATTACAGGAATGGCACCACAGAACCAAGAACACACCTCAAGGCCTGCAGGAGTGATAGATACAACACACTAATTCCTGATGGCTAAAGGATGTTATTACACTGCAAAGGTCATTTGTTCAATCTTGTGATACATCTTCAGCTGAGAGTGGCAATTTAGAAAGTTTAGTTAGGATGCTACAATCAACAAGCCAGCTGAAATGGCAGCACTGCAGGTAAACAGATCACGGAGGGGGACTTCAAAATTCAGTAATACTCTCAAATGAAGACTTCAAAAAAATCAATAATACTCTCATTTTGAGGGACAGGAAAAGGATGAATACTACCTGCATTCATTTATTCTCATAATTACACCACCTGTGATTGTTTCAAAATGATGGCATCTGAAATTCCAAAGGGCAGCAGAAACTGACACAGCATAGACTAATAATTAAGGATTCAAAATACTGCATCTGTTATTCTTTGTGTCTCAAGAGTACATATCCTCATGGGTTCCCCCCGCCTCCCTTTGTATTTTTTGCAGAAGATATACCCAGAGAGATAAAGAGCATCTGGCACAGCCTGTGTAACATTTAAAGGAAGAGAAACTTGGTGACTATTTAGCAATGTTAGGTTTCACAGAATACTGAGAGACTCAGACAGAACAAAAAACTTAGAGAAAGTTTACAAAAATTAGAGTTCAGTTCTATTACCTAGATACTTTCATCGAACAGGAGGGATAACACATCAATGCACAAAGTGTCTCCCTGTGACACTTCAGAGGCAGCTGCCATCGGGTCTCAAGAAAGATATTTTGATAATCCCTACCAGGAGCAACTCCTCCACTCCCTCAGGTCTTGTCCTACCCTTTCCATGCAGCTTGTGAGAGCTACTGCAGACAGGAGGTCTCTGCTTGGGCTGGGCAAAAGCAAAGCCACCAAGAGCTGCGGTCAGGGATGTGCTGTGTCTGTCCCCAATCTGCAGCCCTTGCCTTGCTGGCCTTGGGCAGCAAAAAAAACCCAGTGAGATTTCAATACAGTTTTTTCTTCTCCTTCTTAAAAGAAAAAATTTTCTTTTCTGGTAATTATTTTTAAAATAATAGAGCAAATTCAGTAACAGAAGTTTTGCTGAAATATAGTCCATAATAATTTTTTTATTATTTTTCTTTTTTTTTCTGTTAATCGAAGAATAAGAATCACTTTGCCTTGCAACATTTGATTAGATTTACCTAGAGGTTTTAGTCAAGGCAGCATATTAAATAATTAAAGTTACATGGTATGCAAATATATATTATTTACTCATAGTTTGTGTCAAAGATGAGCACTAATGGTTTAATATATACAAAATCCTGTATGTTTTCAGTACATGGAAGATGAGCACTTCCTTTCCTATCTCCAGGCAGCATGACATAAGACGTGCATCATTTATCTGAGCACGGACTAAACGAGCCATGAAGGCATTAGGAAAGGATTAAATGCAACACTGCAGCAATGCCAGCTCTATGGGATGTCAGGGGAAACACTGACTCCACCTGCTCTTTCAGCAGACAGCTTTCGGCTTCAGACAAGCAGGATAAAATTTCTCAGCTCAGCCATGGAGACGTCACACATTTGTCCAAAAATATTTTCTTCAGGATTCAGCTCCCTCACACTGTCCTTTCACAGACAGGGTGAGCGTATCCATAAGGTTGATTTGGCAGCAGGAGAGCCTCAACCCCAATCAGCCCTGGCTTTTCCAAGTGTCCATGTTTGCTTGAGGAGCTGCTCTGTCACCTATTCCGGCAGCTTCTCAAGAGGCACTGGCTGCAATTTAGGAGAGTCAGCTCTGAGAAAGTTCAATGTCAAATTGTGTTAAAAACCTGCCCTTTCCATCTTCTTTCAGGTTATTGCACTCAAATGAATAGGGGATTTCTCAGCTTGGAGACCTTCTGGAACACAAAGTGCAGGAAAAGCACAGGAGGCACCAACAGCCTGAGGCTCCAATAACTCAAGGCACTGGGATGCACAAGACAAGCAGGGAGCAGAACTAGTGTCAGCTCTTGGGGGACAAATAGGAGTTTGTTCACCTGGGAACCCAAATTTTGCACAGGTTCTCCAACACATGGAGCCACTGAAAACTGCTGGATGTGAGAAAGACAAAGTGGAAGGAAAAAAAACTTCCTCATTCCAGGGCACAGGGAAGAAATTTGCTTTTCTCATCTTTTATTTGAATTTGTCTCATCTTGCAAAGTTCTCCCTATTTCAAAAGCCATCCCTTTCGAAGAAAACCAATCTCTGGAGATCAGCAGCCCAGCAGTACCTGACAGCCTCCTTATTTTAAGGAAACAGAGCTGGCACTTACAGTTCAAAGCTACGGCTATCTCAGGATCCTGTCAAAACCTCCAGAAATGCCATCTGGTTAAATATGCAGCACACCCTGAGACACAAAAATATTATACTCTTTCTGGGGGTCTTAATAGTTAAGAAAAAAAATTAAAAGTAAGCAAAATCTTGGTGTTTTATTTGAATGTGCACAACCTTGCTGATGACCTTCACAATGATCATGTACTATACCCAATCACATGTATTGTATTCTTGATGTAAGGAAGGAAAATCCTGACAATAATGCCATGGAAGGATGTAACTGAACACACATCCAAGGAGGCAGAAATTCCACAGTACTTCCATCAAAAGCTAATGTGGCTTCACTAACAGTAGGACAAGGCATTTTACTGCCATTAACTCTATAGTGCTTTTAACATCTTTCAACACCAAAAAGCAAGTCGAACTTCATGCTACTTAACTTTTCTCTTTCCTATCCTGTTTTTGAACATGCCTAAAAGAGCTTCTCAACTACTTTTATTCCATTACCTTAAGTACTTAAGTTTCATTTTCAGCAAGGCTCTGTTAATGAATATTTATGAGCAAATCCTGCAGTGTTCATTGAAACTGTAGAACATCCCTTCACAGCAGGCTACAGATTTACATTTTGGGTTTTATTACTAAAATGTTAGCCACACAAATCCATGTCACTCAGAAAATATGACGACAATTCTTCCTGCAGCCTCTGCCCCTTCATCCAAGTGATGTTATGCATCATATTATTCTTTGGCTCTAGAGAAATATCATTTATATTTTTGATATGCAATACTTAATTAAAAATACATAATTATAAAACATCCAGCAGCCATCATTTACACACGGCAGCCTCAAGCCGGCAAACCGCTGTGAACAGTCTCCCTGAAGCCGTGGAGTTCACTGGTGTGAATAAAATTACTCACTTGCATAAGTGATCACACGACAAGATCTTCATTACAGCTGTACACAACCTGATCAGTGTTAACTTGGAGGTTTTTTCTTCTCTAGGCACTGGTTAGAGGCTGTTGAGCTGAACAGTGGTGATGCAGGGCAGTGGCACTGCAAGGCCATCTCGCCAAGCGTTTGCCAGGTCCAGAAATGCCAAACCTTTCTCCCAGCTGGCAGTGACCACTTAAAGAGGTTGCTCCATTGCAACAAGCAGGGACAACTAAAATTGTCGAACTCCCTCTCTTTATTAACTTCACCTTTGCACATGGTAAGCTGATCTAATTTTATTTAAAAGTACACCCACATTCAGAGAACAGAGAGTCCATTTGTTCTAGAACAGATAAGTGACCTGAATATTTCACACAAACTTATGTAGCTAACCAGAAAATATGCAAGAAGTTCTTCTCTATAATCAGCTGCAGTCCAAGACGAACTTACACAAGATCAATTCAAGTAAAGCAGCTCAGGAAGTGGGGAGAAGAAAAAAAAGACAAAAATAACATAAAAACAGACTCTGTAGTGTTCCCCAAATTCCTTAATGTTATTGTTAAATTGAGTTTATTTCTCTTTTTCTTTAGAGTAGCAAAAGGTGTGAATAACATAACAAAACTTCTGTGGCATCAAATAGAGCTTCAAATATATATACTTTATAGTGTTTGCTTAGGAGTGTTTGTTTCCTCTGACTAAAACCATCCCTATGGGCTATGAACCGGTTGCAGCTGCCTGTAATGCAGAATTTCTATGGAAGACGTTAAAAACAAGCTTTTGTTTATTTATTTAGACAAGCTTAGCTGTCTTAAGCTATATACTTATATACAAACATCATTTCTGAAGGGCGAGATACACATTCCACCCGGGGTTTCAGCAGGGAAGAGGCAGCACTTCCACGGCATAACCTCCTGGGTAGAAATTCACAGAAACCAGAGTAAAGAACATTGGCATGAAATAAAAAACAACTGGGCATTGTCATTTTCCAGTTCTAGAGACACTGTGGATGCAAATGATACAATATAATCTGACTTTCAAATTGCAATCAATGTTTGATTTGTAAGCTCACCACAATAGTTTAACTCTTGCTACTCCAGTATTTTCTATCATATGGGGAAGGCTTTCTTTTTTTCTTAAAGGTGAGACTGAGGAGAAATCTTTTAGCCAAGTTCAGCAGCTGGAACCTGTAGACAACATCATTCCCTTGACAGTGTGTGTCACAACAGGGCTTCACAATAACCTGTGCATTGCAGTTATTTATGGAAGAATTATCAATGTTTATCATACAACTGTAACTGTACAGTTAAAGCCAACTATCCCTAATCGCTCTTGGAATTTCTATTAAAATGCATCCTTCCTTTCTAATGTGAGATAATTTTTTTGGACATGAACATGGCTTTGGATGACAAACATCAGACAGGAGTTCCAGATGCCGCTTGAGCCAGAGAGTAATTGGCTATGGGCCCATTCTTAGCTTATTGCTAATCCAGAGTAAAATGAACACAAAGGAGAACCAGGAGATGAAAGCTGCTGAAGTCATTAAAACATTAGTTCAAATGATACCTCAGATAAGCTCAACACTCGTGTAATGGGCAAGGGAATTGCAGGTCATTGAAACTGGTAACATCAAAGTGTACTCCCAGTTTTAAGGTCTACATTAAAAAAACCCCAAACAAACTCCCCCCCACCCCACCCCAAACAACTAAGCCAACAAAGACAACCACCTCCTGTATTTCTCTTCCAGCCATCTCGTGTGCTTCCCTGTTATTGAGTTACCTCTATAAAAACGGGTCTCAAAACTGTGAACAAAGCGTAGTGGGAATGCCATGGCTACTATTCTAGCTACACACATAGAGTGCTGGTTCTTAAGATACAAACCCTTTAAGATACAGTCTCGTTTCCAAGTAACCAAGGAGGCATTTTCTGCAGAATAAAACATGCTTCCTATACATAACAATAACAGCTAAGCAGCCAATGTGCTTTCCCCACGTACACTCTAATTTACAAAGGAGCTAAGAGACCTCTAGTTCCCAAACTCAGGGGTATTTTCCTAACCTTTAACATGAGGTACAGGTGTATTATCTTACTGATTGAGGTTATGGGATGCTGCAGGAAGGACAAGACCATAAAATTACTTGCAGGTATAAGCAGATCCCATGGCAGACTCCCTTTTCATAATCAGAAAGACAGAAATAATGCAAATGCCAAAAAAACCACACCAGAGGTTTATATTAACACAAGATTTTACAGCATTGATCTTCTGCCATCAACAGATGGAGAGATTAAACTGGTATTGTTACACCTCAGATTTGAAAGAAGCATGAGACACCAAAGGATTTTCCAGGGAACACTCTAACAGGAGAGTCTCAATGGGAATTCTGCAGATAAACACACAGGAAAAAGCTGAGCATAAAGCATGGTACACATTAAGGTTTCTCCTTGTTGAAATTCAAACAGCCAAATTGCCTACATAGAACAAAACCAGATTTTCAAACAGAATCAACCTCACCTGGAGATACACAGCTGTCATCTGCACTTGCATTTTAGCAGCCTGCCTGGCAAAACGTTTGAACAATTACAACAGTCACATTTCACTTTGTCCTTCTGCCAGATTTGCACTTTTTAAATTTCTGAGCCTTCTGCAAGAACAACTAATTTCTTGCCAAATTCCTTAGTTCCATTCAAAGGTTCATAAAAATCAGGTACCCTAACAATGACTAAAAGCTCTCAAAACATCCAGGGCATTTATCTGCATCAGATAAAAACAAACAGCACACCCCCATGATTCTTGCTCTTTCTCCCAAACCATAAAACTTCAGTGCTAACTCACTTTTTCTGCATTATATTAAAATTGTCATGGGATAGAAAGTCAATCAAAAGTCCATCCAGCGTTAATTTCTATGAAACATATGTATCACAGGTATAAAAGTAATAACTTGGTCATCATGATGCTTCATTAACATCCATCTTTACAAAAATCTGCTTTGAGATAAGCAAACTATAAATCAGAATTGCCTACAGAGTACAACAGTATGGAAATGACCACACTGTTGCACTTGCTAAGGAGCTGAAAACTTTAAGTAAATTGCTCCAGGTAAACTTTACAGATCCTTCTGTCATGCAGGTGAACGCCAGCTTTACTGATTTTTGTATCTTTTATATAGAGAAGCAAAAACAGGGTTGATGGAAGAGAATGGCCAAATAAAACTCTCCTGCAACACAAACCAACCAAAAATCAGGTCAGGGAACTGGCTAAAAACAAACAGGACTTCACAGTAAATCCAAACAAGCACCTATTGATATTGCAATTATTAAATATGAGATTGGTATGTGGCACTGTAGGTATTGATGTGAAAAACCACGACAGATTGAGAAAAAATAGTTTTCAAATTACCATGCTATCCCCTGAGCTGTCAGGAATAATAATTACTTTTTTCCCCCTTCCAGATCAATGATGTAAGGACCAGATTTAGGCTCCTTATTCACATTCAGCAATGTATTAACTCAGAGCAAACTTCACTGCAGTAAACAGATGCAAGTAATAAGGGTAGCAGACTCCATCTGACAGAGATAAATTCAAGTTATTTTGTTCTTTTAACAGAATTTGTTTGGTCCTATAAATAAATAATTTTCCCCAAATACACAATATGCAGGCAAAAAGTAGCCAAAGACGACGATAACATTTTCATTCCTTAATCAGGATCACTTCAACACTGTAAAGATAACCAGAGAGAAGGGACAAAAAGAGAGAAGCCAGTTTGAAGCACTTACTGTCAGCAAGCCTGTATTAAGCACCTTGTTGTATAAGGCTTAAAAAAATAAAAAAATACTAAAGAGGGACCTTCCAGCCTGGTGCTACTTCTCCCACTACAAACACACAATATGTGACTGCACAGAGGTGCGTTTCCTCTGGTGACAACTCCCCACAAAATATCTTAGAGTCCTATTCTGCATTTCACTGCACCTTTTACACCAAAACATGTCCGAGGAGCCTGAATACGGCTCTAACAACTCTGCTGGGGTTCCTGGTTCCTTGTTAAAACTGGAACAGAATCATGTTTCTCCCTCAGGCACTGCCTTAAAAAAACTTTAGGCCATACGTTCTTGAATTATTTATCAGAAGTTATTATGCAAACAAGGATTAAATAATTCTCTTTGAGCTGCTGGTGGTAAGCACAGCAGCTAGAGGCACAGTGCCTGTGTGATACCTACATTTTATCCAGCCTTCTTGGCAAACAAACTGCATTTTTCTAGGTAGATCCAAGACCTGCTTTTCCTTTTTACTAACACTAGTGTAAATGAGAGAACCTCCTCAAAATCTGATGCAATTACATCAGCATAACACTGCTTAAGTAAATCAGGGCACTATTTGTTTCCAAATGCATTTGATTAATGACTGGTGGACAAAAATAGTACAGACTTCAACTTTATTCTGCCCTCTTGCTCAATTCATCTGGCCTTGCTTCAAAAAACCAGCTACTCTGTTAATGAACACAGGAAATAAACAATTACTACAGCATAATTTCAACTTTTAAAAAAAAGCTAGCTGTGACGTCCACCATATGCAGTAGATAAAGATCTCAGTGTTTTCCAAAATAGGCATCACTTTCTAAATACACTTATAAAAAATATTTGCAATCTATGTACACTTAAGCAAGTGCTGTTGCATCTGTATGATCTCAGTTCAAGAGAGGTACGAGCCTGTTTAAAAATGTGGATTTGCCCAGTTATGCAATAAAAGCAGTTAAAAAATAATAGAAACTATGAGCTTTATCTGAGTGTGTTATGCAGCAGAAAAGAGTTGGACAACGAGATGAAACAATTGTTGCTGCTGCCTAGGACAAATACTACTTTACTGGGGTTTTTTCCTACAGGCAAAATTAAGACCATATTTGAAATGCCCACTTCCTTTATTAAATTCCCTAAGAGGACAGATTGCTTTGCTGACTTATCAAAATTGACTTACTTACACATGCACGCAAACGTGCACATTTTCAGTTTCTTAGCAAGGCAAGCATGCCATCTGCCCCTATTAAAGGGAAGGGCACTCAAAAACTAACCACATACCTCCACAAAAACACTGTGCCCATGCCAGTGGTCTCTGAAGGCTGCACCCTTCTAAATGCTGATGCAAGGAAGAACACCCAAAACACAACACACATCGATGTGGAGTCACAGCTACAAAAGGCTCAGCTGAACCTTCACCACCTCCACCAAAAAATTAATGAAGAAAAAACACTGGTTACTTACCCTGAAGGCAGTTAATTCCAGTTCTTCTGTGCCAAACTGCTCCATCTCCACCAGTGATTCACAAGCTCTGCTCTCCATCGCCAGGTTTACTTTTTTTTTATTTAGTCCAATGGCTTTTTCACCCACAATTATAACAATAAATTCAGACTGAAACTTAGTCTGATCCTTCTCAGGCCTTCACTGTTAAACCAGGCTCTTCTTCTACACCTTCTGCCAGGCTCAGATGAGACCTTTCCCACCTGGACACAGGTGTGTGTCCCCTGAGTGCCCACCCTGCAGCCACCAGAGCTCAACAGATCCCTGCAATGTCAGATGGCAACCAAGACAGGGGAAGCAGCTGGGGTACAGCCAGCAAATATTCATGGTGCAGCCCTCAAAGTGAACCCCTCAGACTGGAAGGGCTGAACAGCCACGGCCCTGGACCTCCCAAGCAGCCTCTGGCCACCACCTGCCTTTTAAGAGGTGCTTCTCATCAGGGCAGGCTCAGGTGCTGCAGAGGAGGAACCCTCCTGGCAGCCCTGAGCAGAGCAGCTCTCTGTGC
>VWPU01012748.1:0-130192 GCA_013398955.1 Callaeas wilsoni
AAGAACTCAAACCCCTACACCTGACTACTGTTTTCCAGCTGTGACAGCCTTCATAAAATAAAAATACCCCTTAGAAACACTCATATGCATGACAGCAGGTTTTTTGTGCCCAAGTACCACCTTCAGGAAAGACTAATCCCTGAATCTCTAGCAACTTGGCACTAGTCCTTCGCAGCTCATTCCTTCTTGCACAGGCTCTGGGTAACACTGCCTACAGTGGTGGTGGCAGGTGCTCTGGTCACAGGCACTGACCAGCGTGTCCACGGCTCACTGACACCAAAGGGGGCCAATGCAGCGTTGTATCTGCCCAAAGCAGTTAATGAGTGTTGAGGTGGGGAGAGGTGGCATGAAAATCTGGGACCAGAGTGGCCTCTGGGATTTTCACTATTGACTTCAGTGAAGAAACATCCTCAAATTTTGTCCAGAGTACGTTAATGAAAATGTTTATGTGAGGTCAGATGTGCTGCTCTTACTTCCTCTAATGAGAAAAAAAAAGCACAGAGTGCACTTGGGTTATAGTCTGTCATGGAAACCTAGTCTAATCCTGTGCTAGATCCTCCCAAAACATGACACAGAAGACCACACCATTAACAGAGCTAGATATTATTACTGTGCAAAATTCAGAACTAAATGTAAAATATACATTATAGCTTACTCTTTATATGAGTCTCCAGAATAACAATCTTTTTTTTTATTATTCTTTTTGGCTTGAATATCCATCTCATTCAGCAAGACGCATGACAGGGACTAAAATATTTGAAGAATCACTTACAAAAATGCTAACAATATTATTACTTCACAAAGTTGATGCTTTAAAGAGTTTAAATGCTGTCAACTTGGAAGGTATTTCCTCTTTGCTGTCCAGATTCAGGAGCAGTATATCTTGTATGACTAGTGCACTATAAATATTATAGATGGTCAGAAGTAATGTATTAGTTTTTCAGATTTTAAAATGGCTTCTAAACAATTTTTAAAAATCTTATTGTTTGTATGAATAAATTACATCAGTAATCTTTGTAGTAAGCAACATCTAAAACAGAAGGTTTTACATTTACAGTGATTAGCATAAAGTTAATCTCCATCAGTCAACTGCGACTGTAATAAAATACACTGAGAGCCCTTTAGCTTATGATACACCATTCTATAAAAGCAATTACTTTTCTCTGCCTGTTATGGAAGTGAAGTTTTTTTATGACAGCCAGCCAAGTTCATTTCTAGTGATAGAGAAAACCAGTGGTATCAAGGCAATAGCCTCAGGGATCTGTCTATCCGTTATCTCCAAAAAGAATCAATTTCATGCTTAAATGTACATAAATATGTATAAATATTGCTGCACCTTGTTGAACCTTAATTCTCTGAAAGTATTCCCAAAAAACATACTTGATCCATGCAGAAAGGACCACAATGAAACACAATTTTAAATTAAACCAAATAGCCTTAAAATTGACAAAGACATGGCACTGAGAAAAGGGAAAGCTAATGATATCATATTCTTTAATACAGTCCCCACGACTTGTAGGCAAATCCTAAAGTCTATCTCAAACATGACAAAGAAAGTAACAAATAACTTGCTAACCACAAAATCACCATGATATTAGTTCCTTTAGGGTGGAGAATCTCTTAAGAAAAACAAAGCTTTGTTCATTAACACAGGTCTGGATTAAACCAGAGATCACCTAGTGATCAACTTCAGACTTCTTATCATCTATACTGTCTGTTGATGCATAATTCCATATAAAACACTACATACTATATTGTACCATTCCTGTAGAACATGCTGCTGCAGAGCAGCACTTCAGCATCAGATAAACCATTGCAGGTCTCTTCTTTTTCTTTAAAGCTGTCTAGATATGTTGGTAATAGTAAGCAAGACAAAAAAACCTGAAACCAGTATGCCTATGAGAAAATATTCCCTAATGATGGAGCAAAGCTTATAAAGAGCAAAAATTGTGCAGTAGTAAAGAATGAATCCTGCTGCTTCAGGAAAGCATAAAAAAACCTGAAGCATCTGAGGAGGAATTCATTAAAGTGGTAAAACTCATCTGAAGGTGTATTAAGAGACTGTGGGTTTCTTCAGCTGATGTGCATTGCCACCACTCCTGGTCTCTCCCTGTGGCTTCACTGGTCCACATCACAGAACCAGCAGGGAAAAAAACATAGCAGGAAAATATTTCAGCTAGGTATCAGGAAACATTTTCCGGTGCCATCTAGCAGTCTGAAATAACCCCTCAGAATAGTAATGCTAATTCTGCGCCAAACTTCAGCGATCAGGCTTTTAGTAGCACAGGAAAATAGGTAAAGCTCAAAAATGTGTCCTATATAAAATATTATCTAATATTATCATGAATCTAGTAAGGACTATTATTTATTTGTTAGAATGTTTTCCATTAGCATATAACCCATTTCTAAATACCGTCCTAAATACTGTTTAGCATCCAATTAGTATCCTCCATCAGCTATTTATAAGGTGTTTGATTTAATAAGTATTTGAAACGCTAAAATATTCTTTCTATTATACTAAGGAATAGGCTGGCAATATAGAGATGGTTCCAGTGCCAAACAAGTGCAGGTGTGTATTACAGGCAGTT
The DNA here is from genome assembly GCA_013398955.1 of Callaeas wilsoni. Classification (NCBI taxonomy): domain Eukaryota; kingdom Metazoa; phylum Chordata; class Aves; order Passeriformes; family Callaeidae; genus Callaeas; species Callaeas wilsoni. The sequence continues at coordinate 2,589 of VWPU01012748.1, forward strand.
GTTTTTCCTTTTCAAACCAGCTCTCTGAATAAAGTCTGCCTAATGAAACTTGAACACGTATTCCCCAACCACCAGGCAAGAGGCCATTCTTGCAAGAGGTAATCCTCATTCCCTCTTCTATTACATCGCTTTATATTCAGAAAATATTCAGTATTTATGATTGCTTATTGCCCACCAATAGTTAAGGGACATTATTAACAGAGGGTGAGATTTGAAGGTTGGGATGCATCTTAAGGTTGGTTTAAAGAAATTATTCAAAGACTGGGTCTCCAGGATGCTGGAGGCACACACATTTCCCCGCCCCACTCCAGTAAGACATCTTTTAAAAGGGGACAATGATTTTTCTTCGCCCTTGCCCTTTGTATTAAAACAGAAATGACCACCCTGTGGATCTCTGTTCTGTGAGGGGGCCTCAGATCAAATTCACAGGATCAAAGCACTGATCAAAATAACTTCTGCTTTCTGCACTTGTCATAGAGATATGGTTTCAGATCGGCACCAAAATGAAGTCATTGAAGCTGAAATGGATGTGGTTGGGAAATTTTCATATAAGAAGGCCTTGAAACCCATGACTTGAAGGGAACTAAAAAACGCTTTTCCAGAATCTCTACTCAGATATTTGAATTATGTCTGAATCTCACTCTGGCTGGGAAAAGCTTTTCATCTCAGGTCCCAGAAAAGCAGACTTCTTCCTTGCCTTAGACTGTAGTAAGCTAGCTGGCAACTATGGTCAGCAAGAGCTATTTAACTTTTTTGTTTTCTGTCATCTCTAGTTCAAGAACTGTGGTATAAATCTGGAAAATAAATAGGAAGAGACCAGATTTGTTTTAGACTAAACAAACTGAAAATAATCTACACGCCATAATATTGCTCTGTCTCTTGGACTAATCTACATGCCAGAATATTGGACTGCTCTGTCTCAGTGCTGATATGTTACCTTCTCTTTTAAGATTTACAGTATCTTTAGAACAGCGGGCTTGGTGGTGGGAAGGGAGACAAAACTTAAGATGTCCTTCCAAGAAACCCCTCTGGGTTTGTAAATTAAGCAAATGTGGACATCTTTTTTACAAATGCAGGGTGGGAGCCCACAACGAAAATAAGGCAGCCAGCTCCACGATCTCATGCATGTTTGGGGTCAAGTGGAGGTACAGAATCTTCTAGAGAGCCTGCAATAACTCCACATCAAGTTTCAGTAAAACTGACTGATTTTTTTTTAATAAATTCTGACCAAATCAGACTGAGGCTAACAGTTTTATATATATTTATTTCCACTTCACACTACTTAACTTCAGGCAATTGCTCAGTTAAGAGAGCTTGATTTGCAGAGGCTGTAATCCAGTAAGCAATGTGACTGAGAGAAAGAGCAGCTCCCTTTCCAGCTCTCCTCCAGCCCAACTCCTTGTCTGCAAGTGATGTTCTTTGTCTCCTTAGTTCAACTGTCCAGATTTTTGCTTTACCTTAGGCAATGTAGACTTTTTCCCTGGAGAATTAAGTCTTCTCTGTACAAAATAGCCTAAGAAGAAATAATTTAAAAAAAATACTGCCAATTACTTCTGATTTCATTCCAGTCAGTGCAAGCACAAAGGAAATTAGGTTAATCTGATGCCAGGTGCAATGAGGCAGAGTATCTGGTTTGGTTATACAGGTACTAAGTGGGTTCACCTGCTATGGGTACCATGGTCAGTATCTTTGATAAGTATCATGGATTTCATTTCTGTCCATGTCACTACGTGCCTGTAGGTACATATGTATCACACTTCAGCTCACCCTTGCAAAAAACAGGTTGGATTATTTTTTTGGTTTTGAGCACATCGCTCTTGGTGATGCAGCACAGCTTGGCTATGTATCTTAATAAGGTTTATCAGGTCAGATAGAACCCTCTCTCTTCCTACAAATGTCCTTCTTTATTTGTAGACAGAGTGTCCTTTGTAAAGTTACTCTTGTTTAAATGAGAAAAGCTGTTTTGTCTGTAAAGATTTTGTATTGCAAGACATTTTTTTTCCTAGAACTGAATTTTTCTGCATTATGATTTTCTAACAGAAATGGAAAACTAGATGAGAACAATCAACTGGTTCATCTGTTGCTATAATTTCAGTTAATTCTTGCAAGAATTTTTGCAGAGTTCCTGCATAATTTTACTGCTTTAGTTCATACTCAATAGAGTATATGTACTCTGAAATTAAGCAAAATTAAAAAAAAAAAGAAAATACTCTGAAATTCAAGCAATGGAAGTGGGATATTTCCACATATTTCTGTCCTGCACTTTCATGACAAAGGCATAGAAAAGTCCTCTGCAATCCCAGTGAAGCTTTCATTAGTTATTTGAAGGCAGATACACCGACTGTATCTGCGATGATCAGTGAATGCATGCTATTTAAATAGTTTCCATCTCTTTTGGACTAATTAATACCAAGTGAAAAGCATTTATTAAGTATATGTAAATCATCCCATGAGTAGATTTTTTTCTCCACATTTCTTAATTCTATTTTCCCAAAACACAATAGAGTTGCCAAAAAAATTACAGATAATTGCACTTATCACACAGCCAATTTTTTCTGCAGGTGTGATTGCCCTCTCTCAGGCCATATGATGTCCCTTCACAATTTTTTCTTTCCTGACCAGTAACTACTAAATCGTAGAGACCATCTTGAATTCACAAACACAGCAAGGGGAGTAACCTTCCAGGACTATTCTCTTTGGCAATTCAGTAGAGGAATCTACAAGCTTTGTGGGTCAATCCCACTGCAGTGGTCATGTCTAAACGGCAACATTCCCTAAGAGGAAGGAGTTATGGTTATTACAACCTGGAAACTACTGTACTTGAATTCACATAATTAACAGTACAAATTGAATGCTCTCCTGACCATTTGATCCTTTATTGTTCAAGTGAGAAACACGAGCAGAGCCTTGTCAGCTTGCCCAATGTACCAGGAAAAATATATAGGATGTAGTAGAATATTAAAAGAGGTTGTGGGAAAAAATAGCTTCAGAAAACATGAAGAAAAGACAGGAGTGTGTAAGATAATAAATGCCTGACGTACTTAACGTGCTGCAAATACTCTTCCAGACTGGAATCCCCTCTGCTATCAATCAAAACCAGTGGTTCTTAAAATAGCCTAACACTTTCCACAGGAGCAGGAATGTCAACAGCTGTTTCTTGGGACTGTGCCCAGATATCAGCCTACATTTTTCTACATTTTCACTTGTGTATATCTCAAAATTCACATCTAAAATTTTGATGTGCCTGCTGATACCTCTGTTCTCCATCAACTGTAACTCTGAGCAATGAATTAAATAAATTGAAAGACAATAAAAGAGCATTGCAATAGTATGAAAAGCCAAAGTTTCTGCAAACTTAAATGGCTGTTTCCTGTACAGACAGTTAAGGAAACCTAAGTATTTACCAAATGTACATGTGAGCTTGTTCAAAGCTCCATTACGGTCAAAGGAGAGAGAACAGGCACTTTTTAGAGAACAATACATTTCACCATAAGATACGCATCTAAACTACATCAGAGAATTATGCCCGAGAAGTCCCTGCTTCCTCCCATTGACTGCAATAGGAGCCTAGCCAATCTCTTCAGACATAAATGCAGCTGTCTAAATTCAGGAGAGATGAATCACAGCCTATTGATTAGTCCTGTTAGCTAAAATAGGAATCACTAAACTTCTGATTTTAGGGAATGAAAATCAGGTAATTCAAGCAAGATCAGACTCTGAATTAGTAGGAGAAAAATGACTGTAACCTGGGGTCTACCCACTCTCACCTCTTCAATTACTTCTGAAGACTCACAAGTAAAATGTTGACATCTTCTGTAGGTCTGAAACACCTAGAGCCTGCCTTCCACATCCAAAGATCATAGCATAGGTCTTGAATAAACTTAAAACGGTACTCTGATACTTTCTTTACAATTTCTGAATTGAAATATCATGCTGGCACCTGAATTTTTTGTGGGAATAAATCCTGGAATGCCAGAACAATCAAGAAATAGGTCTGAAGGTCTTTTTTGGTTTTTTTGGAGAAAGCATAGTGCTAGAATGCCAGAAAGCACAACTAGGAACTAAACACCATTTGCTGTTAGTTATAGAAACTGCAAAACCAGGGTAAGTCAAATTCTAGAGGTTATTGAAGCTTACTTATTGGCTCAGTCTAGGATTGTTTATGTCTTTGAATAAATTTTTCTCTCATATTTTCCTACTGGAAAATGGCTAAAATCAAAATACAATTTCCAATTACCTAGTGGACTCAAACTCTATGGATTGGGTAACAGGATCAAGAAAGACTTGACATCAGAAGGGCAACATCAATTGCAAGGCAGCGTGTTTGTGCCAATGTTCGGTATGGCAGCAACAGATTCCTCAGCCATCAGGGAGATCAAATTTTTGGAACGGATTCAAGATGGCAAGCTCTCAATTAAAGGCACACCACCAAGGCACTTGCAAGCTGAGGCTCACTATCTCCCAGGTGCAGAGACCAGCTCTCCTCTTCCCTTGGCCTGCAATCACCTCTTATTCTTCAACCCACTGCACACCATGTGCTTGTGAGGATAACATTTACCTGCCACCTTACTTTATTTAAAGGAGCAAAGTGGTTTTTTCACCTTGCCTTGCCTTTTTTGTGTGTTCTCTTTTCCTCCCTTTTGCTAGCTGCCAAACAGACACAAGATAGCATTAATCAAAATGTTCTGGGTGACCTTTGAAGAGACACTGTGCTGGGAGCCCTCTTTACAATCTAAATGAAACACTTACATCATCCAAGGAATGGGCTCTCTTGAGGTTACAGACAGTTTCACCCAAAAAAAGTGTGGGCACACCATGATGTCAGGCATTAAGAAAAAAAAACTGCTTTAAGAGTATTTATTGGATAAAATTTCCTTGCCATTTCTTTCTGTATTGAAAAAGCACCTTAGCCAGTTCCCAAAGGGTCTAGCCACCACCTGCCCAAAGGATGTCTGAGGAAGCACAGCAAGTAAAACACATTTTACCAGCCTATTATACGGTGAATGATTTCATAAAGCAGCTGTTTCCCAGGATAATGTATATTTCTTCTTCCACAGTGAATGACCTCCCTAAAAGCAATATCCGTCTGACCAAATGCAAAGGTGTAGAGAGCAGAAATCTACATCTAAGTCACATTCTCTTTACATGCAATAGAGAGGAACTGGCATTTCTGAGATGCAGTCCATCCTACTCAAAGGTAAAAATTTAATATGGATCAGATTAGTCATAGTCTCAGTTTTTTATTGGTATAAAAAAACTCAGATTAGTTTCCCACTCAGATGTACATTATAGACATCTCAAAGAGGGGATATGATTCCTGTCTAAGCCACATTAGTTGGACCTTTCATGCACAAGATTCCCTGTAAATATGAGCCAGTGGGTACCTAGAGCAAGACTGTGACTACTATAATATTGTATAGAAAACCAGATCTGTATAAAGCTAAGTTTCTACTACAATGTCACGGATTCTTGGTATAAGAACAAAATTGCCATGAGGCACCACATGAATTTATCAGACAAAAAAAAGTGGCAGTTTCATATAACACATAATTATTATGAAACTTGCTGGATCAGGAAGTTCCAGATGCCAAAAAGAAAAAAAAGATCAAAACCCAAGAAAATACATCCACGGTGAACAGATCCACTTATTCACACTAAGCTCAAGGGGAGCGGGAAGACACAGGAATATCTATCCTTTTCACTACACCTTTTTTTCCATAAGCATGAACCTCAGGTAACAGTCAAGGACAGCACACGGAGCTAGATGGACTGGACCTCCAATTCAGTCATTCATTCTTGTTTTCTGACCTCATATTGCCAACGCTGTTCTTACAGCAGTGAGCCAAGCAAGGAATATTATAATCCTCCCTCACTCATGTCACTTTTTTCCAGGATTAACAAATGCAGGTTAAGCCTCTGTTTTACATGAGGAAGTACCCAAAGCAAAAACAAAAAATGCAAGCCATGACCTTACCTGCTTTTACAATATTACTTCAACACCTCTGTGTTTGGTCCAATCCTCCATTCCTGATACATGATTTCAGTAGTGATATTTACTGGTGAGGAGAGTTAGTGTTGGAGCCAAACACCTACCTGATATTATCCATTCTGTTTGTCATCAACGTGACTCACCAGCAGTGGTCTCATCTTCCATCCTTTCAGACAAAGTTGAAAAATTGCTAAGAATAGCAGCAGAATTTGACTGCAGAGTGTTTTTCTGTGGGACTCAAATCTTAGACTGTGACTAATGCTGCTAATTGAATTTTTACCTCCATCTTTTTAGGGGAGAATACAAACAGTAAGAGATAAAGTTGCTTTTTATAATATTTCTTTCTAATACATTGTCCCTGTCCCTTTTTTAATGGCAGTGAAACACCAAACTAAGGCTCAAAACCCTCTTCTTAAACACCTTAACTATTTTCTGAAGAATCAGACACATGGGGAATTCCCAATAATATTTTGGAGCTCAGCAGTGAGCTATCATTGCAACACAAAATAAGCTGACTTGTTTATGATAAAAAATATTTTACATATGACATTCTTTTTCCTTCTGTCCAAATATCCCATTTTCCTTTTACTTTTAAATTAGCCATCAAGCTAACTACTGTATTTCAGCAGTTACTGCTGCTATGCATTACCAATTATGAATTCTTATGCCAAGCTGAAGGAGACACATAACCTTTATATTAAATACATCTCCTACATGACAGAAAGAATTATGTTAGGGAAGAAAAACTGTCATATTATGCTAATTCAATTTCTTTTGAGCACTTTTAAATCCACTCTACAGATTAAAAAAAAAAAAAAAAAGTGAAAAATCAAAATAAACACAAGAATCATAAAAATTTTTTGCACTAAGTAACTACCATTCCCTTCATCCGATTCTACTCCAGAGAGGAATGGATTACTATTACCTTCCAGTACAATCAGTGTAAATTAGTTATTTCAAAACTGGGTCGAAATAGACATAGACACACCCACATCCCCTAACAGGAATATTAAAATGCTGCTAAAATTAGGAAATAGTTACAAAAGTTTTCAAAAAGATCCTATAAAAAGAAGTTTTGTGTGTGTTTGGGGGTGTTCCACAAATTTTACCTATGTTTATTGCAGCCAAGCCTGTATAGAGAGCCCATAATAACAGACAGGAATAGGGACTATTTGAGTACTCAAGCCAGCTGGCTTGGATAAACCTGGGTTCTGTGGTGGTAAGCTTTAAAAAAATATTTGAAGTTTTAGTGTTTTGGGCCTTGTTGCTGTTTTTTTCAATCAAAACAAAACGGTATATAATCAAAACTGGCTGCATTTGCAGAAAAGGAGCCACATGAAGCTGAGCATTAACAATTAACAGTGTAAGTGCTTTTCCTAAAGGGAAATACAGCCAGTGCTTACATTCATCTCAGTATTAGCAGCCAGACACACAGTGCTTACAACAATCATTTTCATGGAGTTATCAAATTTTTCAACTGCAAACTCCGGTCCCTACGGATATTAAATCACAGAAGCAATCCAAACAACATCAGTGAAGGAGTGCTGCTAATGAAGTGTGTGCATAGATCCACACAAAATCGTAGCCCTAAGAATTTATCAGAGAGGAACAGGTCGGCAACCAGATGCCAAAAAAATAAATAATATGTCATAAATTAATAGCGGTCATTCTGTTTTTCCTCTAAGTGACAGAAGACAACCGAAATAAAAATAAAGGAACCAAAATACAATCTTGTAAGAGCCCACAAACAACCAGGGCAACCACACAATCTAATTTATGTTATCTGATATTACTTCAGGCTTCCTAATGCTGAAAAAATCCAAGGTTATCTCTAGACTCAAATAAAGCACCAGCCACGGGACTGCAGAGCACTGCAAAGCTGTGAAAGGACGATTCTTGTTATAATGCCCAAAGCTCCTGCCAGGCTGGAGCACAGCAGCTGCCTCACATGCCTGGAGTGCAGCGAGCAGGAGTGCCACAAATCCTGTAAACACTTCAGAAAATACAGGAGACCAAGAGGTCAACCAACAATGTAACACATTGCCTAGTGCTGTTGAGAGAAGGCAACCATGTCACTGAAAGAGCAGCAGCAAAGGAGGATTGTCTGCCACGCTGGAGAGATTTACCGTAGAAATAATAATAGCAAAATAAATCAACCAAAGAGCTGAAGCATTCTCACTTGAAGATACGATGCAAAGTATCACTCCCAGCTTTCTGAGTAGAAATGTATCTTCTTGTTATACAGCAGTCTCAGGACAGAAAAGTCTTCTGTATACCTATCTACATCTATTTCTATGGATCAACTCACAAACAATTGGTTAAGACTGAGTTACAAGTGCAGTCAAGTGCTTTATATAAAGTGCCAGAGGGAAAGGAGGGAAATCTTGTTTACGGCTTGGCTAGGCTCGGGTATGGAAATCAATGGCAAAACATGTTTGTACAGAAGGAAAAGAGCTTTCCCCAGTATCAGCATCAACCCACGTGGAAAGCTGTGCTGATGAGCCAGCAAGAAAAATGCAACACCAACAAGGTTTTAGTCTTGCTACTGAAATCCCTTATCCAGCAATATGTGAGAAAACATAACTGAACTTCTTCATGGAAGAGGCTTATAAGTGTCTAGTAGGGAATTAACAGATTTTGGGAGAATCATTTCACCAATGCAAAAGTTTGCTATAAATACATTAGCAGAGGGAGTTTCTGCTGTAGAGCCATACTTACAAGCTATTTACAGGTGTTCTCTTAAGTAATCTGTGAATTCTACGCAATTATTTACCAAAAGTGTGAGGAAACTTAATATTAGGTACAAATGATGGAATTATTACATTGACAAATAAGATACAACTAGTCCCATTTCAATTATTAAAAGGATAAGCTTGCTGAAAGTTTAGGCCTATACATCCCCTATTTTTCATTCTCCATCTCTATTTCCACGTTTCTTGAACTTTTTTAATTCACACATATCTATTTAATTCTCACTCCCACCATCTTGTAGTCTTCTTTTACTTCATTTTTCAAAGGTAATTACCTTTTTTCCCCTTTTCTTTCATTTCTCCCATTTCAGACTTGTATTACTTTTTCTCCACCTTCTTTAAATAATTTTTAGGACTGCCTGCCTCTCCTGTCTCACTATCAGGCTTCTTCTCAAGTCTTCTCTAATGTGTGTATTACAACCATGTCTATGGGTGTGCAGTACTAAACAGGTTTGTGGTGCACACCACATTTTGCCACAGCACCAGTGAGTGCAAGAAGCCCCTCAGATCCATCCCACTTTTTACTACACCAATACTTTTCCCTGCAGCACTGATTTTACTGACATATGCAGCGAAGAGTAAAATGATTTTGCTAGGTCCCATTGCTTCAGGAAACAACGAAGTGCTGAAGCCCCCCACCAAAACCAATTCAGTAACTCAAAACACCACTTAAGCCTCAAAAGTTCTCGCAGAATCAACTTTTCAACCCCTACTCCTCCTCCATTCAATGTTCATCCCTTTTCCACACATGTAAACTCACACGTGCCTAAATATGGGAATAAAATGTCCTTAGGTACCCATGCTACCACTGTTGCCTATCCAAAGGTGTTACTGCCTTGGCTCAGCTCAACATCCAGGAGCTCATCTCACACCCAAGGGCAGACTGGGATTTATTACTCAGCTATCACAGAGCACATCTCCTGACAGGCAGCACGCAATGCTCAGGAAAAGCAGAGATGCCGCATTACGAAACCAGGCACCAGAGGCATTTCTGACAGTGGAGTGCTGCTGTTCAGCTGGAGGAGGACAGGCAGGGATGACACACCACAATAACAGGCCAAAAATGTGAAATTAAGAGGTGATAACATAGTAAAACAAATTTGAAAAGTAACTGGGTGGTGCAAATAAACTTCATTGAGATATAATTCATTGTTCTGTGTCAATTTTAAAAGCTAAAAAAAGCCTTTCAATTTCTTTGTGGGTTAATAGTTCCAAACACACTGAGGACTTGCCATTCCACATAAAACCTAGCCAGTCACTTCAGCAAAATTCTAAATAACTGATTTCAACACACAGCTAATAGATATAAATGTACTTTCTGATGATTTTTCTGTCAGATATGTTCATGCCTCTGAAATGAAAGCAATAGCAAAGAAAACATTTTAAAATTATTATATAATTATGGGTTTAAAACTTCATTAAAACTGCTTTAAAACATGCTTCATTTTCCAGTGCAAAAATATTGTAAATTATGGAAATAACTTTCTGTCTATGAAATCTACATATTTTAAATTACACACATTTAATTAGAGAACTATTTGTTGAATTCAATAATATAATAGTTTGGGATGTTTATTCATGAATTAGATGGGAAAAAATAAGCTGTTCACAGTCTTCTGAAGATTGCTTCAAGATCACTTGAATTCATCCTCTTTTTTTCAGATCCCATTGTATCCTGATGTAGATGGTCATGGTGATTCCTAAGCGAAATCACCATTGGAGAACAAAGAAATAGCCTGTAAGCCTGTTAGTGACACTTTTATCATAACACTTACGAATAAAACAAAGCAAATAAAACAAAGTGAAAATTAAATTTGCTCTGATAATCCTATTTCCCAAACTTCAAAGTGCACTGAAGCCCCTGAAAACCCCAGGCAATCCATCACATGATGCAGCACAGTGTCACCACAAGTCATTGGCAAGGCTGGAGGCCCACAGCACTGACTTCTAAGCCTTAGAAACTGGGGAGGAACTGAAAGTCATTACAGGAATCATTCATCATTAGAATCCTTCAGAACATACACTTTCTCAGAAAAAGACACTGTAAACTAGCATATATTATTATTAATAATAAAAGAAGTGAAAAAAAGAAAATCTTTCTTGTTAGATTTAGCTACTTCTCTCCTGAAAACTACTGATGTATCTTTGGATTTTTTTTTAATATGTAAATATCAGTGTCAATTCACCTAAAAGATTGTAAATAAGATTGCTAGAAGGAAAGCTGCTGTATTTTTAACTGAGATCTGTTCCATCAGATTAGTGAAAACATTATCTATTAAAGAAAAGCAGAGAGAAAGACAAATCATGTCCTTTCCTCTGCCAGAATTTCAAATACAAATACTTTGCATTTTGCTTTTGTTGTCTCAGACTGAAGGAGCTGAGTTTTGGCTCAGGAGCTTTGCTAAGAATTACTCTTTGTCTGATTATCACTTAACTCAGTTGATGTTTCGGGTTTGATCTGGATATATTTCAAAGTGCATTTACTAAAGAAGAATATTAAACTATTTAACTCTTGCTTGAGGCTGGAAAATCTAATGATTTTTTCAAACATTCTTGTTATATAAAATCATCACCTACAGCTGTATTTTTAAGAAGCAGTAAAATGGTGATAAATGTACTGTCAGTAACATTTTATGAGATGCATGGAATTTCTATGAAAACAATTTTAAATCTATTCAATAGGGGAAAAATTTTTGATGGCTCTTCCCTGAATCCTCAGTTTTAAATGTTTAAAGCAAATCCTGTTGTTTCATTTCACATCATTTAAAAACGTAACATTTAAAAAACACTATAATTTTCCCATGTTTGATTCCCAAATGTTCTTCAAGATCAAGAAACATGATACAGCAAAGAGAGAATGGCAATGATTCACTTTCGTCTCATAGAGAAAAATGTGAAATTGCTTTGGGGATTTCTGTCAGTTCTGGGGTATGAATACATTCATTTGTGTACAATTCAAGATATGAAAAGCTTCAACCAGTTACTTTCTACTTTTCAGAATCCTGATATTAAAGGTGGTTGAGCAAAATTAATTTTTCACCTATGTTCAGCAAATCTGCTTTTGTTCCTTTTCATCAAGAATGGATCTTTGTTACCAGGAAGGTATTAATACAGTAAAACTTCCATCAGAAAGTATTTTGCAATATGTACTACAAGTCACCATCAGTCCTTTCAAAAAAGGTTAACAGTTAACTCTCAACAATGAAGTATTAAATGCAGAAAGGTTTCCTGCATGACCTTCATGTTCAATCAAGAGTTGAAGCTCTGCTCCCTTGATACACAGAACTTCGGGGTTAGGGTAGTGCTTCCCTCTAAAGGAGAAGCAACAGGAAGGAAAGGTTTTGGGTGGTCCTAGAAATTAAGGACCACCAGGCATTGCTCCATTTTCCATCCTGTTAGGAAGTGGCAGGTACTCACCAGTGCCTCATCATTTGTCTGCAGCACAAACTCATTCCACGCACCATTTGTGTTTCCTCGGCCTGCCTTTGCTAACGTCAGTGCAGCAGACTGTATACTTAAAAAGTGAAATATAAGCTACCCTACTCCCGCCCCTCCTCATCCAGTGGAATCTTCTCAAGGCCAGATGAAAATAAGCAACCATCACGTGAGGGAGGCTTGATGCCTCACTTCATGTGACTGGAGAAGCAGGCCATACTGAGGTAGAGCAGCACTTTTCTGGGATAAACATCCTTGTTCTGGTTTCTGGAGAAGAACACAGCACAGCACAAGTGCAGGAATGAGGTCTAGAAGCAGGCATGGGCTGCCAACAAATGGCCAACCCAGTAGAGGGGGATCAAGACCACCATAGACCCCCAATGCCCTCCAACCCATTTCAAGAAGGGTCTAGAAGAATGAACTGCATATGACAACTAATTTGCATAGAAAGTGAGAAACTTAGATCCAGAACAGGCAAAAATTACCAAAACAACCATACCCCCACAAAACCCAGGCACACATGTGGTCCAGGACCCTGGACACCCCATTAGCAGGACTGATGCTGGAGCCAGGACTGGTCATCTTTCCTTCTGTTTCTTTCTTTCTCCCTCTCTTTAATCTCTCCCTCCTCTTTCACCCTACTCCTTACTCAAAATCCACTGCAGTGTGTTTATGCTATAAGGGACTAACATTCCAGTTTCCGTGCCATGTGTATAATTTAGTAATACAACTTCGCAAGTTTTTGTAGACCCTCCAACTTTTATTGTTCCTTTTTGACCACAGGCATCTGTGAATCTTGGGTGCTCCCTTCCCCTTAAGGATGGGACACCACATGCATGTTGTCCTCCAAGCCCAGCTTCATTAGCATCTGCCTTCTTTATCTCTTTCATTAACCACTTCTCTCTTTTTATTCTGTCCATTGTCAAGTAGTTTGTCCTGGTTTCAGCTGGGATAGAGTCCTTCTTAGTAACACACTGATGTTTCAGTTTTTCCTAACTAGAGTTTACTCTATATCAAGGACTTTTCAGCTTCCCTGGCTTTGCCAGGGAGCACGTACACAAGAAGCTGGGAGTGAGCGTGGTCAGGAGTGCTGACCTGACCCAGTCAAAGCTATCAGCCATATCATAGAACACCATGCTCAGTACATGAACTGGGAAGAGTTGGTCAGGAGGAGCTGATCGCTGTCCAGGTACAGTCTGAGCATCAGTCAGCACATGATGAGCAATTGTATTGTGCATCACGTGTCTTTGTTAGCTTTTATTCCTCTCTCTTTCTCTGTTTCATTATTGTCATTATAATTACTATTATTGTCATTATAATTACTAATATTGTTTTATTTTGATTCAATTATTAAGCTGTTCTTATCTCAACCCACAAGTTTTAATTTTTTTCAATTCTCCTCCACAGTGGGGGGTGGGGAAGGGGAAGGAGGGCGAAACTGTGTGGTACTTAATTGCTGTCTAGGGTTAAACCACAACAAACCCTATTTTCAGGAATTCATATAAAAGCAAAATATTTAATACTGCCACTCTATTATTGAGTGCTTTCAGAATTCAAAGAACAGTGAATTGAAAACATTAGGCTTAAAATGTTGAAATGAGGATGCCTTAATGATAAGCATAGTCTCATTGTGTATTCATACTAAATGTGTTAAAGGAGATTTGCAGAAAAATCTATTAGCATGTTTCATGACAAATTCTGTAGTGTAGCTTCAAAATTAAATGAAAGAAATGTTTTGAAGGAGCCTCCAAAAATCATCCATTCCAGCATATGGATTCAAGTTAAGACTACTGCTAAAGTAAGGCCACGATTTCACATGGTTAAGTCCGGAAAATTTCCCAGAGTGGTCCACAAATTCCCTGGTTGTTCCAGTGCTGCCCTATACCTCTAATGAAGGAGCTTTTCCTGGAATTCATTCTGAATGTCAGTGTGAGCAGCAGCAGGGGACAGTGAACATCTTCACAAGGGAGAGTGAACATCTTCACAAGTATCACCCATAACTCACACATTCCTGAGGAATATCTTTGGAAAAAATAGGTTTTTTCTAAATAACAGTCTCTATAGCCAAATTTGTTTCTGGAAATAGTCTCTCACTCATTATAATTCTCAGGTTACACCTGGGTATCATTCAGGCAAGTACCAAACCAATAGCATACCACAGAACAATCTTAAAATTTAACTGAATTCTAGAGAGTTCCATGCCTAGAACTATTTCCCAGAACTGCTTTAATTCATCAACAGGCTGTCTCTCCATACTAACACTCTTTTTCCTGAAGCCTCACCCACAATTCATTCACTTGAACTGCCCTGCATGACTTTGGGGCAGCAATGGATCCAGCTGTTACAGGGGTCCTTATCTTTCCTCACCCCAAAACATCAAAATATGCAATTGCTACTTGTTCATGAAAAGCCCCTTCTATCACAACATTTAAGACCCTACAGGAATCTGCTGCACCCCTCTTCTGAATCCCTGCATGATTGTATGGTATTGTTTCACATAACCTCCAACCAAAAATGCACTGATGACATCTCTCCAAGATAGCTCTTTTGCCACTGATGCAACCAAAGCCCACCTGAAATGTTCCTGCAGTGCCTCTATAAGACTGGCATTAGCTTAAAGAAAAGGCAGCTCTTGCCTCATTGCACTTATGTGCAGTGACAGGGTTAGAAAGAAGGGCAGACAAGGATTCAGTGCTTCCCACTTTCTTTTGTCATGTTTAGTGTCACATCAACAATGCTAAAAATACGCTGCTACATGCAGGCTCCAAGTTTATTTCCTCCTTCTCCTTCTCAGTGATTGCTTGTTGAAGTAATCCATGCCTCCTCACAGTTAGGCAGGAATGCAACTCTGTGTATGAAAGAGGAAATGCTGATCTTCTGGCTGGAGCTCTGCCTTGGTCACTTTCCTATACCTGTACAGCAAGATGTAATTGCCTCCATGTTAGGATCTTACCAGTTTCTTGCGGTAGCAGCTACAAAGCCTCAATCCTGATCCACAAAGCGCTGGGTTATTTGAAAGTGGCTCTTGTGAAGCAACCCTTTTTGCCAAAGCTGCTGTAATTTGGGACAAAGCAGCCCAAAATGCCTTAAATGTATGAACTCACCCACCTGAACTCAGCTACACGAAAAAATCTCCCAGAGGAGGTCACATACACCCTCCACAGCAAGAACTAAAACCTTCCTCTTAGATAAACATGAATCATTTAAATATATACACATATAAAACCTTCTCTGACTCTATACTTTCGTGTTTATTTAATTTCATATGTCATGAGATGAGCATGATATCAAATTTCAGCACCGAATTATCAAATTGAGGAAAGGATTCAGGTAGGTAATGTATTTTTAGGAGTTTCTTTTGTGGGTAGGTGTGTTCTTACAGGACACAGAAGTAGAAAATCAAGGTGCAAAATAAACCAGTGAAGAAAGCAGACAAACAAAAACTCACTTTACCTCTCACCTTTACTCTCTCACTTGAATGTAAATGGGCAGTCTAGCAGTCACCAGCCTGTCCTTTTTTAGGGCAGAGAACAGGCAGAGAGGAGGAGAGGTTTGTGTCGAGCCTATATGTGCCATCGGCTTCCTCATGGCGTGGAACCTGCTGAAGCACCTGTATGTTCTGCACTCTGGGCTGTATCACTGTGCTTCTCCCCCTCGGAATGCCTGCCATCCTCACACACAATGATCACCTCCTCCCCTCTCCCAGGTGAGACCTGGTGTGAGAAAGGTGTGACCTCAGCAGTGCTGTTCTGTGATCCTACACCACCATCCTGGCTAGATGCGTACGAGTGTGCAGACCCTGAGCTCTGCACGGACACCAGATACCTGATACTCAAGGAACCTACAGACCTGCCCCTCTCTCACACTCCAAGTTTCTTCCCTGGAGCAGCAACCATATTCCTCCCACCTGGAGCTTTCCAGGCTCGCTCCCCCCACCAGGAGGAGCGGCTCAGGGGCTGGTGTGTCACACAGGCTCGGCTCATCTCCAAGGCCAGGAGCCGACACAGCTATTCTGTTGATACTCATCCTCCGAGCTTTCTGCTGTGCCAAAGACGATCCCGTTGTCCAGGCGTTTGACTTCCTGTATCTGCACAAAGAAACATTCACTCTTCCCTCAGCTCCTCTTCCTTCCCTGTGGCGATCCAGTGAGGCTTTACCACTTCAGCACACCTCCGTGACCGCCAGGCAGCCAGCGGGACCTGCCTGGTGCATGGCCAGAGGGAGCACGGCAGAGCACCGGCCGTGGGGTCCTGCTCCTGGCAAAGAAGCCACAGGCGAAGCCCAGAGGGAGAGCTGCCGTCGCTGCCTCTCCGACACCAGCCCTCACAGCCCAAGAGCCAGCGTGACCTGGCAGAAGACGTCTCCATGGAGGTATGGCTGTACCCGGCGCTTCCTGCCCTGCCCACTCCCACCGGCCTCCACCCAGCTCTCTTATCTTCTGCTTTCCAAACAACCCTTCCCATCTCATACTCGCTCCTCACCTGGTTTACACCTCGTTAAATCAACAACAAAACCTGCCAGCAGGACCTGCCATCTCCTCCTTAGTCGCCATTCTCCATTCTGTCTGGGCTCCCTTAAGTGGCAAAGTTCAGGAAACAGGCTGCCTTCAAGGAATCTCCACTCCCCACACGTCTCATGGAGAAGGCCTGATACTGACAGGATTCCTGATGTTGCTACCAGAGTACGAAGATTCATCATTTTTTCACCTGGGTGCGCTTGACCCGAATTGCCTTGCTCTGTATAAGCTGTATCCACACACTGTTTGTGAAAAGCAAATGCTAATTCTCTGAATGAAGTCCTGCAACCCTCTTACTCAAAACCTAACCTTAATGCCATTTCAAGGAGTGCGTGGCATTCTTTCTGATTCATATATCCATTTGGTTGTTTCATTTTCTCTATAGAACTGTTCTTTATTGCTACTCCATGTAAGAAGAAAGTAAAGAAAAACCCTTATAATGCAAACTAAAGTACAAATATTAAATGTTCTCCTTTAAACATACCAAGGTAAACATTATTTTAAATGCAATAGTTCATGTGCTGTTTTTCATGGGGAGAGAATAGATCAAATAGGAAACAGACAAGTGTGAAATATAATTAAAATAAATTAAATATGGCAATATGCATTAAGGGATGAGGACTTCAGAATGAAAACAGACTATTTTGAGGTGAGTCATCATTTCAGTAGGGAAACTCTAGAATTACTGTGTCCTTCTGAGCTATCAAAGCTATGAAAAGGAAAAGTATGTCCATCTACTTAGTCCAATTTATTTTATAGTGAGTCATTCTATTCTCCCTTCACAAAATGGGGCCTACATTATCTTCCATTCTCACAGTCAGCTCCACACAAAGACTCTCTTCAGGATTCTGGCTGCCAAGGAGTCTTCCCCCAGGAAGCAAGGACAAGAATTCTTTAACAATAAATTTCACAAATACTACGTGAAATAGCCTGAAGTGGTAGAGAATTTTATATTATTTATCTCATTCACAGTAAGCAGTGAATGTAAAGGTACAATACCACTTCATAAAACTGTTTGTGAGGTTGTCTTCTATGCTAGACTCTGAGCATGAACTGGTCTCTATTTGATTGACATGCTACAATCAGAATATTTTCAGGATGACATAGACTTTGTTCTTTTGAAAATAGCTAGAAAATATTTGTAACAAGGCATACAAATCCAAGGTTGGTCTTATACACACAAATACATATAGGTCATAGAACTACAACATTACAGGAATAACAGATGCAGTGGGATAGCTCACATGGCTATAGTGCTGCGAGGGACACAGGCTCTTCAGAAAGGCAGGGAAAAGAAGACAGAATCTCTGGGTGAAGCAGCAGCTAAAATATGAGGAACATTTGTACAAGTTGAACAACAGGGCTGGGTGAGTGCTTGTGGGTCAGGATCAGAGGAGAGGTCAGTGAGGGTGACATTGCAGCGGGACTGGGCTACAGGCAGCATGGAAGGGGTGAGGAAGTGGGGAGTGCTCCTCACAACAATTTCTTTAAACAACTCAAGGAAGTATCTGGACTGAATACCCTGTTTGGGTTTTTTCACGAGACTTAAGCTTTTGTGACACCTGCAGAGAACAAAATGGAAAGGCACAAGCAAAGCAGACAATTTCTGCAAGGCATCAAGGACTGCTTCTTGTTGCAGGCAGAGGATGGGCCAAGCAGTGTCATACACAGCTGGATCTGCTATTCATAAACAAGGAAGAAGTGGCTGTGGATGTTACACTCTGTGAGTGGCAGGCTTGGCTGTAGTGACTCTGAAATAGTGAGGCCTAAGACCTTGTGGGGAACTGAGCAAGACAAGTACCAAAACACACATCCTGGGCTTTAGGAAAACTGACTTCAGCCTATCCAGGAGCTGGTAACTGGATAATACTATAGAGCTGGTAATACTATATCTTAATCAAAGCTTACACAGGGAGCTTGGGAAAGCCATCATGTCCTTGAAAACAACCTCTTACACATGCAAGACTGTTCATGATTCAGGAATACAAGCAGACTTACCGGGACACCAGTGTGGCTAAACACAGAGTTTGTAAGTGAGCTGAAGTGCAAAGAGGCAGCACAGGAGGTGGAAGCAGAATATGAAATAGTTTATGTATTTGCTCTACTGAAGTGAAATATGTCAACAGACAGCCACAATAGCATGTACAAATGGTATCTGTACCATAAATTGACACTGCTCCCATGCAGTCATTTGACCTGACCTGCATGTAACAAAGCGTAAAGGGCAGAATCAATAAAAATCCAGGAGATACAAAACTAGGGAAAAAGTGTGCGGTCAAAGGGAAATCAATCTAGCAAACAGAAAGAAAGGCATTAAGACGAAACAGGCAGAGACATTTTGAGGTGGGACATGGAGAAGGCTGGGGCTCAGCTGGAAGGGGACAGGGAAAGGGCTGGGAGGACTGGCACAGAGCCGAGGTATTCCTCCACTGTCAACAGAGTGCTGTGAAACCCCCTGAGCCAAGGCGCCTCTCCCCCCCTCGCTGAGCATCCACAGGAATGTGACCTGCCACTGCTAAGAGACACTCTCAGCTCAACGTGTTGAGAGGACTTAGTTTTGAAACTACTGAACAGTATGTGACCTGACAGGGGCTCCTATCAGTGGGGTCCCTGTTTGCTCCAGTTTGCTATTCTTAAAACTAATAAATGATGCACACAAAGAAGGTCATCAGCAGATCATTAGTGTTCCCAATGAAGCACTCTGCATTTTGGAAAAGCCTTACTTAAGGCTGGCTGCTCAATTCTTTGTGCATGAGGATATGGTCTGCAATTAGATAACCACACTGGCTGATTACATTGCTTTATGTTTTCCCTATGCATGAGCTAGAACAAAATTTCAAAGGTTTCCTTTGAAACCTTCCCTGAAGGTCAAGTGGATTTTACACTTGTTTTTAATTCTAAAGAGTTTTCCTCATATTTTATATATCAACCACAAATTGAAAATGAGGTCACTATCTAAAAAATTAATTAATTAATGAGAAAATTAACAATTAAAACAATAAATAATATTCCCATTAGAAATTAGTGCTGAAGCTTTAGCAACGCTCTTTCAGATATTACTCTTTAGATAAATACTGGTTTTTTTAAGAAAAAGTACTCTAAGACCAGATCATTACTTTCAGTTTCAATGCTTTCCCTATTTCCTACCCAATGAACCTTGCCTTGAAGTTGTATTGAAAACTGTTAACTAACACACTAGCTTGCCAAAACTCCCTTAACTGAGGCTAGTAGAGGCCAACACTGTGATTAAACAGCAGTAAAAGTTGGCCCACTAAGAAACCAAATCAATGCAACACCACCATTTAAGTGCTAAAAAATTCAGTGCTAATTTGATTCTTAGCAAGACTGATGACTACTTTTCTTCACAGCTTTGCAAAGCCAAGAATAAACTGCCCTTTTTGTGATATCAAGAAAAAAACCTCATTAATGCAAGGCAAATTATAAATTGCACTGCAAGCCTCAGCTAATTAGGAATAAGCTGTGTTTTGACTGTTTTCACTTTCTCTTGATAATTTGTTTTGGTTACACCTCTTTTCAGTAAGTTTCAGACTCACTCGAGACACAAACAATTCCTTCTGCCATTTACTGATCTAAAGTTATGGAACATAATGTGCAAAGATACGAAATAGTCCCTTAAGAAAAATACAAGAAAACCACAGATATTAGCCATCAGTTTGGGTTATGATAACAAATTGAAGTTTAACTAGATTTCAGTTTTTGCATTTCACATGCACAAAATGCATTCACAAATTTCCATAATTTCCACAGAAATGTACTGTCATAATTAATTTAACATACATGAATGAAGTTTTAGTCTTCAAGGTCAGTGGTTAAAGGAAGCCAGGAAATACTCCTATAAAGTACAATGGATTATTTCCTTTTCCTGCTTATAATTACATTTTAAAAAATTTAAAATATCAACATTTCTCTACATATCTTACCATTTGCTTTTCCTCTAAAGCTTCTCTTCCTGACGCTTTGCTTTCATGTTTTCCTAACTCCATTTCCCAGGGGACTAAAAAATCACCTAATATCCTGAGCAGAAGTGATTCAACCTGACTACATGTTAGATATCCCTGTACTTTTGGAGTCAGGAGAGAAAAGTATCAGGAGCGCTGTGGTGATTTCTGATCTGCATGTGTTTCCATTTATAGCCATCGAAAATCCACAAATAGAAGCGTGGAGAGAGGGCAGACAGCTGCCTCTGATAACAATAAACATTGGTTTGGTATCACAGCAAATTGTTCAGGATGGATTTTGGTTACCAGTCCCATTCACTCTCTCCTTGTTCCCCTCTATCCTAAAAGCTCATACTGAAAAAGTCCATGAAAATGAATAGCTAAGTCTCAGTAGCACTAACTTGAGTTCACAGAGATTATTAAGCAAGTAAAATAATGAATATAATTCACTGGCACCACATGGTGCTATGTAGAAATGAAAGAGTACAGAAAAATACTTTAAAACAGTGCTTTACCATAACTATTGGTCTTTCCCTGTTGAGGGTTTGAGACTGAGTTATCCCCATATTCCCTCCTGCAGAGTGTGCTCTCCTTTCCTAATATCAGAACATGACATCTTGCAGTTTTGAAATGCAGAAAGAATTGCTAAACTTCCAGCAGGCAGTGTGAAGAAATGACCAGTGAACAACTAAAATGGAGCTGACAGCCATACGAGGGTGGTTGTGGAGTCTGTTAGTTGACTGTAGAAGAGTAACCTGGCTCTGGTTCACAACGATAAAGTCAGGAGGCCAATATTAGAAACAGCAGGGCTGGAGGAACCTCTCAGCAGCTCTGCTGAGGATGCCAAGGTTTGTAACACACCCTTCTGCTGCCACATCAACTGGGCTCATGTTGTCTGAGGTGTGATTCACACACTAGGCTGGCTCTGCCTGTACCAGCAAGGGAAGGAGAAGCATGAAGACACAGAGTAACACAAAAAAATGTTTGCTACTGTTAAACAAGAATGTGCTGTGTGGTAATCTGTGGTTCATTAGACATGCTGTAAAGCTGGCTGTTTAAACATCTCACGAAATCCCTAGTAAACACACATCCTTTCCACCTCTTCCTGTCAACACATTGGTAAAAGAAGACTCTCCTAAAACAGATAAATAAGCAGCTAGGATAAATGAATAAATAAATATTGAACCCTTTCTCATCTATCATTTTTCAACAGCCCTAACTAGGCACACTCCTTTCCGCATGGTTCTTGAGAGATGCTATACTCACGTGATCTTTAGAGCCTTGGATAGGAAGAAAAGGTAGCCAGTCATCTCCCAACAGACTATACACCTTATATATGAAAAGCTGATAAAACTTTAGACTGTTCCTATTCTGAAACATTCTTCAGAACCAAGGAAAAGTTACTTCTGTGACAACTGTTTTTCTTTAGTCTTTCTTTTACCTGTGTTTTTAGAAGTGCAAGACAGCCATCAGAAGAGTAAATATGGCAAGGCAAATGCAAAGAACCAGTCAAATCTGTAAGGGCTGCTGTAGTAGAGGAAATAAATATGAGCTTGATGTCATGAAGTAAAAATACACCCCGCTGTGTGTCCTGGGAATGCTGGGATAAAAGGGGCAAGAGTAAGTGACATAATACCCAGAGGAAACCAGCAGTTCTCCACTCTTCAGTGGGAAGGCAAACAGCAATAAGAAGTTCATACCTCCATAATCTTTTCTGTGAGACCGAAACTTATCCCTGTGCAACGGACTTCATAATGGCTTTGTACCACTTAAAGACCTCAAAGGAGGTCTTCAGTGGGCTCCAAACAGCAGCTTGCATGCTGCTGCTGCTTACATTACTGACCATTCCTGCGGTACAGGTGAAGAACCTGAAGCCCCTCCACTCCCATTTATCTGTCCATTTGCAATGGGTTTAAATGAGAGACAAGGACAAGGAGCACCTCAGGTGGGCACATTCAGCTGCATCTGCTCGGTGCCCTCCCAGCCCTGTCCCACTGGTATCTGGGAGACTCTGGATGTCAGCAGGCTTCCAAACAGCAGCTCCCAGGGAAGTCACTTCCTCTTTGGGCTGGGGAACAGATATCCATGTTGGTAAAAGAACAGGCTCTCACTCGTGCAACAAGCCAGCAATGCAGGACTCGAGACATGTATAAGCAAGCAATGGCAGATTTTTATCTGGTGTTTATGCTGCATGTAACTTAGCACTCATCCTAACTACCCTAAAACTTAATCTTCAGTCATGTTTGTAGTCTTTACTTGTAGGGGCTAATACTGTTTTCATGTGTCAGTTCACTCTTTGATATCAAAGACAATCACTACAGAAAGACACAAGGAATTGACTATGGAGTGAACTGTACTCAATAATTTTAACCTAAGATAGTG
The DNA here is from genome assembly GCA_013398955.1 of Callaeas wilsoni. NCBI lineage: Eukaryota > Metazoa > Chordata > Aves > Passeriformes > Callaeidae > Callaeas > Callaeas wilsoni. The sequence goes on from VWPU01012748.1 coordinate 25,620, forward strand.
ATGAGAGTATGCAGTTTCACAAGTGGGTTTTCCATTAATGTTTTTGTAAAAGCATCTAACAGCATTCACTTGAGAATCTCCACTTCTCATGAATGGAAATTTATATTCTGGATGCATCATGCTGCTTACCATGCAACTGCAAGGCAATTGGAGCAAACTGCATTGGAGATGGAACATGAAAAAAAAGGCTGTGAATGCAAGAGAGTATGACACCAAACTTCATACCATCACACTAAAAGCAGGGAGCTCAGGAAACACTGGATGCAGGGCTCTTCTGTAGCCTGAATGCTATTATATAAAGACCCTGGAGATAGCATAGAAAAGCTGACATCATCTTATTATCTACCACACCTTGCTAAGCTTGACATTTCATCATTAAACCTGAGGAAAGACCATGATCCTAACCATCGGAGAATTTGGTTTTATATAATCATGAGAGTACATTTCTTATTCCTACAGAGAAATAATGGTTATTCTACTCCAAGGAATTTCTGAGACACTGTTAGTAACTGTATATTTCCTGTTTTACTTCACAAGGGAAAACATAGCAAACAGGTGCTAAGTAAAAAGCATGTTCTAAACATTGCCCAAATTACTGTGCTATTTCCAATTGCTTCTTTTTATTACAGTCACTTGTCTCTCGACACCTGTTTCTCTTCTCAGAGCAGGACCTAACAAGAGGCCAAGAGAAGTTGATGGAGGAGAGGGTTGTGGGCTTTCTTGTAAGATTCCAGTGCTGAATATTCCCAATAACAGTATCGTGTAAATAAGGCATTTAAGATGATGTATCTTCTGTGCTCATTTGATCTGCTGTTCTTGGAAAAGGAAGCAAGTATCATGATGTTTGTGTGCCACTCTCAGCTGTGTTTTCACTCCTGTGGCTCCTGCAATTCTTTAAATTTGCACATTTTCATTTTCAGTCTGGCTTGGCAGTAGCCCAGGGCTGCCAGCCAGTGGCTGCACCACACGTCACACATCTGCACTACTGCTCTCCTAAGCCCGTAGCTTTTATTTGCTCAGCATCAGACACATAATAAGAATTCAACAGAAGTATTAATTCCACCCCTGATGTAGCCAATTACACTATCCTCAGTTGAAAACCATCTACTTAAGTCACATTTACCAGTTAAAAACCCTAAGACTAATAAAGAAATTACTCTCATAGTGACTTTTAAAGCTCTAATGTGGAGAGCATTTCTGTCCCACACTTAAATCAACAACAAGCACAAAACTCAGTAGACTGCCCCACTACTTGTAACTGCCAGTCCAGCAGGTGGCACAAGCCGAGCTTTCCAGGTTATTTCTGGTGCTGGCCCTTCTCTCAGCCCCACCGTGCCCTGCCAGCAAGCATCCCCTACGTTACCCCAGGTCACATGCACCCAAGGTCACATGCACATGCTTGGAAACGACAGGACCCCAGCAGCATTTCTAGCTGGAATTCCATGGCAGGGTCCCTGCAGAAACGCAGAGCATGACAGAGCTACCGAGACAACACATGAAGCAGGCTTACCTTCCAGGCAGCCAGGAGCCAAGGGTGGGAAGCTGATCCTTAAGAGAGGTGGGTCCACATTCCTGCCACAGCTCCCGACAGCTGCTGCTGTCACTCCCTGGTCCACCCCGCTGGCTCGGCAAACACTCACAGAGCAGGAGATAGCAGGCGTGGAAAAAGGAAAACAGCACAGGCACCACAAGTCTCTGCTTTGCACGTGAGGAAGCAGAGTCCTACGTGTCACCTACAGGGAGCAGGAGGCTCCTTGACAAATATTCTCCAAAGGAAGAAGTTTGTATATGTTTGAGGATGAAAACAAAGAAGGTTATTTCAACATTACAATAAACTGATTCCAAGAGCTCAGAGCCTTTTCTGACACGGCAGTCCATGGAAGCTGTACAGGTGTTCTTCTCTTTGCAGGTCTTTTGAGTCAATTGTTTTGAAGTGGACTGTCCTTGTGCTGGCAAGGTCCTACATCTACTGTCCTCCAGGAGTACAGATATGAGTGGAACAACAGACCTCTTTTCTGTCAGATATCCATTGTTTCAGCTATATGCATGATGTCCCTGAATATTACTGCTATATCCCAGCAAACCAGATTATCCTGGGCTGTAAAATATACATCAGTAGATTAGTTCCATAAAAAAAAAATCTTCCCTCCCATATTGATTGGTACTGTTTGCCATGCCTTCCTCCACAATGGTGAATGTAACAATGATGAGATGGGGCTAATGAAATACATCAGTAAAGCATTATATAACTTCATAGTTATCTTTTAAATGATGTGGCAGCTGAACGGGCAGAGGAGAAGCCCGTTCCCCACAGAAAACAAGTTACTGCTCTATAGCCAGGCAGTGGCTTTTTCTAGTCACCTCCCAGGTCAGCAGGAAATGAGGGCACAGGATATCAGCTGTCATTAACAGACCAACTCCCATTGAGCCTCTCCACCTTCTGTCTCTGCCCGTTCTTATCAAACAGCCAAACCTCAAAAGAGACGTTACTCTGTGCTGATAAATACACCAGAATCAGACCTTTACCTCTGCTCCTTTTTCGCAGAACAAAAGCAAAACATAATCAACTGCCACTGATTTTTTTTTTCTTAATCAAAGCTTGAATAAGCATAGACGTTGATTGAGATATTTTGTAGAGCTCCATGTCCATAGAGAATGTTACCACCATAAGTTTATACTCATTTATACAGCAAAATTCTCAACACTGCAATATGAAATTTGCCTTGAAAATCAGTCGAAAAGGACAGATAAAGCTCTCAATGTTTAAAAGTTATTTGAATGGCAACAGCAGTTGGTTAAAAGTTTGTAATTTTAACAGCAAATGTTTTGATTTCCAAGATCTAATGAAGAATCTAAAGCAAACACTTGTGCATGGGAAGGAAAAAGGAAGAAAATACCAAGCTCTCAACAGAACTCTTATTTTACTAGCTTTCAACTACAACTTGTTCTGCAACCTAGAGCTGGTTTATAACAGCTGAGTTGGTTTTTTTGCAGTCTAGTAAGACACAATAATGCAGTAGTAAACTATAAATTACTAGCTAGAGTGCCAAAGCATTTGTGGGTTCTGAGATTGGTATTTTTGCAACACACATTGATCAAACATTAAGTCATGGTGGAAGAACCCTGTTCATTTTGGAGGAAGAAAAGAGATGGGAAGCAAATATTTTAAATATAATTTCATTTACCAATATGATTTAAGCCTATGCTTATGCACATTATACAGTCTTTAATATTAAAGTCATAGCAGGTTCTGAGATAATGTTCATTTTGCAAATGAATGAAGTTAGCTTAATATTCCAATTGCTATCTTCCACTAAAATGCAGATGTACAAGATAATAAAACAAAGTGGATGCCATTGACTTGATATCATAGTGTTAGTGCAAATCCATCTTTTCAAAATAAAATATCCCTTTTGTTAGTAGGAGATATTGTTCTCTTTGTGACAGCCATACCCTCCTAGGAACCTTTAATTCTGTAAAAGCCAGCTACCAGCATTCATTGAAGTTATATATGAATGATCACCTGAGAAACCTTTCTCAAGAATGTGAATAAAAGATAAGGATTTACCAGGTCACTGTGTTGTGCTATATTACATTTACAGGAAAATAAACTGTATAAACATCATAAAAACTATCAATGCACACTTAATGTACATGAAAAGAAAGCCATGACATTCAAGTCTAGCAGGGCCAGAGCCCACCTCGGAGTTAAGGCAGCACCGTGGAACCCCAAAAAAAGAACAGTTCCAAAAGGTTCTTCTTAAACAGCTTAAAATGCATTAGAAACCTCAATACCAGTGAAGAGAATTAAAGGATTGAAAATTGTTGTACAGGACAATTTGCTCTTAAATGCTTATCTCATACACACACACACATATATGTGAAATACAGGCACACTGCAGTAAGGCAAATTTAAAGTGTTCTGCTTATATGCAAGTCAGAAAAAAAAAAAAGTTTCAGACAGTTCCTCTAGCATAAGAAATTTCTTCTCCATTCACTCTCAGGTATATAGGCATAAGATGCCTCCTGCATTTGAATCTAGTAAAATACAACTTACAGGTCCTGTTCAAATCTGATATACATTCACATTATTGATATAACTGGAGAAACTATTCTTTATTACATTAGAATGAGATACAGAATTCCAACACAAATAACATTTCTCAGCGGGTAAAAAAAAACAGCACTATTTTAAGACAGAATTTTTTTTTTAATTCTCATAGAAAATGACATTAAAAGCGATAAATCAAAGGAGCCTGGGGGGAGATAGAAGGATGAGCTGTATAGACAAAACATGGACACAAGAGTTAAAAAATCCCACCCAACTATACAATTGTTTTCAGCGTGTTTTCAAATGGGTAAACTACCTTCTGAATAAAAATCACCTGCTTTTTTCTCCATTACATTTAGGTGCTGCAGGGTACCTTTACAAATGGCTACTGAAACATGTGGTGACATTCACATACCTTGACCCAGTGCATTTCATTTCAGGTTCACAAGTTCTTGCCAAAATAAAGTTCAAGGCAAAGAAATACAAACAGGGTTCTCCTCCCACGGCTTAAATCCATCCTCCATGTAATGGTTTTCACTATAAATAAGGCATAGCGGTTCAAGTACTACATTAAATGCAATCAAACAATGGAAAAGAAAACCACCCATGAACTCCTGCCAGAAAAGTACTTTATTAGGGAGGATAAAAAGCACTGCTCAGACAGTCTGAATAGGCATGGCCTTCTGCGCTGTCAGGCTCCTCGGGCTCAAAGTCATCAGGGTCTGGGGGCAACTGGTCGGCATCTTCATCAGAAGTGGAAGGGCGTGTGAGGATTATCCGAGGTATCTTCAGCAAGATGTGAAAGATTTCAGAGAAAAAAATCAGATCAAGAGCAGGGAAGTGTTTAAAGGGAGTATTTAAAAGGGACAGGGGAAACAGGTGATGAGAAAAAATACGTGAGAGATGTAACACCACAGAGAATCATAGAATTGTTTAGGTTGGAAAAGACCTTTAATACCATCAAGTCCAACTACTAACCCAGCAGTGCCAAGTCCACCACAAAACCATGTCCCTAAGTGCCACAACTACGTGCCTTTTAAATACCTCCAGGGTGACTCAGCCACTTCCCTGGGCAGTGTGTTCCAATACTTGAACACCCTTTCTATAAAGACTTTTTTTTTAATATCCTGTATAAACCTACCCTGGCACAACTTCAGACCATTTCCTCTTGCCCTGTCACTTGTTATATGGCAGAAGAGACCAACCTCCACCTTTTTACAATCTCCTTTCCGGCAGTTGTAGACAGCAATGAGTTCTCCTCTGAGCCTCATCTTCGCCAGGCTAAACAACCCCAGCTCCCTCAGCTGCTCCTCACAGGACTTGTGCTCCAGACCTTTCACCAGCTTCGTTGCCCTTCCCTGGACTCACTCCAGGCCCTCAATGTCTTTCTGGTCGTGATGAGCCCAGAACTGGACACAGCACTGGAGGTGTGGCCTCACCAGTGCTGAGTATAGAGGGACAATCACTGCTCTGGTCCTGCTGGCAACACTATTGCTGATACAGGCCAGGATGCCATTGGCTTTCTTGGCCACCTGGGCACACACTGGCTCATATCCAGCCAGCTGAGGTCTGGCACCTCCAGGTCCTTTCCCACTGGGCAGCTTTCCAGCAACTCTGCCCCCAGCCTGTAGCTCTGCATGGGGCTGTTGTGACTGAAGGGCAGAACCTGACACTTGGCCTCATCAAACCTCACACAATTGGCCTTGGACCATCAATCCTGTCCAAATCCCTCCACAGAGCCTTCCTACCCTCCAGCAGATCAACGCGCCCACCCAGCCTGGTGTCACCAGCAAACCTATTGAGGGTGCACTCAGTCCCCTCGTCCAGATCACATATTAAAGGGGACTGGCCCCAGTACTGAGTCCTGGGGAACACCACTAGTGACCGGCCACCAGCTGAATGTAGCACCATTCACTGCCATCCTCTGGGCCTGGCCATCCAGCCAGTTTTTCACCCAGCAACAGTGACCCTGTCCAAACCATGAGAAGCCAGTTTCTGCAGGAGAATGCTCTGGGAAATTAAGTCAAAGGCTTTACTAAAGTCTAGCTAGACAACATCTAAGTGGGTCACTTTGTCATAGAAGATTAGGTCAGTCAAGCTGTAGTTCCCTGGATCCTCCTTCCAGTCCCTCTTCTAGATGGGAATCACATTTGCCAACTTCCAGTCAACTGTGACCTTCCCAGTTAGCCAGGACTGACAGTAGATGATGAAAGGGCTCGGTGAGCACTTCCACCAGCTCTCTCAGGATACTTGGGTGGATTCCATCTGGCCCCATGGACCTGTGTGTGTCTAAGTTGTGCAGCAGGTGCTGAACATTTCCCCTTGGCTTATGGGGGGTTTCATTCTTCTCCCTATCCTTGTGTTACAGCTCAGGGGACTGGTAGCCAGAGAACAACTGGTCTTGCTATTAAAGACTGAGGCAAAGAAGGCATTAAGTACCTTATCCTTTGTCTCTATGTTTCCTACCACATCCAATAAAAGATGATTCTCCTCAGCCCTCCTTTTATTTTTGTTTTACGCCAAAAAGCCATTGATAATTAAAGCGAAATTAGGATAAATTGCCCTTGCCTCTCATTAGCTAATCTTTTAAAATACCTTCTACAGGTAAAAAAAAAAGATTAAAATATTTTTTAAAAATAAAGACAAGTAAATATTTAAAAATATACATCTCAATTAATTTAACTACATTATTCATTCAATTCATCCCTTGAAAGCAATAAAGGATTAATTAAGAACCATAAAGCATACCAACTATTGATCTTTGAAAAATTGCATATTTTGGCTTCTTTACTGACAAAATATATTTAAGGGAAACATTAAGAGAAAATATCAATGCTTAAATTTGTCAGTAAAATATACATACATGGATTTGATTTCTTTTTCTTTTTGGAGAAGAACTTTGTGTTCTTTGAGAATTATATTGCAGTGGTTTAAAATTAATTTAAATGCTGTAACTGAGAAAAAAAAACAGTGTCAGGCTCTTTATGTATTGTCAAATAATGTATCAGTAATTGTCTTCATCAATGAATGGATTATTACAAACTTTACTTTGATACAGAAAATCATCACCCTTTTTACTGCTTTTCAAAAAAACTAGAAATACAAATATCTGAAAACAGACATAAGGGTGAGTCAATATATCTAACAAACACGTAAGATGATAATGTGTAATAAATAAAGTGGCCATCTTACTAGCAATATGAAAATTTTCAGGGAAGTTAGTACTTCTTATTTGTCAGCTACTTCAACTTCATGAGAACATTTAATGTTGACACCACACAATTCAATTGCTTATATATTATTTCCTTGCTGTACATTATTTGATTTTGATACCATGACAATTTTTTACCTTTTCATTTATATACTTTTTATGTATTCTCAATGTCCTTAGCATGCATATTTGTAATTCCTTAAGTCTGATAACTTAGCACAGTCCTGGTATTCTGTTAGGCCAGAAGACCAAACATCCTGCAGGCCTCGCATCTGGAGGCTGTAAAGCCTTACGCTATCTTGAGAAGCCAAAGCCCGCTCTAGAATGCAGCCTGTAAACTAGGATTAAGCCCATCTGGGAGGGAATACTTAGGGATAGGGGGATATCACGCTATTCATTCAAACCTCTCACTGGGGCATCTTTGTTAGATATGCTAATTTGCAAGGTCTATAAAATTGTATACGCAATCCACCATGTGTGTGCATTTTGGCGTATTCCACCTTGGCAAAGTGTTGCACCATAAGGATGCTCATTAAATACCGAGGTAGAAACTCTTTATCCCTTAACTGTGTCTGGCTCTTAATTTTAGGACCAAGGATAAGGCATCAGTTTAGGAAATGACACAAGCATATAGATGCTTTGTGGCTGTTGTACTTTCAGCCAGGAGGTTTCTGCACTGAAGTAAAATTAATTATTCCCCGGGCTCCCCTGACAGTACCTCTGACTCCCCTTGGCTCACAGCACTCTACACATAGACACCAAAGTGCAGGTGTCAGTCCAGAGCTGAATGTCACCCCGATAGATGTAAATTAATTTTAAAACCATATGTAAATTTAGTATATACCCTGGTGTACTGAGCGGACAATTTTTTATCCCTTTTTTCCCCTTCTTTTTCTTCTGCTTAAACTAAGAAGGACACATTTCCGGAAGCTTTAAATAACCTATATAGATCCTAAACACTGGCCAAGCTACAACTCCTGGGAAGATTTGCTTCTGTCATGCACGTGTGACATCTTTTGTAAGCCTTCCTTGCACTGGACGGTTCTGTTCTTTGCTGAAAGATGCTTCTTCCTTAACAACAGCCAGCAGCCAGCAGCCAGCTGCTTTGCAGTAAAGCAAATGCACATCTACACACACACGTGGTTTACTGGGTCATGTAATGAAGTTCTGACACTTGAAGAACTACTGCAGAGGTCTGTGCCCTAAGTTACCTACAGTCATATCCAGGACCAGGCTTTGCATTCCATGGAGCTGTCAGTTCAAAGCTCAGGGAAGACCTTTCTTTGTGTACTGTGCTGTTCAAAAATAGACATGTGCACACCTCATGACTGACATTTATTTCATTAGCAATGCAAAGCCACCAGTACCTATTTGTCCTTTTGAAGAAAAGACCTTAGCCATTTTGAAAGTCAGTTTTTTAAGTACTCTTTTTTAGCATGGTTCCTACTCCTCAGTTTCCAAAGAACCAAAACTAATTCTCTAAAAAAGATTTTCTTCAAACATTTCATGACTGCTTTCATACTATCTTTCAAATATTATGATGGGACTAGGTCTAAAAATGATAAAATAAATTTAACTGATGAAAAGTGCTCCTTCAACATTTCTGTGGTAATTGTATTAACTGCTCCACAAAATACATGGTGTTGGAGAAGTCTTACATCTAATCTTTCATGTCGCTGCTGATAAAGAGGAACCAGCACTAAATGAGAAACCAATTTTCTACAGCAGAGGCTGAACAGTCTCAGCCCAGAAGTGCTGCTGGAAACTTGCAGTCCCAAGAGAAGAGTGGGCTCAGTCTGATCTACAGCAGCCCCTCTGTACCCTCTCCAGGCAGGTGAAAGCTCACACATACGCTGACTCACGCTGATTTGGAGACATACTGTTGAGTCCTTCTAACAAATCAGATGTCCTGGTCCAAGTGCAGCTGTATTCTCTGTCCCTCTGCTTTCTGCACATCTCCATGCCCACTCTCCCTCTGAAACCCCATATGAATCCATATCACTACTGTCCCTAAACCATCGCTGCTCCTTCCCCTGCGGCCAGTCATCCTCTTCTGTGCCTGTCTCCCTGATGGGATGCTGAGGAGCCCTGACTTTATCAAATCTGAATCATAGTTACCAATGAAAAAACAACTCTCAGTTGAGGACTGTGCCAATTATGCAATTGCAAATGCAACTAAGTAATAGAGCATGCATTTGTACAAGGTCTAATTCAACGAAAAAAGGCTTGGGCCTCTAGTTTCTCTCTCCTTTCAGCAAAAGTTATCAATTAAGCTCCTCTATAAACCAAACCCAACACAAAATGGATATAAGAAACACACATCACATTTCTAACCACAGTGGCCTAACCATCTTCACCTAACCATCCCCTAAGAACCCAACACTCTCTATCACTGCCTTCACACTCACCCAAGCTCCAGGAACATCAAAATATAAGCTTTATCAGCTTCCTTTCCTTTTTCGGTTCTGTTTAAAAAAAACCAAAACAACAACAACAACAAAACAAACAAACCAGAAACAAAAGAAAGTAACAAAACTCAACAACTCTAAACTTGCATTATATTTTGTTACATCCTTTTCTCAAACCCAGAGAGTTTCTTCCCAGAATCCTGGGGGGATTTTACCTTCACTTTCACATTTCCCTGCTTATCTTCACTGACCTCAGCGTTACCCTATGGAATAGGCAAGCTTTGCTCCTGGAGCTTTTCTTTACTATTCGTATTTGAATGTACAATTCCTGGTGCAGCATGATCGAGGGAGGATAGGAGAACAGATTTCCTATGTGAAGAAATGGCACAGCAAAGAGGAAGCAAACTATTTCCACTGCCCCTTACAGAAAGGGCAAGACAGAGACATTTAGGATGGCAATAAGGAAAAACCTTCCAATACAGGCACCTGAGTTGCTTCTCTAAGGCATGTGAGAAGGTGTGAAACTTCCATCCTCTGTAGATAATTCTGCAAAAAAAATTGATGCCAGTGTAGGAGGACGAATTATCTAGATTTTCTATTATTCCATTGTTTTCTCCACTGGTTGTTACTCAGCACTGTTTGAACTCGTTTAAAATACTTATGTTGAAATTGCAAAGTCCTCCTACTCACTTTCCATCATTATGCTTTAAATATCATTATTTAAATTATTTCAATAATATTTGAACTACTATTCAATCTCAATCTCAAACTGTCAAAATACATAGAATACATAGAATACATAGAAAAATGCATCATTAACCACTTGAAACAAATCACTATTTTTCCATTTTCTCCTGAAATTACATTTTCAGTGCCTAAAAAGTAAACTTTGAAATGGACATGTCCTGTAGTAAAACCAGTGGGTTCATTGCAGAAACTTCCTCCACTACCTTGTTTGTGTCACTTTTTTAATGTAACCACTAAGACTTTCTACACTAAAAAAATTCAGTTTTGTTTGAATCAGGCATAACTAAAAATCAGATTATTTCAGACACTCTCATTTAATGGGATTTAACAACCTACATTGGAAGTCAGAGTCCTTGTAGGAGTTTTAGAGTTCTTCTTTTGTTGGTTTTTTTTCCTTCATAAGGAATTCTCCCCGTAAGTGTTGGTAATGGGCCATAAGCAGACAAAAGAAGTTATCAGCTCTGGAGTGAGTGCTGATGGCCCCTCTCTCTACCTGAGGTTTCCCAGGTAGGAGGGAGATACCTCGAGACTGGAGATTGGGAAAAGCAGGGCTGGGGGCAGCCCCTGGCTCTCTCCCTCTCTCTCTCATCTTGAGAAGAGGGACGGACGGTCGGAGCTGTTTGGAGAGGAGAGTTCGCGGCTGTTGCCATGATCCAGCCCGGTCCTGCTTCTTCTGCCGTGGGGTGAGCCCCTGCTCGTAAGCGCAGCGTCCGAACTGGGACCTCATTAACACCCACCTCACTAAAGGCGGGATCTTTTACCATCTACCTGGGTGCCCCCATCCTGCCTCTCCCTGCCTTCCTTGGAGCCAGGCTGCCGCTGCCCCGCCTCGCCGCTTCTTCAGTGCTGCTCACAGCCCTCCTACTCAGTAGCCCAGCACCTCCTGCCTGCCGAGACCTCCTGGGGATTTCCCACTACAGCTCCGGAGGGTGATACATCTCCTCCACCATCCCAGGATTTTTGCTCCTCTCTGCCGTCCCAGCTTGCCGCCTTCGAGAGAGTCCCGCCAGGGCACCGGGCCCGGCTGTCCCTGGGGGTTGTGCAGCGAGTCTCTCTCCCATCCCGTCCCGTCCCGTCCCGGTCCCGCCGTCCCTCCTGCGCTCTCCCCGGGCTCGCGCCGGAGCGCCCCCTGCCGCCGCGGGGGAACCATCGCACCTGCCCTGCGCACCGGGAGCCACCAGCGCCCCTGCCGGCTGTGACCGGAACTGCGCCGAAGGGGAAAGTGCCTGCGGCCGAGAAAGCTGTCACTGGGTTCTGGTTCTGTTTTGTTGTTAAGGCCACAGCTGTTGTTGGTTTTGCCTTATTAGATATACTAGTAAAGAACTGTTATTCCTATTCTCATGTCTTTGCCTGAGGGGCCCTTAATTTCAAAATTATAACAATTCAGAAGGAAGGGGTCCACATTTTTCCATTCTAAGGAAGACTCCTGCCTTCCTTAGCAGACACCAGTCTCTCAAACCGAGACAGTCCTTCAACTGGAGCAGAGACAGTGGCTGCCTGTGCACTCCTGATCCTCTGCAGGAAGAAGTAAAATAAAGCCACCTAGACAACTTGGGGCAATTCAGCTGCAGTGCTGGCTGCAAAAATTCTTTCACACTGAAAAAGGATAGGAACAAACCCACAACTAGTTATGATGCTTGAAAGCAGTTTTTAAAATGTGATAAATGAGATGTCCTATCAATAGGTTAAGATCCAATAATTTTTAACTTCCAGATGTGCACATATTCTTTCCTTACCTACTTCTAATCAAATGTCTGTCCAAAACATTGCAGAACAGTCCATAAAAGACAGTTCATTATGTCTTTTTATAATTTTTTCAAAACTGAACATAACAAACCCCATCATCTTTTTTTCTTTAATAAGCCTTTCCCTTCCCCTGGCCTCTCCCAGCCCACAGGTTCATATTCCAACAGTAGCCAGAGAGGAAAGCTCTCAAGGCAACAGTCACAGCTACAACCCAAGCTTCAACCCAACCTATCAAAGGCATAACCAGCAGTGACAGGGCAAATCACAGCTAGCAGCAAGGCCAGCTGCTGGAGACAGAAGCTACAAATCAGAGGGTGAAACAACACATGAAAGGCCAAAGTTTGATGGAATACGGGCAGGAAAAAAGAATTTGGATTGACCTTTTTTAGGAAGAAAGCCAGATATGCTTTTAACTCTAGTTCCAACAGGTAAATTTTTAAAGAAAATACTCCCCAGCTAGAAAATACCTGTAATAGGGATGCCTGCCTAGCTCAGCTCCACGTATCTAAATAGTGCATATTTTTAAAATTTGACTTTACAGCTGATCTTCACTGACTCCAGTGGTAAGGATGGTACCCTTAACTGGGGAAAACAGGGGAAAACAAAATTATCAACACAGTTGAGAGCATGTGCAGGGGTTTACATAAACCTCATGAATAATATTATGATTTCCTACTTAGTCTTATCTGTTTTGTCATCACTGGGGATGGAAGTAATTTTTTAGACCTGAACAGGAAATTTAGACTTCTCACTAAACAATGAAAACAGTCCTTTGCCAGATGCAAAAGATCACATTTGATAATGACTGTATTCACAGAATAAACTGTCTAAATCGAATTAAGTAAAGAAAGGCATTTACTCATGCCTAAAAAATAGTACACAGCTGGACTTTTAAATAAAAGTTTTAAAAAGAGGATGCAAAAATGCATCCAACAGAACAGCACAGAAGGGGCAGATCTGCTGCTGCACGGTTCACAACAAACCAGGATCCAATGGCATTCTTAACTGAAGGGATGTCAGCAACAATAGGTAAAAGCAACCTTCTCCCAAAAAGAAAACAAGGAAATACAAGTCAAAGAGAGATAAAGAGATCAAACTAGCTCCTTGTGAGTTCATGACTCACAAGCACCCCCACCTCCATGCGGGAGTGGGCACAGCAGCCGGGGCGCAGCCGGGACAGCAGCTGGGGCAGGGGCGAGGGGCGTGTGACAGAAGGCAGCTGATGCACAGCTGTGTGTATGAAAACACAGGAATCTGGGAACCCCTTCTAGGCATTCAGCACTGCTCCCCTTCCATAGCATATCGGTAACGTTTTAATAAGCATGTGTTTTATGGTGCACCCTCAACTCTCCTGGTTGTGGAATTCCCTGGCTGCATCCCTTTCCCTGGCACTTTACAATGCTATTTTACTGCTGCGTTTGACCTCTGGCCAAACTCCAGAAGTTGTCAAGTCGGATGGAGAGAGAGGTATAAACTTCTCCTGCACTGTGGGGAAGATAAATGTTAGGTGAGGCATGGATGAAGCACCTCATTACACTTGGCTACAGAAGATCTCTGCGCAAGGAAATCTCTGTGACCCGTGCTGCTGCACACGGGGAGCAACAGGCTCATGACAACACCTTTTTCTGCTTGGGGCTGGGAGAGGGCAGCACATAATTCAGTTCATCCTTGCACTTGGAGCAGCTACACTGCTCTCTAGCACCGACAGAGGAGCTTTGGCACCATGCTTTTGGAAGTGCTGCCTCAGGTTTGTGTGCAGCAGTCTGGCGAAGGCCCTGAGCAGGGGCTACCCCACCAGCCCATCCTTCATCCTTGTTGCTATTCCCACACTGTGCACAGTGATTTACTCCAAAATCTAATTCAACTCAGCATGATCTCCTGGAAGTCAATGAACCAGACAAGCGGGAACACACTGGAACAGGTTGCTCAGAGAGGTGTGGATGCCCCATTCCTGGAAATATTCAAGGACAGGCTGGACAGGAGCAACCTGTTCTAGTGGAAGATGTCCCTGGACACGGCAAGTGGAGTACAAGATGACCTTTAAAAGTCCCTTCCAACCCAAACCACTCTATGATGCTATGAAAATTTCCTCTGTGGGAATTTTCTAGATATTGATATATTTAACAGCTCAGTTTTAAAACTGGGTATTTTCTCTACTTCTTGGAATAGCAAGAGAACATTTTGCATGTTTCATCTGTCTTCCAGCATGTAGTATATATAACATTTGGTCATGTCACATTTAAAGCAAAGCTCCTTTCTGTTCTTGCTCTCTGCCAAGTGCCTCCCAAGGGCAATGCACAAGGCAAGAATGGTGGAGCTTTGTCAAACTCACCACAAAAATGGAAGATCAATCCTCATCATGTCATATCTGCAATGCTGTCACGCACAAAAGGCTTTTATATGATTCAAATTGTGTAAGAAAAATTGTCCTTACTCGATTTCTCCATTTCTTTCATCTTCTAATGTATCACTGGATAGTGACTTCCCTGACATTAGAACCTGATTTACAAATTTTCATATAATTGCTTTCTGTGTAATCATTTATGGCCTGATGCTATGAAAACATGGAAGAAAACGCATTGCTCTGACCACATCAGGAGACTTCAAGGGCATTGCCTCCATAAGCAGTGCTACCCGTGGTCCAAGTTACCAACCCTTTGATTTTTTGAAGAAAACTCATCACCCCTGTGAAAGGCAGTGGCTGTCTGAAAGCCTGCAGGAACTCAGTACGGTCTCTTCCCCTGCAGTACTCTGGCAGAGTCCATGAGGATGCCTTTTAAAAGGGGAGATGCTGCTTATCATTTGTGTAGTTCTTTAAATACTTATCCTCTTTTATTCTCAAATGATATGCTATGTCCTACAGCACAGTTCAAGGTGCCTTGCTTGAGTCTATCTATGTTCTGTATGTTTTTGCTTATACTCTCCACAGTGCTTATATAGTCTACCATACGACAGGCTCACTTTGTAGATTTTCTCTAACTTGGAGGTATTTTAATATAGTAACTTGAAAAGATCAATAATGTCCTGTCTTTTTAAAAGGTTTTTCCTATTTAGCATTGTTAATTACAAGCTTTGCAGGAACTTAAAGTTTGAAATGAGTCAGTTTTGACTGAGTGCTGTGAGAAAACTACTGAAAAGGAAGAGAGGAAAAAGATACGCTGTGCAAACAGAAGCATTTGTTGGGAGCAGGAACATAATTTCAAATTCACAAAATAAGTTCCCTAACCACTACACTATGGAGGCAAACACAGTGTCTACAACACACACTTTTTATCTTCCATCTTTCATCGTGACTCAGAAATACTCAGTTGCTTAGATAAAAGCAGAAGCAAACTAGGAGATGAAATGGAGGAGGCGATCACCCGGCACATGGGTGCTTACACTGAAGCTCACACGATGACTAAGGTTAGCTAAACCAACAAGGCTCATAGGCTTCTTTGCAAACGTATGGAAACCTGCACAAGATGCAAGGCAGTGGAGAGTTACATTCCTGACTTCGAAAACTAACTTAGCTTGTCAGAAAAGAAAAAAATAACATAAAAACACCAACGTCTTTACCTGACAAGATTAAAAGAGTCATGAAAATGTTTGGAGAAGGGATAAAGCAGTTCCTCATAAGAAACTTGAAGTAGTAGATTTTATGGTGCTATAGGTCAGTCAAACACTGTACGTGATGTGAGCAAGGTTTGAAACAAGCTTCAGAAGAAACCTGGCTTTGTTCATGATAGGGACATTCTGAATCTCACTGTAGTTGTCTCCTTTTACACTGCTTCTCTGACCTGAGTACTCCACTGCCTTTGCTTTTAAAATTGAACAAAGTAAGACAATGACTAAAGAAACAAGACAAAAGTTTTGTTTTATGTTTTACGATTTCAATTTTCTGGTATGTTTAGAACTAACATGCTCAGATGAATAAAGAAAGGGTTTGGTAATTAGATTTTTGAAGATTTTTAACTAACGTAAGTGAATCAAGGTTTTTTCTTGAAACGTCTTTATCAGCTGGAAATGAAGAAGGTAGATCTGCTGGGATTCTCATCCATGTAAGATTTCTCATGACTTGCATATGTACAATATGAGACAAAGGCAGAAGACCAGCAGCTGCATGCTGTGGGAGATGGTGTATCTGCTTACGCACTTTCTGCAGGCACAAGAGGATTTCATTTTGATACGTTACAGGTTCCAGTACACTTGTCTGTTTTCTCGGTAGATTTAGGAATGCTTGGTATCTCTGCATTTTTAACAGAGCAGCCAAAAAATTTGGCTTTTTTAGCCTGAATAGGTTCTTCAGATTTTTCCAGTACTGTAAGCTTCACTCCTTATTTATTTATTTATTTATTTATTTACACGATCACTTTTAATTGGTAACTCTTACTTTAACCTTCCTTGAAAATCCCAGTATCAGTGACACTCGTACCCCTGGTGAACTATATGAGAAAATATATTTGAGGAAATTCCCAGGGCAAAGGCATAAAATTAAATCAAAATATGCTAACAATTTAAGTGAAATACTAGATTAAAATATCTTGAAGACTTGATATTAATTACAAAGTATCTAATATCCTTATTATATTAATAGCCCCAAAAATGAGTCAAAGAAGATGGCATGATGATGCATGTTATGAAATGATAGAAGATGCTGAAACCTATCAACACTCTCCATTCAGTCAGACAAAATCCACTGGGAATTTCAGTCAGAGCTTGAATGAAAATATTTTTGATTGAGAAAGATTGTGAAGAGTTGGCTCTATGTTTGAGAGCATGGATAGGAAACAACAACAGAACTGGAAATGAAGACTCCAGAATCCAAGTTAAAGTTCCTTCTGTTAAAGTCAGCATGGGCATGTGTTTATATCCCTGCTTTTATTTTTTTGTTTGTTTAAGTTCAATTCAAATATTTATATTTAGATATATACATATTAAACAAAGTAAAAATATGTTTTCATATTTTTGAAATGTGATTAGCATAACAGAGGCAAGTATATAAAATACTGTATGCAAAAACTATCCAATTGTAATTAAAGTTCTGAGGCCTCTATCTACATGACAGCAAAATACTCAATCATAATTAAAACCAAGGAAGATTCTCATTTTTCCTTTGCAAAACAATGACTCACTGTGAAAGAACATTTCATTTGTCCAATTAATTACCGGTCATTCACACTGTCATGAAATCTTAAAGCTGGCACAAAGGGTTTGAAATTGAGTTTGGCTGGATGAGTTAACAATTAAATGAGCCTTTTAGAAGCAGTTAGAGCAACCAAGCCTGTGGAAAACAGAGAGGAAACCTGAACCTGGCAGCAATGTCGCCTGTTGTAATGCCAGAGCAGCAGGCTCAGAGACGGGGTGGGCTGTGGCTAGCAAGAATGAGACAAATCATCACAGAGAGCATATGCAAAGAGGATGTTTATTAAAATTCAATAAAAATAAACAGATGAAGACGGTATCTGCTGGAAGGCAGAATGATGACATGGAAGAGAGAGAGAAGAAAGACGACACCATCTGGCACATACTCAGTTTTTGCAGAATAGTAATAGGAGTCTCTGTTTCTCTGCCATTATGCTTCAATCCTTCCCTCCCTTGATGTAGACACAACCATCTTCTATTGAAACTCGATCAGAAACACAAAGGAAATGAATCTTCCTATATTCCTAGCACAGAAGAAGATTCTGCATTAACCTCCTACTGCCACCTGCTTATCTGAACATGCAGAGCAAGTCCTCCATGAGAAGCCAGGCTCTAAGCATTTTCACATAATAAGATTTCCTTTAGTTACTGAGGAATAAGAGGAACTTCAAAGTGAGAACAGACGAGAAATTGAGCAGTCCCAAGTCAGCAGGATACTCCCCACAAGCCCATAATCCCTAAACTTGATGAATGCTGCTCCAGGTTACAGGCAATAACATATATAATTTGCTACGGCACAAAGATTTTGATTTCAAAAAAGAAACAAAATCAGAAGTACAAATGTTTCTTCACAAAGGAACTTGCACATTGGTTACTTTTGACACTTGGAACATATTCAGCCAGTTGACTCCCTCTGAGTACTCTGCCTCAAGTTAAGTAGCTCAGTCTAATCTGCCTCCTCCCCTCACTACAGCTGAAGAGCTTTAAAAGGAGGCATACAAAATAAAAATACAGTAATTTCTTCTTTTTGGATGAAAATACTAAAATTCAGATACTACTGCAACAGATCTAGGCCACCACTAATGTATGAATAAACCCTTTCAACAGTGGTTTCTCTAACAGGAAGCCTCATGCTTCCTGCAATGCTCATAAGGACTGTAAGAAACAGCTACCAGGTAAAATTGGATAAAAAAACCCCAAATTGATGAAAGTGTTTTCAGCTGGAAAATAAAACTGGTCTAAATGTTTTACAAGATGATGTTGGAGGCCAGAGGCCTCAAAATAAGTTTCTTTAAGCAACTAATAGAAGAGAAAACCTTTCTTAGTCTATCTCATGGACAAAAATTGTAGCTCAACACTGGTCAAACAGTGATTAACAGAGGAAACCAGAGAAAAACAGTTGCACCATCTGTTTGCTCACTTTTTCAGTCAACTAAAGAATCAAGTTAGTTATCTAAATAGTTAATAAAAACTGATATGGTCTTTGATTATAGTCTTTTATATAATATACATACTTTAATTTTTTGCCATTAGCTGGGTTGTGAATGGTATTTATGGAGAAAGATTAAAAAAAAGACTGAAAGAAGAAGAATCAAACAAAGCATTCCTCTGGCATTTGCTGTAGGAGAAACAGTTGTTGCTTCCTGGTACTTCAAGCTCCATACAAGTAAGATGCTTTTTGACCTTAATTATTCAGATACCTTGATCTTATTGTATCTTCCTAGTAAAGCCATAGTTTCATTTGTGCACCTAGATGACCAAGATTAAGGCAGGCCTTCAGAGAGTTGAACTTGCTAGAGAAGTTCAAAAAAGTGGATTTCTAAAAGCCATTCTGCAGGCTCAGCTTTTTCCTTCTGTGACATGTGCAGTAGGCTTTCTCCCACCAGTCACTTAAAATACAGGCATGTCTTAGCCCGTGACACAAGTTCCCCTCTCCAGTCAGAAGATGAAAATGGTCACCTCCAGGTAGCATCATCCTCTTCCTCCTAAAAGAGGGACCCCAGAAATGCTGCTCCTTCCATTAGCTAGAGACAGAGCCCAGACAACCGAATAATGACTTAAACTGGGGGGGAATGGACAACCACCCTAAAGTTCCCAAACCAGAGCGCTTCAAAAGTTCTGCTCTGCTACACGGGTGCTCACCCAGGAGCTGAGTTCCTCCAGAAGCCATGTCCCAGCTGCAGTGGCAGCCAAGTAAATGCTTGGTGGGGTCTCTGATCTTTGATATGTGTCCAGTTCTGTGCCAGTCTTTACTAGCATTCATGACAGACAATACAAATTTCTTAGGTAAGAGTGACTTGTTATTTCCCGGGGCCATCCTACTTACTGTTATGACATGGTTGACTGTTGGGAAGGGGCTGCCCTTGGGGGAAGCTTCAGTAGGACCAGCATCAAGGGCAGCAGGTTCTGAAACAAAGGTTGCCTTTAAAAGAAAACACCAGAAACACATTTTTATTCTGAATGCTGTTCAAGAAGAGGAGTTCCCTCTCTCCCTCTCAAGTTAGTATACAAACACCTGGCCCTATTGTTATATGTGGTTGTGCAACAAAAGCAAATAAAATTGCAATTCTTGCTGTTTCCTGTTTTTGGTGAATTTTATATTTGAACTGTTGACATTATCAGATCAAGAATAAGAAGTTGTAACACATAGTGTCAAGAGAAAAATGCTTGTTATTTGTACACAGATTAGTCCTGTGGTCAGAACATTCGTATTTCTACAGCACACCGCATTGCATTCATTCCTTCTTGTCACACACACACAAAAAAACCCAGAGATTTGTTTTCTGTATTCTTTAAACAGATGAATGATTCTGCCATCTTGTGGGAGATGGAGAAATCCTAACTATTTGTACAATAACAGCAGGTCAGAACAGCATGGAACAGAAATGTCTTCTCTTTTTCACTTGTTTCACTACTGATTAAGTGAACAGACATTAACAGCTGGTATATTCCAAATTACCCCCAAAATAAGAAATTAATTACGGCCTCATGGAGGTACCTGAGCAATGGCGTTGATTTTTAAGATACTAACTTGACCAGAAACTCTGCTCAGAAGGTAAAGGTATAGCTCAGAAGGTAAAGGTCATTGGGGGGTTTTTTCCCCAATGACTTGATAATGTAAAATTTGTAGAGAATTACTTACGTTCTCTCACATTTGTTAAAATACCTTTCATAAAAGAAAAAATGTAAAATTATGCCGATTTTTATCTATAATTAACCTTTAAGAGCTGT
Organism: Callaeas wilsoni; assembly: GCA_013398955.1. NCBI lineage: Eukaryota > Metazoa > Chordata > Aves > Passeriformes > Callaeidae > Callaeas > Callaeas wilsoni. The sequence continues at coordinate 46,138 of VWPU01012748.1, forward strand.
AAACTAGCATAATATTTATATATTATGGAACATCGTCCTCTATTAATAATTCCATGGCATAGTTTTACAAAATTAGTAGATTAATTTATCATTAAATAGTCTTTGGCTGATACAGGTCGTATCGTTATTCCTGACAATTTAACAGACATACAATATTGCTTGCTCTATCCCACCTTAATTCAACATGGAGCATACTGGAGTAAAAACTATTAATCTCACCAAGTATAATGATAGTTTAAAAGAGCAAGAGCTGAAAGAAATATGGACCAGTTTCACTTCAAAGTAATTTTGTAGAGGCTCTCTTCCTACTCCACCATTCTCCGCAGGTAGAAACCAAGTAGTACATGAAAAGTACATAACACAAAACTGTATGTGACCTTTTTTCCCCCATTGTTCTTGCGAAATTCTAAAGCTCAGGAATGTGGCTTCTGCTAGGAAAGATGAGGCTTGAGGTGGAGCAGCCCAAGAGGCACATTTATCCCTTGACACTTGGCACTGTGAGCCTCCATCAGGGGAGTTATTTTGAGCTGTTCTCTTCCCACCAAAAATTACCTTGGGGAAACAAGCTCATCTAGTTTATATTTCTTTGTTACAACTGCAATGAACTCATCTAGTAAATCTAATACCATGTGACAAGAAAGCTTCTTGGATCAAGTACAGCTGCATTTATGCTTACATAACTGCTTACTAAGACCATTATTTTCTTTTGTAAATTATTCATTTAAGTGAATAATATTTTGTTAAGCACTTTGAACATAAAGATCTGACAACCAGAACATAATAAGAAGGAATACAACAATCTAATGTTATTATCATTTCTTCATAATGGCAAGTATCTAAAAAGCTAATGGAAGCCTAGATCTGGATCTCAGATTCCCCAACTCTTAAGTGATTTGATTTAAAGACAACAACAAGGGAACACACTCCACAGTGACAAACAACCCATCTACCTCAGCCACTCTGTCTCCTGCTTGTACTCCAGCCAAGTCCGATGGACCATCTTTTGGCAGACGCGCAATCAGGATCCCCTGGTAACGCAAAAAATAGGTTTTAGAAGTGACAGTTTCTCCCACTGTTCTTAGATGTAAAAAGCAAATGGGAACTAATTAATTTTCAAGACTTATTGTTCTGTTGCCTCCGTAAAATTAAAAACTCAATGCCTTAGCACATTAGCAAGATAACAAAAAAAAAAAAAGGAAAAAAAAAAAGCCTCCATGGTTGACACATACAACAATGAACAAAAGTCAGTAATTGTTTACACTGTGCTATGGGGAACAGACTGGAAAACAAAGATTTATTTAAAAGATAAATCAGTGAGAAGATATGTGAAATATTTCTCTCAAGTCAAGTCAGCTCCTGGGAATGAACAAATGAGATGGGAAAGTCATGTGGATTGCCAAGGGAGTGACCCCAAACCGAGGTAAAAAATGAGAATTAGACAACAGTGTTTCAGCCATCAGGTTGCCTTTGCAAAATCATTGGTTTACATTTGGGTTTCTCTCCCAAATCATCCCTTCTGGAGCTTCCCATCAAAATCTAATACCAGATCCTACTCTGGGAAATAAGCTACCTATGTCTACCCTTGTTAGCTTTACAAAGATGGAAATACTACATGAAAGACAATCTCAGAAAGCAAACAATAAAACACAATAACTTAAGGAACTACTCATCAGTCTATTCCTAATGATCACTAGATAAATTTTGAATAATGAAATGCACCTCATCACTTTCTTTACATGAAGATGAGCCCTTTCCACCAGCAATGCTAATACCAAGACTCCCCATTTGACTGCACACAGTAATGGTTACCTGGAAAAGAATTATAATGGGTAAGTGGCCTGATTAATCAAAAATATTGCCCATTAATTACGTGAGCCTTGAAAATCTACCTCCCACTCTGAACACCAGCAGACATACCCCTGGGGAGCCCAGCCCAGAGAAAAATGGTGCTACGCTTCAACACTGGCGTATGCAAGACTTGTCACCACTGCTTTGAAACCATGGACTGAACAAAGACTCAGCTCAGTGCCCACTGGCACATACCTTTGACTTGACCTCACAATACCAAAGCTGGATATATAAAGTGAGAGGCATGGCTGCAAGGAAAGTGGGCTTTGTTGGGGTTTTTTAATGGGAAATTCTTTTTCCATATAAGGCACGGGGAGCAAGGACAACCCTCAGCATACTCTTTAAGGTAAGCCTCGTGACATCTGCCTTGCAGTGTCCCCCTTTCTTTGCATCTTTTATCAACTGCCTCACACAAGAGGACTTCCCCCACAGACACAGGGACTGTTCCACAGACATGCAGAGCCCCCACCAGCAAGCCCAGCCCATGCAGCAGTTCCAAACCTTCAGCGGGGGCTGTGGCACATCCAGCACCCGCAGCTCCTCCGCGATCCCGCCGCTCTCGCTGGGGAAGCTGCCTGCTGCCGAGACAGGTGGCTGCATCTTGGTGTTAGATCCTGGAAGAGTCTTCCCTTTCATTGCTAACTTGTGCTTTTCTTGAAGCGTTGTTCTGGTATTTCTTTGATCTCGCATGCTATCACTGCTATCAAAGAGGCTGCCGGAAAACTTGGAAATAGGTTCCTGAGGGTTAAAGATAAAAAAGGTAAACACAGCAACAGCAAGGAGAATCTGAAACATAGACTTTACCCATGCTAACATGAATTTGTTCCTCACTCTCACATTGTTGTATGATAGAATTTGTTTCACTGAAGACAAAACTGGAACTTTACGGCAAACTTACAAAGATTTCTTTTACCATTATTTCTCTGGACATGTTTTGCCCTCGACACTGGGGTTGAAACTGTGGGAACAGGGAGAGGACTGGGATTCATACAGCCTTTCACTAGATTCCCTGGCATGCACAAGCACATGTAACACGCGTATATCCATATGTGCATAAATCCTGCAATGCCCTGTGAAAATGGCAGACCATGAGAACAAGACTATTTTGGGCAGCCTCTGGCAGCTCTGTAGCACTGAATCCACTGTTCTGGGGGAAGGAACCACATACACAAGGCAAAGGAAAGATATTTCCATACAAAAAATAAAACATTTCTCATAGTTCCTCAAAACTCACATTCCATTTTTGGAAGCATAGGTGTGAGAGGGAAGGCAAGGCCCTACCTTGCATCTTCGTTTCAGTCATTGGATTGACTTTAGTTGCAAATGGCAGTGAGTGAAGACCTGCAAACTTACGTGATTTAGGAGTCCTCTGGAGAAGGAACCTCAAACGTGATGTATACTAAAGCCTACTCTGAAGCCTGGCTCTAGGGTGAACCTACTTTGAGATGCAGTGAGGAGCTCACAGTGTCACCCTTTGCTTAGCTAAACCACAAGGCCTTGAAAAGAGAAATACACTATTAAAATACTTCCGCCAAACAATTAAAGCTTCAAGCAAGTTTGACTGCAAAATGTAGTGATGTTTTCCAGCTATCAGTTATGCCTGGCAGAGGGTCAAATGAAATTCAGACACGATGCCCAAATTCTGTTCATATTTTATGGATGCTTTATTTATATTTAGCTGATTTTTGCTCCCTAATTTGATGGGTTAAGGTCAAATCAGACCTTCATACTGCCCAAATCCTTCTATCTTCTGTTGGCAGTAAAATGATGTAGCAAACACACATCAACACCTCTGAAAATAAGCCCCATAAGTGTTTTTCTAAGCTTAGAAGTTTAATACCAGAAATAAAAAGCAGTGGCATTACCTTGAACAGCTGTGCAGAATCCCATTAGACACTTTATTTTTCAATCTATATTGGCGCTTTCCCACAATCTCTTTTTGGTTGGGATGGAAAGAAGCATTGCCAACCCCAGGGAAGCATACAAGGCATGATTGCTTCCTATTTTCACTTAAAATGGAATTTGCTTAGCTTTGACTCACATAAAACATTCATTACCTTTCTTCTCTTGAGAGAGATTTCTCTTTACAGTGCTAGGCTGACTAACCTGGGCACGTCTGTAGTGCTGTGGGTGCCAGGGAGGAAAGCCACGAGCGAGAGCCAGGACTGTGGGCTGGAGGAGGGGGCACACCAACAGCACTGACAGGGGCTAGAGAGGAAGCAGAGGTCCTGGAAGAGGAGCAAGAGCCCCTATTCCTCCCTCATCTCCCAGCAAACATCGGGAGGAATGGTAAGCAATGCCCTGAAAGGGAAAGGCTGCAAGAGTGCAATCACAACCTCCTTTTCCCAGGCTAGGACCAAGAGCACAGCCAGGCTGCAGCACAGGTGACAGAGACCCAGCAGGCACAGGCTGGAGAAACTACAGCAGGCAGGGGCTCACAGACATGAGCATCCTGGAAGAGCACCACCCAAAACAAACATGCAGGGGAGTAGCATTGGAACCTCACTTTTCTACCACCCAGGCCTAGGGAGCCACTGAGCCCCAAGTGCTGCCAACAATCTACTTACCTGAAAGAGATGCAGGGAGGTTGGTAACTGGGGATATAAGTAAAGTAAAAAAATGGTTTCTCATCGTTGCTCAGGTTCCTCATCTTACCCTGCAAGTTGAACTGTACTCTTGAGGGTTGGATAGATTAATTGCAAGCACAGTAGAGGCATAAAACATGGAACGTAACTCTGTACCCTCTGCACAAGCAAGGACATGAGAGTAAAAGCAGTGCAGGTCCCAAAACCCCAAAGTGCTCTGCTGCATAGCAGCATGAGCAGCTTCACAGATACACATTGTCCCTCCCTATTTCAAGACTACTTACATCATCAGGATCCTCGAGTTCCTCTGCTTCTTGCTCGGGACTGATCCTTCCTTCTCTCCATTTTCCATTAGCAGTGGTGAATTTGTACAGGTTACCACCATGAAAACCTTCCTTTCCTTTCAACGAGGCCCACCGAGAGCCCTGGGAGCTCCAGTTATGGCCACTGTACAGTTTAGGAGATTTGGGAAGCCACTTAATAGAGTCCTGAGGGAAAAAGGACATTAAAAAAAAAAGGCAATGAATAGATTTTAAGAAAGCAATTGAGGTATGTAAGTGCAGAAATTGCCTGGCAAGTTCTGCAAGGTATTTTAGATTCTTGCAAATACCATGTTTCCCTTTTTTACCTTTAGAAGTACCTTCAGTCCCAGAGAGACACTTTGCCAGTTAATGGGCATTACTGGTTATACAAAGAGCAAGCAAAGGCTGCTGAAAATAGTGGAAGCCTTTAAGGACTTATAAGAGCATGGGACCAAGCCTACTTTCAGCATCGTAAAGAACTAATGATCGACAACAGTCTTCAATAAAGTGTACTATTAAGAAAACAAACAAGAGTACTCAGACCTTTGGTGACCATCTCATCTCATGACCTGAGTTTAAAAAAACTATTAAGTCACTGCCCTTTTCATTACTCATGAAATAAAATGTTTCATTTGTTGAATGGTACCCATAGAAAGCACAATAATTAATCTTTTAAGGATTGCTGATTTTCAATGTGATTATAGTTCAGTTATCCCAAAATGTCCATTACTTATTTGCATCCAAAACACTCCACCTTTTTCTATCATACACAGAAGCCTATACGTGACGAATGTGTCAAGGTTGCCTATGTAGCTAAATTCCACTGAATTTTAGAAGTCAATTTTCAAAGTAACCTTTATCTTTCTTTGAAGCTTTCGTTTATTCTCACGTCTGCATTTTCTTACAGTGATACAAATCCAATGGCAAAAAGCAGCCTGACGCCAAAAAAATAAGATACATCAATGGAGAAAACAAACTAACAAAACCAATTTTCAACAAGCTTGTGGTGGGGCAATCAGAAGCACACGGTGACTTTCACGTGTTTTAACAGGTATTTGATTCAGATTTAACAGTTCTTTAAGTTTCAATTTTCCTTTTTAAATGCAGAATGATTATGTTCACACACACACACACAGATATCTTGCTGCTACCAGCAACCCAGGTGTCACCATCTCTGCTAGAACTAAGGTTGAGAAAGACAAGGAAATAGGACAAGACTGTTCATGCTGGACACACTGATTCATCTTCAGCTGCCAAAGAAGGTCCCCTTGGGATTCTTCATTTGCTTTTGGTTTTAAGATGGTTGAAAACACTAGGAAATGGAAATGGACAGTATCCCAGCATCTCACTGGAAAACACCGTAGACCTTTCTGTGAGTTTGAAAAGAGGATAACCCCAACACAGGATTATTTGTATGGTACAAGGAAGGGATGATTGGACTCTGCAGGAAATTTGCTGTTAAACCACATTTTGAACTGCACTGACACTCAGTGACATCGCTATTTGCTGATAAATAGCCCGCATTTCTGGTTATTCTAAACCACATTGCTCAGGACACTGGAGCTGATTGTCAATTCAGTTGATCAATGAGAAAGCTGCACAAACAATCACAACACAGCAGTGGCTCCCTTTCCTCCTGACAATTCAAAATGCAAGGCAGGATATCTCCTGGTATTTCTTCACACTCATCTTGAATAAGGAAACATAGGGTACCCTTAAACAGAAACTTTGCTTTCTGTGAATATTAACTAGGGGGATAGCAATTCTAATCAGACAAACAGTACACGAAGTGAAATTGTTTGCTATTGGCTTGGACTGTTGTATTTCAGACTAGCTAATGTGACATCTCCCAATGTTCAGGGTATTTCAAGACACAGCTTAAATCCTTGTCAACTTTTAAGCTTATTAGGAAGTCATAAAGCAATTTCACTCTAAAAATAAACACGGGTACAGTGAAGCATTTAACTTCTTCCAAGGAAACGTCTCATTCTTGTTTGACCCTGATCCCTAATCCTAAACAATAGCTTCTCAAACTCAGCCTGCCAAATTCTGTAAAAACAGTAAAAGGCTATTTTCTCCAAGTAACAGACAGAGATTTCAAATTAAGCTTATGCTGACAATCCCTTCCTAACTTTAGGCATACACTCAGCTACAGTGGCAGCCTCCTCTGTGCAAAGGAGCAAGGCGATGAACATCAGTAGATTTTACATCCCTATGCCCCCTGCAGTTCAGCTGGGAACACAGAGCTACAGGGCACTCTGCTCCCTGTCTGCCTTCTCCTATGGCAGGATGCTTTTCCTCATGCTGACACACAGCTGTAAGGAAAATTCAGTACCTCTTTAACACCTGTAACCCAAGAAATTTTATACTTTATAATTCTTGATCTACAGTACTACAAAGTAAAACAGAAACCATAGAACAATTCCGGTGAAGAATTTTCACCACGTCTACACAGTACTGTGGATAGCATTATCTTTATGAAAGCAGTTTCATTATTTGGTTGTATCAATAGCAAAAGATGAAATGCAACAACCAGAAATGCCTTTTAGTCTACATTTGCATGTACCTGCTATACTCAAAACACCACGTGAATTATACTTTCACAAAGTAAAATGGAGAAATCAAACCAATGAATGCTACTGCTGTGAGTGCAGGCTAGTATTACTTTGCAAACAAATCTTAATCCTCAATTGTTTTTTACAGCTTGATCCTTTTTGATGAAAGAAAAGGCAGAGGGGTGGAAATAAGATAGTGAACTCAACCTCTCAGTCTGATTATTTTTACTGGATTTTGTTTTCCCTGCCAAAAATAAAACTGATTCCTTATTCTGATGTATTAATGAAAATTGCTTTAGATGGGCAACAAGCTTCCATCACCCCTCAAAGTAGCTCAGGTAACAGACAGTAAATTTGTACTTCAAAAATGAAGCTCTCTTTAAAAACTTCCAGTAATTTATTAGCTTGTTCTCATTTTATTAAATACTACAGGACCATGCTTTGAGACAGGAGGCTACTGGCAAATATCCTAATATGACGACAGAAAAATCAGTTCTCCTTACAGAATTTTACAGATTATAATTGGTCTTCTTACTACACAGGTAGAGTTTGGAAGTTCTTTCTTGTGTTTCATATGTGGGGAAGCTAAGACCCAAAAAGATTAAAAACGTGATTGGTTTCAGTCATTAGTAGCAAACACAAAGTGAGATGCACACAGAATTACATTTTCTTAAAAGTAACTGGAATGAAACAAAGAAGGCAAATTCTGTATTTAGGACTTTAAGTTTCATGGGTACGTGGGCAGTGTAACACTGATGTTTTATAAATGCAGAAGTGTTTGAAGAAAGAAAATATTTATCAGCCTAGCAGTTATTATGTTCCATGGAAACACATTCTTCTTCTCCCATCACTGTTAGTGATTCTAACTGATTGGTAGCAGAGCATTTTGCTTCAGTATTTCACCAGCAAGTCAAGTGACATTTTTACCTCCTTTCAACATGTTTTTCATCTTTTCAAAGGCAGCCTCCTCATAACGTAACTACTGCTCCGTATCATACCCCTGTACCTTAAGAGGACAAATTGTTCTCATAAAGCACAAGGTGTCTATTTTGATAAGATCTCGCTAACAAATGCCCTAGAGAATTAATTTCCTCCAGGAAACAAAGGTGTGCAAATGCTATGTATCACCCTAAAACATTCCAGTAAATGAAAGAGAATCCAAAACAGCCTAACGATACAAGCCAAGATGTGAAAGCTACCCATGTCCCTGAAGCACTATACTGAAATCACACAGCGACAACAAAACATCCTGCGTGCAGCCACAGCCTGGTCTCCACTGGCAAGCAGAACCCAGTTACCTAGAACATTTCAATGGTCATACACCTGCTACTACAACTCAGCTCAAAACCCCAAACACACATTCTCACCTATTTTTCTATTTAAAAGATGACTTGCTTAAATAGCACAATTATGGGAGAGAAAATGTTTTTAAAGATGCATTTCCTAGAACATAAACACTTTTCTGCTTCAAAGTACAACTATACATAACACATTCTACTAATCAAAAACTATTTCAGACTCATTCCCTTTTTAAAGTACAAAAGACTCTTTCTAAGAAAGCTTTGTGTAATCATATGAAACAAAAGCTGAACAAAATGCTGCTGAAACAAAGGCATTCTTGAATATGCTTCCACTGGAGGAGAGACAACATAATAGCTGCCTGAACTGATGATGGAAGCAAGCCTTATACACTTTGCTAGCAGTAAATACACAACTTAATTTCAAAGATATTCAGATATTCAAGTATTAACTATCCAGGTAAGTTTAATTTCCTGAAAATACAATTTTTAAAAACTGCTGTAGGTTATCCTAAAAACATCCACTATGCAAATACTCTTCAGACTTGAAGTTTTCTTCCCTTCTCTTCATCCCTGATGAAGAAAAGTCATCAGTAATATTCAAACAAACCTTTTTGTTAGTTAGTTTGGATTTTGTTTAGGTTTTAAGTGGCTTACTGAAGTCCATGATGCCATTAACAAACTACAAAGAAATTCACTCATGTTTATAGTCACGTAGTCACGTAGTACCCTGTTTAATGTCCTAGAAATATGGGACAATCATATCTCCTATGAGCTACTTGAAAATTATTTAAAGCAGCTCATTTATTTTGGGGTGGAGTAAAACTGGCAAGTTACTGAGAGTGATCATAGAATCAGACTGTTTCCATCACGAGCACATTCCCGTAACTTGCCCGAGTTTGCTTCAGGAGCAGAAGATAGTTCTAGTCGGACACAAAACTAACTAAACGCCTCAAAGTCCTTTCTCTGCATTGTACTGGGGATGCTTACAAACTGAAATCCAAGCTGCTGATGTTTTGGTGGTATTTCCAAGCTCTGTGTGCATCTGTGGATCTTGAGGAAAGGTACTGTAGTCAGCACTGGTCTTCCACAGTGAGCATTGCTAACATTTTGCATTTGGCTGTTACCACCAGCAGCACATCAGAGATTCCAGCCAAGACAACAACAGAGGAGCACATTAGAGAAACAGTGTCAAAGACTACTGTACATCAGGTGTCCACTTCCTGGTATTAATGCCAAGAGAGGTTTGCTAAAACCTTTCTCTGAAACATCACTGAGGAGCCACAGAGTTCTCTCCATGGACAAAAGTCGTGCTGTTATTTTCAGGAGAGGTTTTCTGCTGGAAAAAGATAAGCTACTTGTTAAGATCTCAGAGTTAATGGACTAGTAACAACAGTGTTTAGAGACAAACACCTGAACAGGTTACAATTTCAAAACCAGACTGCCATGAACCCTTGCGCCTGAAGTTAGCACACAGCCCAGCTACACTCAATGAGCTCCTTCCTCAAAGCCCTCTGCTCAGGCAGAACCCACGATCGACCAGCCCACTGCCACAAGAAGTGCACAAGAGGGAGGAAAACAAACAGTGTCTCCAACACCCACCAGAAGAGGAGACAGGACGGCTCCTGCAAAGCAGCTCACAGAGTTGTCCTCAAATCAGGCATGTGCTACCCACTTTGGAAAAAAAAAAATCACATTCTTCATTCAGCTGGTGAAATAATGATTATAGTCCTGACTTTACAATAAAAGAGGGAGGCACTGTCCTTTTGAAAATTTCACAATTGCTTCAGGAGAAAGGGAACACCCAAAACAATTACTGATAGTCAAGACCATCTTTTGTCATATTTCCTGACAGCAACTCAAGCACAGAAACAGATTTGTGTGTTTGTCGGAAATTGAAGATGGGAAATACTCTTATCAAGTCCATTGAAAAACTACAGTAATTTTATTTTCTCCAGTCAACCAAAGAATGGTGGTGAATTCTCCATTAACAAAAGGTCTAGACATTTCTGATTATGAGTGCTTCTGTCTCAGTGGGAGGCAGACATTTAAAGCAAACCTGGATAGTATCAGTCAATATACTAAAAAATGCACTTTTAATAAAATTAAATTCCTAGTGTCACTACTCTCTCTTAAAAGCTGAAATTACGAGCTGCAAGTAGTGAAACCTGTTAAGTAGCTAACCAGCAAAAAGCTGCTCACGCAGCACTGGTAAAGCATCAGTGCTAGACAAAAAGCAGGCTGAGCAGGACACAAACAAGTCACTTGCTGGAAAGAACAGCATTATGCAAGTTTCCAGTACACCCTTTCCTACAATACGCTGATTATCAAAAATATGGAACTTAAGCCAGAAAAATAATCTCAACACATAAATTATATGGAAGTTGTGGCAAAAGCCTGGAGCAACACACAGGGGATGGAAAAATCCATTGCTACACTAACTACGGTAGCACAAGAGTGCCTTTTTTTCTTCCTATTATTTTAAGACTAGGAATTGTGACTTTAAATAAGCAGAACTTGTATGCAGCACCTGGCAGGTTAATATTAAATCCACTCCACCACTATGGTCAGTTGATTTTCCCTGGTTACCTGTTTACAGCTAATAAAGCAGCATGCAAATTTTGTAGCCTCTTTGCATTAAACCCACCTCTCAAAAGACTTACAAAGTAAAGTAGGAAAAGTTTACAGAGATCATATTCACTACTCAGGCTCTTCACGGCATCAGCAAGAGGAAAAAAAAACAGACTGGGAAGAGAGGGCTCATGCTTTCAAGGACAGACATTGTTTCATCAGAACATGTGTCGTCAGCTTTTTCTGGCTATAAAACACAGTTAAAACTGTCTGGAATGTTATCAATGCTGTTGGGAGGAGAAGTGTACCTCAACCACTCTATAAAACGGCACGCACATGGATCACTCAGGAGATCAGACAGACTTCTGAGGTCTAGGCTGGTGGAGGTTTGATCAAGTAGAATGACAAGCAAGTCACTCTGAACCACCATTAGGAGGAGAGAGAGGGTAGCCACTTGTCTCTCCTTGCACAGCGAGTATCCAAGCATCTTGTCAGCCCCGAAAAAACAACACTTCATCTGCTCTTATTCCATACCACCGGCAGATGTTGCCATACCTCAGGGTGTACCCTGGAAATTACACTTACTGCCAGACTCAAACACTACACTACCTTGTACACACTGCTGAACTACCTGCAGCAGAGCGGAATCTCAAATTGCCCCATCAAAAAGCGTAAACAAAAGACATTAACAAGACATAGTGCTACACAGTATTAGTGTAGAAGACTGAAAAATACACCTCCTCCTTTATCTCTCCCGGACACTGACTGAAAAACCATAACAAAAATCCAGACTTCCACTACACAGGTTAACAAAGTGCAGACAGATGGCAGTGAAAAGCAAGGAACATCAACACTCCTTTGGGGATAGCAGCTGGCTGGTCTGATGATAGACTTCAGCTCCTCTAATCTCTCATTAAGCAATTGTTGGATTCTAGTCTGAGCTCAATTTATTTTCTTTTACAAATGAGTGGAGGCAAACATCTTCAATATGCAATTCATACCACCCATCTTTGGCTGAGATCACCACAAAGAAATGATACCAGCCACCTCTGGGTGCAGGAATGTGAAACTGTCCCAAATGAAGGCAACCAGCCTGGATCACCCACTTATTTATCTGTAGCCAGAGAAACCACAACAAATATTCCTTCCACTATTACAAAAAAAAAAAAAAAAAAGAGTCACCAAAGTAAAAAGTACTGACTGCTGACCAGTTACTTTGTGCCAAAGTGGATGCAGCAAGTAGTGCTTGTCTTGTGGTGAGTTTGTGGGCTGCAGCAGTCTCAAGCCTGCTGGAATGCACTAAAAGCGACTGCCGAGCGACACAGTGCGTATCACAGGGCTGCAACAAGATTTACGTCTTGTTCTGACTGCAGCAGGAGGCAGCAGGTGCACAAGGGCAGTTAATTATTTCCATCTGGTGGCGTGTCAGGCAAGGCCCAAATACAGGCCTTACACATTCACCTTGCTGATGGAGCAGACGCTAAAAACAAAACGAACCACAGCCTCGAAATGAAAAGCTGGCATCACAGAGTCTTCAGAGTCTTGCTGCCTTTGGCTTTTTTAGGAACTGTCTTTTTTAGGAACTTTCTTTCATCTCAGATGGGTTTGTTGCGGTTTACTTGGACTCTGGGTACAGGGTTTCCTACATTTCTAAACTTTTGTTGTGTCAATTCCAGTAAGTACTTTAAAAAGAAAATTCTACCCGAGGCTTGAGTCAGCTGTACCAAAACCCGATTTTCTTTTTGGTTTTATTTTAACAGCAGCTTACCAAGAATAACCAGGAGAACTCTCCCTTGGGGAGAATAAAACTGCACTACCACGAACCAACACCTACAAACTTCCAGCACCCTCCTGCAAAGAAACCACGTCTCGAAGCTTAAATGAGGAATCTTTGGGATGAGAAATGAAAACTAATTTATTTTGCAGGTGCGATTTGAATACTTGCAGATGGCTTGAAACACCTACTTGTTCAGTATCAAAAAGACAGCAGTACCTTTTGTACAATCTTTGAATGAAAATTTAAGGAGTTAAACTAAAAAATTATCACATATTGCAGGTATTAATTTGAACACAAGTTATTACGACTTCCCAGATCTCCTCTTTTTCTATCTTCTCCCAGATATCCTCATACAACCAACACTTACTGGAAAAAATGTTCAGTAGAAGAAGGGGCATGGTTAGCCACACAAAAGTTCAGGTCTTTCATTTTGTTGAAATTTGGGTTCATTGCACTTAATACGTGACATTTTTGCTCTGCACCTTAAGTCCCTGCACTGAACCAGTCAGTGGTGTTTGTTAGCTCATGGCACATACAGAACCCAGAGACATTAACATCAGCCTTTGTCAGGCTTTTGCAAAATTGTTATTTACTGAATTCAACTCAGTTAATACTCACCTTTATAAAGAAACCAGAAATCACAGATTTAATAAGACCTTGAAATCAGCATTGGACAACTGAAGTGCAACACAGTAACAATGATAGCATTAATTCATAGATACTTTAATTGCTGGTTTAATGATACATCACATCTACTGAAGCTTTTAAAGATGTTTTTATTATGGTTTTATAAATTTTTATAAAACCACCAAAGCACTTTAAAGAATCATGCTTTCTTGTGTAATACATAAAACTAATTTCATACTGTGCTTCTACGGTGCTGTTTTTCAAGTTATTTTACAGATGGCACATTTAAAAAAACCAATGGAAGCATAAATTTCTACTGACTGCAATGCAACAAGGCATCCAAACCAAGATGTTTCATTACAACTAAGTTAAAGTGTGAGTGCATTATGTAATAAACAATAGCAGTTTGGTCATTTAATCTTAATTCTGTTTACAACAAAACTAACATTTGTGCTTCACAACCTAAGATCCCATAATATAAACATAAGTTCTCTGCTGTAAAATTCCCAACAAATTACTGTCCAAAAAAAAAAAAACATCTAAAGCAGGAGACCAAATCTACTCACTTTCTTCGAGAATTGCTATATTTAAGACTAATATGACGTACCAGACACAGTAAGGCACAATGGGTGGTACAAACAAATGAATACAGTTGTCCATGAAACTTATTCTCTTCCACAAATACTAAAATATGTACCGCTCAAGATAAATTTTCTCTTAAAAATGAAATACATCATCTTGTTATGAAAGTCCTATACAAAAATTTAAAATTTACACCATCTGAGCTGCCAAAAAAATAAAAAAGTGTATCAATTCCCACAAAACTATATTTCTCACCAGTACATCCAGCCACTGGGAAGAAGATATCCCAGCACTCTGGAAAAGAAAAGCATTATTTCCCCTGTGTTTAAGACAAAAATATTGTATTCTGCATACAGTAGTGTATTAAACTTAAAAAAAGCCTAGGACTATTAAAATTACAATATTGATTTGGAAATTATTGGTTCACTGCCTGGATGAAATAAGGCACTTTCTTCCAGTGGGCCGCACTTTTCATGTGTATGGAGATGATGAATCAGGTTCTGGTTAAAAACAAAAAGGGGCTCAGCGAGGTCCCAGAAGACGACAGGAACGTTTCAACAGCAGGGGAAGACACAGGAGGTAAAACCTGGAGATGAAACTCTACACGGAAGTGGTCACTCTGTCAATGGCATTATTGACCTCGTTTTTGTTTGAATCCAGTCCTTTAGCAGCATTCATATCATTCCGTAAATTCTCCACTGTCTTTTTCATGTTCTTTAATTCTCCAGGGTGTGGAGTGGCTCGCCTTAGAAGTGTTCTCTAAAAATAAACAGTGCAATAAGTGGTTTTGCCTTTGTCTCTCTGCAAAAACAACATACACTTTCAAGGCTTCAGCATTCAGATACCAAATATTAAGTATCAATCTTCTTCCTTTTTTTCCCCTCTTTTCTTTTTCAAACTATGATGCTCTGTGCTGAACATTACTTTAAAAGCTGCTTGTTTATGAAGACAGGGAAAGAGGTTTTAAGAAGTCTCTAAGAGCAAATTTTACCCTCTTTTGGACTACTAATCTGGAAGCCGCTCAAGTGAAGTACAATTACAAGTTATGAAGTGAAAATTCTTTCATAACTATACTTGGGGATTTTTTTTCTCCCCAAAACCATACAAGTGATTTAAGATCACACTTCAAACATAAAACATTCATCTGATTTTGAAAGAATCCCACAAGATCTCTTTACAGTTTTAAGTAGTGGTTGTGTGGAGCTCCATTTGCCTTTCAGCCCCACCACACAGTCCGGGTCTCTAGTCAATTGAGAACAAGCACCTTGAGAGGAAGAGGGAGTATTTCTCTTCCACCCTAGACACAAGAATGCCTTATCATTGTGCTGAAACCTTTACAAGGAAAACAAAATTTACAAAAACTCCAGTTAGCATCCAGGCTGGAGACCAACAGAACACCACAAATACAATATACGTATAATACACGTATACATGCAATTACTTGTTAGTGGCATGCATGTAAACTGCACGGGGCACAGCAGAACCGATGACCCGTAAGTGCGTGCTTTGGTCAAGACTGCTTCGGAAGTCTGCCCTTCCTTCTCCTCAGTAAGATCATAAACTTTTTTCCCATAGGAAGGTTCTTGCCTCAAATCAGGCTGTAATACCATGACTGAAAGCACTTATCTTCGACGCCTGAGCCCTCACTACTGCATGGACATTCTCAGGTTGGCACAGTTGTTAAGCAGCGTCATTCTGAACTCCTTATCAGTCACTGAACCGTGCCCGTTAAGAGACATTTTGTTTCTGCTGCTTTGGAGTAAGCAACTACCTTACTTGTTCATTTCCATACTAAAGTAAGAGTTGTTATAGTCACTTCTTAAACTAAAACAATCCAGACAGTGCTGTGAAATATCTCAAGCTAAGATCTAATGAGGACCACCAGCAACGTTTTAGAGCCTCAGAGAAGCACACTGAAAACGTGACTGAAGCAGTCTTCATCTTTACAAGTTTTAATTGTTAATAAAAGCTAGTAGAACTACAGATCATGTCGTGTTTTGATCTTCAGGATATGCAGAGCCCAACTTAATGGAGAGGTCTTATAAGTACAGTGACAGATGTTCCCACATCCTTTGTTTAAGTGGGAAACTAATGAGCAACATTCCTGCTGTTTATGGACACTATGGTAGTTTCAATGCAAATGGTGTTTCAAAAAAAAAAAAAATGAGAGCAAGAAAGAGATTGGAAATAGATATTAGAGAGACAAACAATAGCAAACTTAATGGAGACACATGCCAGAGTGCTGGAATCCTAAATTAGGCCCTATATACTTTCAGGCAGTAAAGCTTCACAGATGCACAGAAAGGTCCTATCTTCTTTCTGTAAAGAAAACATCCGGAGCAGAGAGAGGAAAACAAAGCAAAACAGAAGACTGTCCTGCATCAGAATATTAAAGTTATATTCAAAGCAGAAAAAACAAAGGCATTTAAAGACAACATAAAAAGTTTCAGCAGCCAACATGAACAGTTTCTTCTCCAAACATACACACAAAGCATGCAGTCCAAGCTGAAATATTCACAGCAAAAATGCTCAGAGACTTTTTATACTTTTGCATTAATGTCACAGTGTCTGGAGGTATCCAAAGGCTTGCAAAACCTACCATCTCATTTTCCTCTTCATCTTTTTCATCTTCTAAGAAGCGAATTGCACTGACTCTATTCACTGCTCGCTCATTCCATGTTTCATCTGACATTTCATTTACCAAACTCTCCAATGCACCACATCGTGGTAGGTTATCTGTTACAACAGGAAAATGGAACTCAAGATTCACAGCAACATGCACATGAAGTCACACAATCAACATGCTATATTGTTCATAATTGCAATATCTGAACAATCACTCGTCCAAGACTTACAAGTGGCTATTTCTACTGTTTTTGGAAGAAAACAGAACTTGCGTTAGTTTTCTGTTATCAAGTACATACACCAAATGGTTTCTGTAGAAATTAGGTATTTCTGTACTTGGACTGTTTCAGAGTTTTAGAGTACTGGTTATATAATTTGATATACTTGCCACTATACATGCTTTTCTTGTGGAACATGGCTGCCAGCCGACATTAGTCAGTTCCCTAAATGGCATTCCATAACGTAGGATCATTGCTTTTACTAACCTCATCCTTTCAGTATTGCTAGGCATACACATCCAACAATCTAAATTCCAAGCCTTCTACCCCTTGAAGCCATGAGATTTATCTGGAAAGGATGAAATCTAATTTCTAGTAGTAAGGCCTTTAGAGAAAGTCAAGTTGACCTGTGTTACTCTTCTTGAACTACCTTCATCTTCTCTAATTCTGAAGGGGTTAATTAATATATTTATTTTAATTCTTAATTATTCTTAAAATCCAGCAGTTGAAATCAGGAATTTCTACACTACTACTGTTTTAATGGTTTCTATTTGCTCCAGCCATATACAATTTAAACACTGGAATTAAGTCTGGGTACCTACGATACAGATACCCACAGCTGAACTTTTCTCCTCGGGCCCCTTTGTACTCAGTGGAGAAGAATCCACATCTTTTTTTTTTTAGAAGTCCATTCTTGGATGGAATAAATTACTCTCCAGTCATTACAGCAGAAATTTAAGTATTAGCTCAGATGAATCCCCTTGAATGTTCACACACAGCTTTAAAAGCTAGAGGACAAAACACATTCAGAAATTACTGGAGTAGCAATACAGCCAGCAAAAGAGTTTATGGTTCCACCTGACTCGGAGGCAAGTTTCAGCAAAAAAGGGAAAAGCAATCTATACTGCAATTCTACACTTGTTAATGAATATAATAAAGTTACTGTGCAGCACCTTTGCTTGAAAGAAAATTAGCTTGCTAAAAAGTAAAAAGTCTACTGTTTATTATTAGCAATGCAATTTATTTTGCTGGTAAAGACATTGCAGTTGGGAAGCCACCATTCTTCCACATATATATATATATATTTAAGATGTATAATCAATGTACACAAATATGGACATCACTACTTGGCAAGCCTCAGAATAGTAATATGAGTAATTCTTTTTCTTCCAGATCTGTATTTATTGTAGCTGCTGTCACTGTACTTTCAATAACACTCAGTGCCAAGTTTTCAAGTCTTCTGAAGACTAGTAGGACAACAGAAAAAAAAGTTTAATATTGAAAATTCAACCAGAACTTTGCTACTTTGCTCACTAGAGCTTATGCATGTTTTACAAACCTTTATGGGACAACTCAGTAAACAAAGAAGTAATACTTCTATACATAATGAAAAGCTGACTCTAGGCACTTACCTTGGCAACCAGGCTCAGAAGGCATTTGAGGAAGTAATACACATGTTAAAATCTTTTCTCCTGTTTCAGGGTCTGTGTCAGTCTGAAATGTCAGCAGAGGTTGGGACTGGTTATCAGACAACCACAAAGCCTTCAGCTTTAAGGTAGTCAGTGAAATGGGAAGATACGTCAGCCTAGTTCAAAAAAGTAAAGTAAAAAAGTCAGGGCAATCTCTAGGAGACTTAATAGATGGTCATGAAGTCAACTCAAGTATACATCGCTGAGTTGGAACAAACAGGATTGAAATTAATGCCTCTAATAGAAGGCATTGCAATAGTCATCAATTCCAGCTACTCCATTCTTTAAAAAAAAACCAAAAATCTGCAGCTTATCTTTATACCATAATCCTCTGAAGCTGTGAATAACAGGTAAAACTATTTTGAGCTTTCTCTACTGCAGTTAAGTGCCCTGGAAGGCAGACAGCTGCTTCCCGTCAGGAGCTTTACATGTAAACAGTGGCCAGAACAGAAATATGTAAGTGCCTGTGAGACAAATATATTGCATAGATGAGATGCCATTCGCTTTTATTCCGTTTTGGGTTTTTTCTTTCATTTAACTTCCTACTAAGAAACTGAACTGATTTGCTGGTTTATGCTTTAATCCATTCATTTTTGTGTGTTGATGTTTGAAGCACGAAGAATTGTGAGAAGCTGCAAGGTCAAAGTGGCTTTCCTCGATACTTACACTGTATTGTGAAGATAAGACACTCAATATCAGTGCCACTTGACACTACAGCTCGGTAGCTCCACCTGAAGCTCTATCCATTGCCTAGATTCTCAGTTTTAAGTCAGAAATATATGAATCCAGAGGGGTTTTTTTAAATCCAATCTCTTCCTCAAGGTCAAAGTAATCCAAAAATCACACTCATGACAACACACAATTTATGCTACTTTTGGCCCAAGGGGAAGACTACTTTGACAATTTCAACAGTAACACTAACATGAATGTCATAACTGGTTTTTTATTACCCTCTTCTTAGACATAATATCTTTTGCTATCAGAAAGAATTTAGCAAATACAGAAAAATAATGTGAAAATACAAAAATCTCTTGCCTGTTTCCAGCAACATCCAGGACATGAAGTTCAGTGGCCTGTGAAATTTCAGAGGGAATTCGAGATAATCTGTTGTCACGTACAGAAAAGACGTTAAGACTGCAGCAGCCCCCAACCTACATTTGAGAAGAGGGGGAAAAAAAAGCAAGTCTGGTTTTGTTGCAGTTCCATAGTGTAACAAAGGCATGCAGTATGGGTCACGGAGTGTGTCACAGCACATTCGAGTTACAATGCCTGCCAGACACTTCCCCCAGAGGTACAGACCGCAAACAAGTGCTAGCTTAGAAGAAGTCTGACCTGAAGCAAGTCTGCAGGAGCAGGCTCTTGAACTTCTGTAT
Organism: Callaeas wilsoni; assembly: GCA_013398955.1. NCBI lineage: Eukaryota > Metazoa > Chordata > Aves > Passeriformes > Callaeidae > Callaeas > Callaeas wilsoni. Next base: position 65,968 of record VWPU01012748.1, read on the forward strand.
CTGCAAATAATGGATATCTTTACATGTAGGTCACATTCTAGCTACCTTTCAGAGCCTTCCACACCCAGAAGAAACCAGAAACCACACAGAAGCTACCCTGTGCCCAACATTCACAAAAAACCCTACATTTAACGTTTTCTAGCTCTGTGTTTTACATATTATTTCATTCTTTCCTCATGGCAACTTTATATCCAAGCAAGTGCAATGGGGCTTGAAGCAAGGCAAAATGCTAAATACACCAATCAACTCCCAAAATTTATTGAGTCCACAAAGATTAATGAAGAGTTCACTAGAAGCAGAAGACTGAGGAAAATCTTTGATGCCCTGATTCATTAGAAGCACCTCATTTCAACATGATTCCCACATGAACTGGCCTTCTTTAATCTATTTTAATCTACTATCATCTGTCTCTATCAATTTACCCAAATATAAGCATTTGCATTCTCAAGCTAATTAGTTTTTTGGGTGCAAAGATGGGATTTTTCAGTTTTACCTTTAAAAATATACATTTTGCACCGAAAGTAGCTGTTTTCAGAAAAATAAACCCCCCACATTTGATTAAAAAAACCTCATTCCAACTTTATGTTCCAGAGGGAACTACTATAAACAGGAAGATTAATAGCTGTAGCGACTCAAAAGCTGCTTCAAGTAACTCTCTGTTCCTACTAATGAAGGAAACTTACCTTTGTTTGCTTATTACACAGAGTTCCAAAAAGCACTGTTGTTTGTTTGCCAGTTCCAAAACTTACCATAAGAAGGGGAAAAAAGATTTTTCTTCTCTTACTCCAAGTATTAGAGGCAAAATATCCCAATGCCATTTGAAGCTTTCAAGTTAAGCGGACTTAGAATCTAATTATAAAGTTAAGAGTCCAAACTAAACATAATGGAGAATCTCGGTTCAAAAATTAGAGGACATCTACAGTGACATACATCTAAGAAGGTCCTCCTCCCACACTGCAGCCAACGTGCAACTACACCTTGGCCAGGAGTCCACAAAACTAAGCTGAAATTATTGTGTTCTTGTTAACTATCAGTTGTGTCTTTGCAAAACCCACAATTCAGTCCAAACTCAAGACTGAGACTATAGATAAGTACCACAAAATATTTTAACCAGTAAAAGTAAAAATAGTGTTGATTTAACCTACACTATTTACTAAGGAAAAAGCCACTTTTAAAGTATCCAATTGTGACTTACAAAATAAAATAAACAAATGGAGCATTTGTATCCTACTCACCTTCCTTTGTATCATAAATGCTTTTAATGGAAGAAAACAGCAATCAGCTGCTCAAGGCTTCTGATTCACAAGCTATTTACAGCACAAAGTTAAAGCACTACGTTCTTGATGAAACAATATCTGTGATATTTCCGTTAAATCACTGCACTCTTAAGATGCAGCTATTTCACAAGATTATCAGTTTTCCCAGCTCTGTGTGCACAACAGAAGCATGAACCTTGCAAGCCATTTTACCTTGTGAATCAAAGCCCTTAGAAATCAGCACTCAAATAGTAAGCAAACATTTCTTGGTGCAAGAATTCTGCTATTCACTTTAAAGCGTATATAAATTCTTAAATAATGTGCCTTCACACATTCACAGAACACAGGGTGATATTAAAAAAAATATACACACACTAAGTGTCTAATTGGTGTTTCTAACATGAGGAGCCGTGAAAAGCAAGAAATACAATTAGGGAATGTTGATGAGCTGGCAAGTGATGTCCTCAGTGTACACAAAGTGTTCCCTTTTCATGAATGAAGTTCGCGTTACTCAGTCTCAGAGCACGGAGATCCAAACAGGTTAGCCAAACGAACAAAGTAAAGCCATGCAGCCCTGATGAGACCAAAACTTCTATACTTTTGACAATGGAAAAATGCAGCAGTGGAATCGGGACAGCCTGAGTTATCATGCATTTAAAGCAGTTTAATGAAAGGTAATAGTAGAACCGTGGACTGAAGAATACTTACAGGGTTATCAATTTACCTGACCCATTATTTTCCAAGCGGCTAATAATTAAGAAAATACAAGAGATGTTCAATTTCTTTTTCTTTATCCATACTGGACAAGAGCATGCCAACAAATGGAGACAGAACATACATTCTTCTACTGCCAAAGAGGGTTGTAACTCCTACATCATTTAAACTTCAGTTAATTTAACTTTGCTCTCTATCAGTCAACAGGCTGCTGTTCAAAGGTTTTGTTTCATTCAAAGGTAGTGAAGATCTTTTGTTTTAATAGGGTAGTAGGGTAGATAAAAAAGAAACACAGATTTTTTTATTTAATGAAACTGTTTTTAGAAAATGCAGACAGCATTTAACAAGCAGCGTTGAGTGAGGTATCACAAAGAAAAAAAAGACAAGCTGACAGTTAAAAATCAGCTAAAATCTTTGTCCTTTCAAACAAAGATGGCACCCATCCAGCAGTACATAAAGACATCAGGTCCAACGTTTGAAAACCTAAACATGAAGCAGTACCATGGAGGCAAAGTGCACATACTACATGGCATGCGGAAAGGAAAACACTGTTGTGGCCACCATGAAGTAACACGGTATCAGAAGGTCACTGGTTTGGCTCAGAGTCCTTAACTGAGGAAGAGCCATGCTTTCCAAGGGATACATGCTCACAACAAACTGTGCCAAACCACCACATACGCACCAAGAACACAGCTGAGGCCACAAGCCCATTCACCAGTTAAGCACACACTTCATTTCCAGCACAGACTTCACTTAATGGGTACAAGCATGTGCTTAGCTCTAGGCACGTGAGTAACTGTTCCAAGGACTGGAAGGAGGCTTAAAGAAGTCCTCACATTCTTCTGTAGTGAGCAGGACATCAGGAAAAGATCTCACATGAGTTGTGCATGCTTAAGTCATACTCCTGAGACTAAGTTCATTTTAGCAACTTTTGTTTAAGGGTTATTGACTTGTCACATCACACCAACTCCAAAGAACAGTAAGCCTAGATAAAAATCAAAAGGAAAACCACAAAAACAAAGCCCACACATCAGTCGGGCAGTAAATGGTCATTACTATGAAGTGCTAATTTTAAAAACATTGATACTATGAAGATGGAACTAAACTGCATATTTGCATTCAGGTGGGCTTGATTGAGAGGATGAGCGTCACTAGGAGGCCTCTGGGTTCCACGCAAAAGTTTAACCTTTTAAACCCTTTAACTTTAGTGGATAATCTTATTGCTCTTTTCTTCTATCTCAGTCTGAGGCTCATCTTTCTAACAGTTTCCTCATTCTGGAGAAGCAGTAAGGCTCGGACAAAAGAGACAGGATGTCAGCTTGGTTGCTAAAACTCCCCTCTATGTTCTCATCATGACCAGCATTTAGCACTTCACTCTCCTGCTTTTTTGCCATTCATATACCCACTACTAGTCCATCTTAGACAGCTCTCCAGAACTGCAAGTTTTAACATGTTTCTCTGCTGGTGTTTCTAATGACTCTCAAGTAGATACCAGCATCTGTTTACTACTCAAAAGCCATGAATCAATTCTACTGTCCTTTACCAGTTAGCATCTTTCACACAGCTATAAGTAATGCAAAAAAATTACATTATGACAAATACTGTAATGATTAGTCTTCAGTTGTCATGTGACTAGCTGAAAGTCCAGTGATGCATCTCTTTTATTCAACTCTCAAAACAGCTGTCAGCGCCAAAAACTCTCCCAGACTTATACAAGTCTGATAAATATAGTGGCAATTTAAACACAGTTCCTCTTGTGTTGTAAAATCTTTTCCAGGGTGTCATATCCAAAATTTTGTTTGGGTTCAAAGTAAATAAAGTCAGAATTTTCCTTGGCTCCACATAGAGTATACTAATTCTTTAACTGCAAGCACAGAACACATTTAGGGGTGGAAAAAACTGCCCAATTCACTATTATTAACTATTATTCTGTTGTTGTTACCATCAACTTTAAATTGGCTAGGAAAATCTTCAGCAAACTCACTTCAACACCTCCTGCACCACTGGTGAATAGTGGGAGAGGAGCTCACCAAGACACCTTCTTAGCCTTCTGACTGCACTTTTCCTCAGTGCCTTTTTTTTCCCTCTGAGACACACATACTTCTACACAAATGAGGAAAGAGACAGGACATCAAAAGTTAAAATCAGAAAAAACAGAGTGGTCCAAACTTGTTTAAAAAAATAAAATTTACAAAGCACAGTTATTGCCAAAAAATCCCGGCAGTTTTACCTAATGGAGTAATAATTCTCACAATATACCTCAGAGCCAGGAAGGACACATTACCAGATCTCTGCAGGTTGTAAAGACTCATTAACAAAAGCATATAAACTGGAAAACATTCCAAGGAGGTTATTTATGCAAGTGCCAAAATCAACACACCAGTTTCATCAGCGTTCCTGTGACAGGGTGGGATTTCAATACCAAAGAGTCACCAGGCAGGTCTTTCAAGTTGAAGGGGAAAAACATTTGTAACTATGAACAGGTTTAGACATTCTCAGTTCTTGCTGAAGTCTGTTTCACCACTTCAGTCATAGAGGGACTAAGCTGCAAAACGAGATACTGAAGATGAAATCTGTCAGTGACTCAAGCCTTGGTCATACATTGAGCTCTTCCACGTTTTACCTTGATCAGCACACAATACAGAAGAACCTTTGAACCAGGAAACTTTGAAGGTGTATTTGCATACAAACTCCTCAATAATCCCAAGTCAAGAAATTTTACACCAGATGATAAAGAATGGTTTTACAAGTGTGCCTTGAAGCAATCTTGCAACGTAATGGTTTAACACTGACACAAAATCCAATTCTCTTAAACTCTTAACAAGACAAAACTGAACCAACACCCTTCTACCCCAAAAACCACCAAAAAAACCACACACCACCACAGGAACACTAAAACTCAGAGATTATCTCACCAGGCTACATAAGAGCAGGCACATAATTTTCACCATCCTATCTATAAAAGTGGTCTTTGCTATGGGAATAATTCTGGATGAAACGACAGCGACACCAAGCATATACAGTATTGGGTACATGTACTCTTCTCTCTAGCTGAATTCCACTTTTTTCTACACACATTACAAGACCGTGTCTTTATCCCTCTCCAACAGACACCAGTAACAGTCTGTCCCACACCCATTTTTATAGGGATGAAGAAGACCACATAAGCACAGCTGCTCTAGCACTCTGTAAGGCAGAGAAAGAATTGAAGAGGTAAGGAAAACACGTAAAGGAAAAGAGGGAAAGATACTGAGGAAAAATATCTACAGTGCATGTGCATACTCTACTTCTGCATCCAACTCTGCTTCTGTGAAGGGGGAACCAGTGTACAAGTACTAACCGATGTGCAAAGGTCTGAGACCCCAGTCTTTGCCACACAGTCTCGGGAGACATCTTAAGAAACACAGAGCAGCCAGGGGTGTTGAAAATTACTTTTAAAGCCAGGCACTAGCTTCTGACAAATCTTAGTCAGTTTAGGATCAAAATAAACAGAAAACATAGTATGCTTTCTCACTGTCAAGCAGAGCCTTCCAATAGACAGTAAAAGGGTGACACATTTTTCTGTCTTACCTAAGTGCGCTACCAATGCATTTTGTATTTTTTTTTTCCAAGTCAATAATGATGAGAATGAAAATGGAAATTGAACATTTCACCCAAGACACCAAATTGTTCTTCCCTGCCATCCAAAGGGAAACTCAGAATTGGAGTCTTTGCCATTACCAGCCCCCTAAAACTGCTCCTGTGGATGCTTTGCGTAACAGCAAACAGTATTTGTTATACCTGTGCACTCAGTTTACGTAGAACAATTTTCTTTTAGAGCTATGAAATGTGACTCTTCACTTAATTCCTCTGAATTTTAAACAAAAAACCTGTACTATGAAATCTTTGTGTTTGGTTTAAAGCAAAATGCTGCTGGTTAAGAAAAATACTATACCAAGAAAATGCAGCTCCAGGAACAGATGGAACATGGGCAGACAGCAGCAGATTCCTTTGTTTTTGAAACTACCATTTCGGCACTGTAAGAAGGCACTTTAAAAACACTCAGGGAAAAATGTATACTGCACAGCCTAAGCCCAAGGAATTCAAACTGAAACTTGAAAAACTGAAACTGGGAAGTCTTATTAGCTACACAGTAGGTTCTGCAATACACGCGTATTAACAGTATTTTTGAGGCACACCATTGCCATCAGTTGTTTATGCTTTCTATTTGTAACATTATCAGCTTGGAATTCAAATGCACTGATCAAGGGTGAGACGATTCTGCAGTTAGAGAACTTCCTTTAAAATTAAATAATAAAAAATTAAATATCTGCAGAGCAAAACATAAAATCTTGCATTACATGTACTTTCAAATCATTTGTTCTAATGAGACAGACACGTTGGTGTGGACACCTTTAAAGGAAAAATAGAAATTCTATTTCAAAGTCATTGATAGGGAGCCAAAGAGCTCTGCTTCCTCTGTTTCCCTGCCAAGCTCCCTTGGGAACCACCCTCTCCCATTTTTATTTCCTGGACTTCCACAATTCCCCAGCTCACCGCATTCCAGACACTACCTTCCATTTCCTCATTATTCCCCTTCTCCAAACACAGGTGCATCCCTGTCTTCATTCCATTTCTGTGCAGGTGTCGCCCTCCCTCTCTCATGCTCTCTAGACACATTCTCATTCCACCCTTGGATATCCCCCAACTCCTTCACCGACTGAGCAACACATTCCACCTCTGAAAAACACTGCTGGTTCCAAGTCTTCAGTATCTTGCTCAGTATTAATCCCTCTGTTGTTCTGCACTGAGCTCTTTACCCCACTATACAGCCAAACAGACATGTTCCATGTTCACCCTGCTTTACCTGCTTCTGCAGCTGAGCCTTCTTCTCTTGCCTGCTCCTGCCCCCGCTTCTTCCAAGCCACACTGATTGCCCTTGTGCACCATCTCCAGCACCATGTATTCCATTAACTGAGGAAAGTGCTCATACACTACACAAGCTATTAATGGCCAATCCAGAAATAAACTGTACCAGTAAAACCTTCCATGCAAAACTCAGAACAATTCTGCTCAAAGGCGGAGTAGACATAAAACTGCACGAGTCTCAAGTACAGGTATTTTACACACACTACTGTGTAATGTAGTAAAGTCCTTTGTAAAGACATGGGAAGTCTTCTGCTGAATGAGCACAAGATGAGAAAGATATTAAGCTATTAGAGAGCATCCAAAAGAGGGCAACAAAGATGGTGAAGGGCCTTGAGGGGAAGCCGTATGAGGAGCATCTGAGGTCACTTGGGCTGTTCAGCCTGGAGGAGACTGAGGGGAGACCTCACTGCAGTTACTTCTTGTGAGGGGAAGAGGAGGGGCAGGCACTGATCTCTTCTCTGTGCTGACCAGTGAAAGGACCTGAGGGAATGGCCTGAAGCTGTNTGGATATTAGGGTAAGGTTTTTCGGGTTGCTGGGCACTGGAACAGGTTCCCCAGGGAAGTGGTCACAGCACCAGCCTGACAGAGTTCAGGAAGTGTTTGGACAATGCTCTCAGGCACATGGGGTGACTCCTGGGGTGGCGTGTGCAGGGCCAGGAGGTGGACTCCATGATCCTGATGGGTTCCTTCCAACTCAGCCTATCTTATGATGAAAACTGCCATCACATACCAACCCAGACAGCTTTCCCAGGGTCTTGCCTCTTGCTAGCCATCATGCAACCTGTCTCAGTAAGCCCTGTCACAATTCTCCGTAACCAGAAGCACTACTGCAGAGAAGACACTGTTCTGCTAGAAAAGCTGCAGTACTCACATGTCTCCCACCTCACCTTTCCCTGATTAGGTGACTGACCTGTGGCAGCTCAGACCTGGGACACTGGAATTGTTGCTGCCAGTGCTACGGCAGCATCCTCTGCTCCTGCTTGATCCCTCCTTTTCAGACAATCAGCTCTCCCCCTTGCCACTTCACTTCCTTCTCATACCTCCTTCTTGAGCTGTCCAAGCTCCATTAGGAAGCAAGCCAGAGTTGATACTCCTCTCAATTTCCATCCATCGGCTGTCACCTGAGTACATAACTTTCTTACTCCTTAGGTGACTGAAAGTGGAGAACAAAAGCTCAGAGCCACACGTTAGATAGGAAAATTAAGAGGGGAAATTACTTGGACAAAAATTACAGAGAAAAATTAGTACAAACAGAACCAACTCGCAGCCCCACGCTCCAATCACAGGATGCTGCTTTCCTGACTCGTCTCCACAATTTACTGCTGAACTAAACTTGTAAAGCCTTCACTGTATTTAGTTTCACAACACAAGCTCTAGGCTCTTTTCATTCTACATACTGTTACAATAGACAAGAAGTCCTAGTGCTCATAGCTGTAAAATTTGAGATACCTTGGTCACATCAGGTCCTTATATTTAAGAGCAAAAGTAGTCCAGAGATCTCCAAAACCAAAAAGACTGTCAAGACAGTCACCACTTTTCAGAGTATGAAACTTTCCGTCTGATATTGGTCACAGGTGTGAGGTGAGGAAGAGTGTGGCAGTAGTTTCATACTACACGCAGAAGAGACATATTGGTGCTGCATTCACCATACCAGAACTCCAAGCCTTCAAATAGTGCAAGACCTGACATCCACACTGGGAATTACCAATTAAAAGCTAATTAGACTCAAGTTAGTTACAAGCTAATTAGATCCAACCTTTTTGTTCAACTACAAAGACATTTTGCACTTCCAAGCCACCAAATCACCACAATTCAGATGTAGTGGACAAGTTTCTGATTGTGATCAGTTTGGAAAGAATACCCACTGGACCAAAGTTGCCTGCTACTTCTGGTAGGCATTTGAAATCAAGAGTTTTCTGTTTCTACAATCTCATCTGCACAAAACTTACCTCTTTGGGCAAAGACGTTAATTTGTTTCTATCAGCATTCAAATTGTTCAGCTTCTTTAGTTTTCCAATGCTCTTCGGCAATGACTGTGCCAACAAAAACAAAATAATAGACAAACAGAATTCATAAATACACAGAGTCAGGAAAAATCACTTAATTCACTTTTAAAATTAATTAACAGTCTGATCCACTTTCAAAATTGATGTGTAGTTAATCCTCATTACTGCCAGATGTTCCAAAGAATATCCAAAGGTTTATATTGCAGAACAAGTGTCTAGGAATGTCAGTTTCTAACACAAATTCACTCATTAATTATCTCTGCACTACAACACAACAGCTGTGTACAGAATGCATGCACGTATTATCTAACCTTACACTCCCAAAACTGCTTCTCGGTTAGCTCTTTCCTAACTCAGGTGCTATGAACTGACTGTTGGAAAGGCATTTTTTTAAGTCTTAAGCTTCTAACTCAACCAAGCACCAACTGAGCCTAAGAAATGCTCAAATCTAGTTTATATAAAGACAGCTAGTCTCCAAGTGTCAGCGGCACATGAAGTTTCAAAATAATGGAAGGAAACACCTAATGGAAGAAATTCTGAGATTTTAATTGACCACATACCATATTTAATACCTGGCTAAAGCAGATCAGCAGAGAAAGGAGCAGTACAAGCTCTGCAGTGCTCAGGGCTTCTATTCAGTTCCAGCAAGACTGATCCAGATAATGCACAGCAAAAACTGGCAGTAATGGAATACAGCACAAACCCCCGCATAAAAAACACAATGAAGTAAGTGATACCTGCACTCCACACGCTCCAATTCTCTCACTGGTCATGAAAGACTCAACAGTGAATATGTAATTGCTTAAGCAGTTGAAGGGCGGATTGTTACTACACACAACTTGATCTCCAGCATTCATTTAACAGGTAAGAAATAAGATGCATTTAAAGAAAATGCACCTCATAGCAGTAGCAAGGGTGAGTAACCTAATGAGCTAAGTGATTCAGGACTTAACAGCAGGTCTTATTACCACCTGCCGTTTGAGCAGCCATGGCCATGCATACCTGCAGTTGGTTTTCTGTGAGAACTAGTTCAGTAAGGCTTTCACAGTCTCCAATGGAATCAGTTAGTTGAATCAGTTTGTTCTGATCAACCTTCAAAATGGAGAGTCTCCGCAATTTTCCTGGACAGAGAAAACAATATGGATTTTTAGTCCAGTATCCTCCAATACCGTTAATTACATAAATTTTTACTGCTGAGAAACTTCCAGAAATCCCCTGAAACAATGAAAAATCTTTTTTAGGTAAAATAAAAACCCAAGTACTGCTTCACTTAGTGCTTGCACTATTTTTACAGGTTTTAATATCACTGAATTAAAACCCAATATAAACATTCATATCCAACATTTAAGCATAATAAATTGTAAAAAAGTTACAATCTGAATGATATCCCGTGTAAATATCAAGGATGCGTCTACTCAAATGCTTATAAACAAGTGAAAATTATCTGTCTGCCCCTCAATTATACAATGTTTATTAATAAAGGAATGTTCAGAAGATCACCTACACCTAATCAGCCACAGTGAGAACATCTTGCACTGAAGTGACAGCCCAAACCCAAACAGGATCAAGGTCTCTTTGTCCTAACAGAGAACCTAGTTAGTCAGACATGAAAACTGAATTTATTCTTTAGATGAGAAATCAAACTTCTTTGAAGGTGATTTTCTCATGAAGAAGAAAATACTATTTCAGTGCAGGAAACTCACTTTGTTCTACTCCTTTGTATCAGAACAGTCTTTGGTGCAAAAGCTGATTCAGGCAGAGCCCAAGATAGCAAATTCAGGAGACAACACTAGCTGCTGCTACCTCCCTGCCATACCTGTGTGGTCCAAAACACCTGTAATAGTCTGAAGTATCAAATTCACTGACAATGCTAAATCATGAAGAGATGTCTGACACACAGAAAGACAGCAACCTAAACAGAAACCTGAGGTTTAGCACAGAGAAGTGCAGAGCGCTGCACGAGACAGAATAAATCTGTGCACCAGCACAGGCTGGGAAGTGAAAAACAAAGCTGTACAAGAGCCCTGCTGAAAAGGACATGGATACTATGGTGAGCACCAGGTTGAATGCTAAATAGCAGTGAGCTCTCATCACAAACACCAACTAGACTACATTAGAATTATAGTCAGCAGATCAATGGAAGTTGCTATATCCTATTTACCTGCAATTAGTGAAACCACACCAGTAAAATCATTCTCAGTTTCATGTGATGTCCTCTCTTCCTCCTCAACTCCCCTGTTCAAGTGATGGGGTCCAGTAGGAAGCTATCAAGATGTCCAGAGCACATGTGAGCTGAGGCTGAAGGAGCTGGCTTTGTTGAGTCCCACCAAGAGACAGCCAAAGAGGCATCTAGGAACTGCCCAGAACCACTTGCAGGGCAGTTACAGACATGACAGAGACAAACTCTTCTCTGCAGTGGCAGGTGAGGCAGCAACGGCTGCAAATCCCAGCACGGGAGGTCGCAGCTGGACATCAGAAGCAGCTTCCTCAGCGGGAGGTGGTGCAGCACTGGCACAGGCTGCCTGGGGGTGCTGGAGCTCCACTCGAGCTCTGGAGACTGGGTGAGACACGGCCACAGCTGACCTGACCCACTGATGCCGGTGAGAGCCCTGCTTCAAGAGCTCTGCAGATCCACCAATCCCACCAAGGATTCAGTGATCAGCTGGGCAGCTCCCAGGAGCTTCCACAGAGACCAGCAAGACTTACTTCTGCCAACAAACTCCATCTAGCCAGGTCCACGGGCTGCTGACTTTCGGAAGCTACAGCTCCGTTTCTGACGTGCAACAACTGTAGTGGCCAGCACAGGTCATCAGAGAGGGCTGCTACAACTCCCCATCAAACACGTATTCGGCAGCTGCAGGACCCACGGCTGTCACCCCACGCCCCCAAGTCTAACTTCTAGAGAAACTTTCCTTAGTCTTATACAGAATATATAGGAGAGGGAAGGTCTGACCATTTTTTTCCAAATGTTAAATATGGTTAAACCTCATTCCGAGTCCTCCTTTCCCTACACCTTTATTTTGGTGGGGGGAGAAGTTCTCTCAAGGAGAAGGCGCACTCCTACAATGTGGAACTTTCCAGAAAAACAGCTGATGGGTAGAGAAAAAAATGCTTGTTTGACTACCTCTCACAACTACTGCATGGGTAAAAACATACACCTTAAAAAAGGCACTGGTAATGCTTCAGGAAACATTCTTCAGCTACCGAACCCAGTCTAAGGGGTCAGACACAGGAAGCTGGTAGTCTGAATCCTCAAGGCAAGGACTAATGGGCTGCAAGGCAAACAGTCTTCCACTAGGTTCAGCAGAGGATTAACCACATTGTCCAACTGAAGAGAAATACACATCATCATTCAAAATTCTGTATTTTTTGTAGTGATACTTTCAGCCAGTCTCATCAAGTGACCCACAGTACATTACAAACTAAAATTTTACAATGTTAAGAGTTCTGATGGTGAAATGGATGCAATGGGAACTGAAGGGACATATTAACTTTTATGTTGTTTGGGAAGTATCAAGTGAAGACTGAAAGAGGATTATGAGGGAGTCATCAAGCAGACAATTAAAATGCAGCATTAATAGAGCTACGCATTTCATACTAACCAAAAGGAAAAAAAAAACAACCTGAGACAAGCTCATCTCTTGCATAAAGACTTAAAAAACCCAAATGACTTCCAGTTATGGTGGATTAAATGGTTCTGTATGATAACATTCACCTTGTACTTACCAATGCCATCAGGTAAGACCTGAAGTAAATTCTGAGAAACAAGCAAGTCTGTTAAAGAAGTCAGACCACTAATTTCTTCAGGAAGGCATTCCAATTTATTTTCAGAAACATCCAGACAAAGCAGGTTTTTCAGGTTTCCTACTTCCTGCGATACAAGACAAAAATTTAAGTCATGCCCAAACACGTAAGAAAGCATTTTGAAAAATGTACCATCACAATGAAATTCCACAAAGAAAAACAATTATCTGTATGACCTCTTAATAGGCCATTCTTTGTACGACCTCTAAAAGCATAAAAAAGTAAATAATTACACTTTACATATGATAAACTAACCAAGTGATTCAGTCATGGTTTCTTATTTTATATATTAAACTGGCTTCAGTAGTCAGGCAAGCTATGCTGAGCACACCCGGGCAAGCACCAGCCAAACCTGGAGTCTTCCTCAAGTAAAGACTGCAGAGTTGTTTTTTTCAGAATGGCAGATTATCAACCACTAGATAATTAAAGTCTACCCCTCCCAATTAACCCTAGGCAAATTAGGATTAGTCTCTGCTGGCTGCTACAGCAACATGCCATGACATCTAGGGATTTCATATCTTCACATCTCCCTGCTACAACAAATGTAGAAATAGGAATTGGGGGTGTTGCTCTAGCAAGCATATTTGAACTGCCAAGTTATACTGCCATCATCTACCATTATTAATGACTGCTGGAGTTTTTTATCGTGGCAGTCCAACCATTAGACAGGAAATACCTTTGCCTCTATTAGCTATCAGAGCATTCCCCCATTCCCCATGCACACAGACATCCCTGTACACACTTGAGAATAGATCTCATTTTAGTCATTCAAATCACCTTTCAGAGAACAGAATGCCTGAGGAAGAAGTGCCTTTTACTTTTATATATATGAAATTTTTGTACAGTAACAGCCTTGATCTTAACTTACAAGATTGGTTCTTTTACTTCTGAAATGTCTGCCTCTCAGGAGGATCTTTCATTAAACACATACTCTTTTATCCTACAAGTTCATCCTTTGGACATTGGACAAAATACACAACAATGGCCAGTTTCAATAAAAATGGCTGCTGAAGTCACACTTGACCTTTTATGAATGATCATCTCTACTTATTAGGCCAAGCCAACAAAAAAAGTCAACTAAACCTACTAAACTGTAACTGATTTACAAGACACACAGCTGACAATGAGATCCATACAGCAAGTAACAGCAAACTGCAAGAGGAACAGAAGAAAACAGGTTTTGACTTAGCTGTAAGGGAAAAAGAGGGAAAAGGAACCATCTCACATATTGTAGAAGTTCTTAAAAGGAACTTAGAGGGCTGTAAGCTTTAAATGCTAAGTTCCCTCATCCTGTGACTGATGTCAGATGGGGATTAGCCTGCATAAATAAAGATTTCTATATATGGCAAAAGTTCCGTAACTGTACTTCTTCCAAACACCATGCTTAAATGGATGAAGATGACTACAAAAAAATGAAGGGGAAAAAAAAAGGGATTCATATTCAAAACTTTTAAAACAGCCATTCAGATAGATACACAAGGTGAACGTTAGCTCAGACACCTAATGGCTCCCTGATCTTAGGGCAAGAATCATAAACAGAGGATGTGTCATCCTACAAACTGAACAATGTGCCTATTAGGAAACAACTCCTTTGTCAAAATGCTTCAAAGAAAATTTCAGACAACATACGGTATCATGGCCAGTCCCTTGCAGAGGAACTTATTAAGAGAAAACTCGTACACATCCAAAACTAAACCCAGGCAAAGCAGACTGAGAAAAATATTCCATTTTAAAGCAGTGCAAGAAAAGGTTTTCTTTCAAAAGCATCTTCAAAACAGTATCAGTAGAGCTCATTTTTACCTGAGGTATTTCAGCTAATTGGTTTCCATCCAACCAAAGGTCTTTAAGATTGAAAAGTGCACCAATTGTTTCTGGCTATAACATAAAAAGCAGTAAAGTTAAGTAGGATAGGAGCTTCAAGTAAAAAAAACAGCTACCCCACAATTACAGTCTAAGTAAACCAATTCTCACTGCAAACACTATTTAGAGGCACCTTGGTTAGAAGTGGCAAGGGTGACTGTAAGCACCTGGGAACTCCATCATACAAATTAATTGCTATAGCTTAATAAGCTACCGTTCTTTACCTGGCATGCACTGACAAATTGCCTGCACACCCTTGAGCGACTGAAAATCCATCCAATATTTACCTGAGTCACCTTAAGGGAGATGACAGACATATTTTTGGTAGATCGATCTGCAACAATGTAGGACCTTTCAACCTTCAACAATTTTGCCTCAGCCCTTTCCCAAAGATTCCTACTCTCACCCTGGAAATGGAGCTTTCATCTGTGCTTAGCCCATCCAGCTCCTGACACAATCCATGTGGTCATTGTAACTGCAAGCACAGCCAAGAGTTTGTGTCCCTCCATTCTTTTTTATTTCCATAAAAAAAAGTTGTGCTGCCCTCATTTTCTAGAGATCAGTTGCAGTTTTTTGAGCAAAGTGATACTGTACTGAACAAGACTATGAAAGCACCAGCTCACTGTCAAAATTCATCTGTACCTATAAAAAGACTCTTTCTGTGCATTTTTCTTTCTTCAATTTTGGACACCCTACAACCTATTTAATCTAAATGATGCATAAAACAAAACCAATGTGCAGTTTCAGTGTTATGTTCTCTTACCAAATGATAAAGTTCATTGTTTCCTAAATCAAGTTCTTCTAGTCGCTGCAGCTGGGCAAGTGATCTGTGAGATGAGATAAATCAAAACAAAACCACATTACACTAAAGCAACAGAAACCCCATGCATTTGAATAAGCTCATTTTCCTGAAACTTGAATTTCAAATTACAATGTACTGTAGGCAGACAGTTATTTTACCAGGCACATACTGTTTGCAGTAATATCTTACTGAAAAAATAATTTGGTTTGTCAGAGTAACTGTATGCCCTTGAAACTTAAAACTTAGTATAGGCAATCAAATCATTACATTTTTTTTACTTCAACAATAAGTCCCCTGGGGTAGCAAATGCCACATACTTTAGTACAGTCAGTTAGATTTATTTTTAGGGGAAATTTACAGTTATGCAACTGGATAAAAATTCCCTATAGTGATCACATAACTATGTGACTCAAGACTCAATATCCATCATTTATCTTATCAACATGATCCATCAATTTCTGAAATACTTCCGTTTTTGAGACTGCAAACAGAGGGAAGCACAAAAGGATGTAAAAGAAGTTCAAACCAACAGACAAGAAAGGGCCACCCTTAAAAATTAGCCTGTCGCAGAGCTCTTGCTTCCTTTCCCCAAAGCTGGAGTAGCATGAAAACCAGAGAGAATTGTCAGCTACATTACTGACAGTCAGAATTTTCCAGGAGCAATAAAACTGTCAACATCTGTGATAGCTCCATTCTGACACTGCATGGCCAAACTTAGCTAGCAATTCGGAACTTCTGACCACTGATATTAAAGTGTCTTGTGGTTCACTACTATGAACAGCCACAACCAAGGCACTGGGTAGACTGACAGGAAAAATGACCCCAAAGCAACTGGGGAAGAGATTCTGATTAAAACAGGTTAAATCTTTTACCCTATCTATTAGATTATCTAAACAAGCAGAACAGGAGTCACCAAAACTCTTGCAAGAAGCAACCAGATAGGGAAGGAAGGAAACTCCTTCACTAGAGAAGGAAGAGGCTGCTTCCAGGCAGACAAAAAGGATTCTCAAAGTATAAGATACCAAATTAGTCCAACAAAAGACCACCAATTCCTCTGCCACAGTACAGACAGAGACATCTAGGTAACTTTTTTCTCCAAAAATCACAGTGGGTGAAGTCAGACTTCAGACATCAGTAGGCCTAGTTTGCTACCAAAGATTTCATCTCCAGGTTTTAGAAGCTTTTGGCTACTCAGCTCTGAATACAAACATTTAGTTAAATGCTATAAAGGTCTAGAGTGAAAATCTCGGAGATCTTGCTGCCCTTCTTTCACAGTTACAAAATTTCATCATGAGAACACCCCAAACCACCACTCCCACTGTAGATGGGCTTGTTCAATGCGTGCAGGACGCGTTTGGCGCTGCTGTATTTCATACAGAATGCTTTTTTATAGAACAAAGCCAGTCCATGCAGACTGCAGACTCCTGCTACTAATCACGTACAACTAGAAGTAATGGAGGTAAGGAGATGTTGCTAAAAGAAGGCTGTATCTCATGCTGGTAATTGGCTTTGAATATTTTTTCTAGCTGTCATTCCGTTTCATATGTTAGCAGATTTTAAGAATAAGAATATTTTATGTTACTATAATGAAACACATGCCATGTGACTTACTCAGGTAAGTATGTCAGCAAATTTTCTCTCAGTTCCAGTGAAGCCAGGTTATAAAGACTAGAGAGGGAAAAAACAAAACAAAACAACACATTTTCATACCATCTTACTTTTTATATTCCACATTTTAAGAAAAGTGTGCATTTACACAGTTTAAAACAAGTTGTTATAAACTGATTTTTTGTTGTTTTTAATTAAATCAGATCATCATGTGAAAGGCAGAATAGAAAGACTGAGTTTTTGCTTGTTTCTCTGTGATACTCCAACAGATTAAACCTCAACAGTAAACAGATGAAACACAAATTCCCATTTGTTAAAAGGTTCGTAGCTGCAAGTTACTAAACAGAGTATATTATATCTGAATTGCTTTTACTTACTCGCCTTCAAAATCCGGCATGGGCTACCAAAGTTACAGAGCGCCAGGTAAACCCACCACTGTGCTAATGACGGCATGCTCATTACTCTAAGTGATATTATGCTTCTAAGCGGGTCACTTACTCCATATCCCAGGCTTTTACTAACATCACCATAGCAACATTCCGATTTCTCAGGGGTTTATTTATGACTAAATGGAACACAAGGAGTCAGACATTATCCCAACACTATAATCTGCTCTAATCCTCCACCATCCCAGGCAAAAATGAAAATCAGATATGGTGACTGCAAATAAGGAGTTTTCTACAACAGAATTATGTTCTGTCCTGGTGTGCAGAAAAGGGGGACAGTGTGCTAGGCCTTGAATAAAATCTAGATAAAAAACTAGAATTCCACTAAATTTGAAACAGATGTTAATTCTAAACTGTACACTTTAGAGAAAAAAAAGTCCATGCGTTCAGACTACATAAAATTCAAATATTTTCTCATCGCAAGCATTACCGGTTTATCAAATTACAGAATAATTAGTTAGCTCCAGGAAAAAAGCAGCTGATAATAAAACTTGAGCCTCAAAAAAAAGAAAAATCTTCACACTGCAACTTCAATACAGTTCTCTAAGCAGAGAAAAGCAACAGAATTGATGCAATGACTAATTAAAAGGGAAAGAAGATTTTTCATGGATTGACTTTTGATGGTGTCTGAAAAATAAATCCTTATCTCCTGCACCTGTTTCATATTGCATTCAAAAAATGGTGAATGAAATCTCACAGGACCTTTGATTACGGTCTCAGCAGCCCTTTCCAGCTTTTAAAATAAGCATATTTTACCCAACGGGTTCTGTATTCCTGCAGAAGTATCGTTTAAAAATACCATATAGGCAAAGATACTTTGGTATAAGTCTATTACAAATTCAATTAAAAGATAAGTGAGAATAACTCTGCTACTGCCACTCAAAATCACTGACAGAAATAAGCAAGCCATCATTCCAACAACACAAGAGAAAACTCACACATAAAAATTTTAACACTCTAAAACACAAGTCAAGACAGGACATGGTATCCAACATTCTCACGGAAACCAAACAAGCGGAGCAGGAGAGGAAAGGGGTGACGAGAACCACTTCTCTCCAAAAGGAATGTGGGTCTGATCTTGCTCACATTGCCACCCACAGACTGCCATTATCTTTGTGTTTACAGGTTTTCTAGAAACCTAATTCAACCCTCCTTTGAATTTTCCACTTTGTCTTCAAGCTCAGATTAGGTGAGGTCCATGATTCATTTTTATCAAGAGAATACAAAAAGGATGTGCACACCTCCAAGCCGCCTTGTAATCTTGTGTTTACACATCACCCCGCATCTACTTGTCTCCCTCCTCCTCACGCTGAAGTGTTGATGAGTAAAATGGTGCAATCTCTTAATTTCTTTTCTTACCTCAGACACCACTTTGGCTGTGGCTGAACAGAAATCTTTGTCAGAAAAGCACGTTCAACAGCAAAAACTTGAGAAACACCACCTTAACCAGCCTCATCATATCATTAGACTGGAGCAGGCCAGTGAATCAGCTGAGGAAACTGATCCTGCTTAAAAATAGCCCAGCAAGGAGAGTAACACAGATCCCCAATCTAACACAGAATAAATCCCTTTAAACACCTGGGCCAGTACAGCTGCCAAGAAGGTGCAAGGAAGGCAGCTGTGCGCAGCACTGTGAGCACTCACTGGCAGCTGTGCCCTTGTGAGGTCCTTGTGAGCATCTTTGCAGAGTGACTGTGGCCCAACACAGTCCCAGCCTGGGTTCTCTTCTTCTGGGAGTCAGCTACCTGCCAGATGACATGTTCATCTCTAATGACACAGCTTTCTGAGGCAGAAATGCTTTACTTATTCTACAGCTGTTCTTAACCACAGCATGCTCACAACCCTAACTGTACCCTGGAACAAAAGAAAAGATACTGCCTCACACTCCTTTATCCTTTCTACTTCTTCCAAGGTCTTGAGTCCAAATCCAATGTAAGCAGACCCCAGTAAGCAAAATTCAGCTTCCCACCAATACAGCGACCTAAGTCTATGAAGTTTAAACCAGCACAGCTGCATCATTAAATACTATGTTTAAGATGGATCCATTTGATAGAGAGGTCAGAAAATGAAAGGGAATTTGTGACTTACTGTTCTTAAATCTTGACTAGCTACAGAAATGGCTCCCAGCAAACCTATGTGCTGCAACCTAAAATGTGACAGCTAGCATATAAAATAGTATCAGATAAAAGACATGCTGACGTACTGAAGTACTAATCTCCAATACATTAAAAAGCAGAGGTATAGCTCATCCCTACATTGACCAACAGGTTCTTAACAAATCATATGTGTATTAACATTTTTCTGATTTTAAGTTTTGTCAAGAAACACAATTTTAACTCTTTTGCAATTCTACAAGACTTGTTATTTTTCAAGTATCTTTTCTGATTTAGTAACACTCTCTCCAGAAAGTGTAATCCTTCCTCTTCTCAGCTACAAATAGCTCTTTTTCACAATATACTAAATGAAATAATTTTTTTCCCTATGCCCTTAATGTCAGTCCAGTATTTTTAAAGTCCTTGAAAAGAACTGAAGCAAGCCATACCTAATTGATTTCAGAATCTTTCCCTAATTCTAATCTCCACTTCATACAGAAAAACAGTCATGAGAAGTTATGATAAAACACAAAGGCAACAGCAATCTGATTTACTCAGACTAAAGACAGTTCCATCAGCAGCTGTTCGCCAACTGCATTTAGAAACGCAAATGTACCACAGAGCATTGCAGTCTGCTTTCCAACAAACAGTCCTTACTGCCCCCCAAAAAATCAACAGAATTACATGCAAATGTAATTTATATTCTAAAGGAGAAAGAAAAACAAGACAACAGCAGAAAGCAGGGGGAAAAACCAACCAAAAACACACAAAAAAGCCACCTAATCAGAAGATACTATTTCACTGCAGCTTGTAAAAAGCATTAATACTGTAATAATTCTCACTACAAAAGCTACCACACAGAGCTCGAACACTGAGCATGTGTGTGAAATTACTGAGCACAAGGAAACAGACAAACCAGGCAGAGGATGAAGTTAACTGAAATAATTACAAGTTTTCCATCTCAGCATTCCGGATGATTTCTGGTGTAAGGGTGGAACCAAGCTGAATTTAAAGGTACAACATGGCTAAAAGTGTCAGTTTCAGTATAAACCAGATATACTTGTTCAGCACTCTACCTACAGTAACTGTAGATATCGGTACTCATTGCGTGAGCTAGAAGAATGAAGAGAATGTGAAATCAGTAACTGAGAACAAAACTAATAGCAACAAAGTAGACTTAAATGCTGGAAGTGTCTTTCCTGAGCATTCCTGTCAGGTTTTGAAAGGGAAACGCACAATCCAATACAATCTATAGACAGGGAATACCACAAATACTCCTTGATCAACTGCAGCAGTCTACTCCAAAACAAAGGTTAGACTAGAATCATCCACTGAAACCAGAAACAAAGCCTGTTGTTCTTTTTCTTCCAAAGCAAGTCAGTTTGGATTGATTACAATGAGATTATCAGCACCACTATGTTCTACAAAATAACCTTTTCAGAGACAGATGACTCTCTAAACAACAGAGATTCACTGCAATACGTAAAACAACAGCACAGAAGTTTAAAAAAAAAAAGAGACACACAGAGAGATGTTCCATAGTTACTCTGGATGAAATTACATTTTCAGCGTACAGCATACATTAAATGTACTTTATTTTTTAAAGTTATAAAATACAAAACTGCTATGAGTTCTTATTAGAACTTTAACCTTGAGGGACAGTTGCAGCAAATTCCTCTATCCATGGGGACAGGAAGCCAGCCTTAAGAGTAACAACAGACAACACCGTACACCCCATTTCCATCCCAGCCCCTGTAAAATAACTAGGAGCATCCAAGCCCTTGCCAGAAACCAGCAAAGGTTTCTGAGAGAAGCACTGGGAGGCATGATAAGACATATGCTATTTTCTTGTAGAAAAAAGAAAAAAAAGCTAAAATTACAAAACTGGAAAGAGAAATGTGGGAAAAGCTAGGAGAAAACACAGATGGATGACAAAAAGCACTCATATAAAAGCTAAAGATGCTCAGTCAAAAACTGAACAATGCCCTTCTCTTCAATAATAAAAGCCACACTTTTTGACCTTATGTCAAAAGCAGCACACAGCAGAGCCAGCAAGACAAGAGTATAGGCTTTGGGAAATAAGGAAGCAAAGCTGGAAGAGATGAAGATCTAAAGCACCTACAGAAATCCATGGCCCAATGTGCACCCCCTTCCAGTAAGTTTCAGCTGGTTAGGGGAATATAAAATCCCAAACGCAATTTTTCCTCACATTTGTAAAACTGCAAAAAGAAAGCAAAGACAGGACAATGGGCATAGTCCCCATTTTCATACAGAACAAGAGAAGGTCCTGAACAAGGATAGGTAGGGTGAGAACACAGTATAGATTCTGAATATGGTCTAGTATTACACTTTCTATGCAGCAGCAGCAATGACTCCAGAACACAGCCCAAGGATGCAGCATACAGAAATGAGAGATTAAGTCCACATTTTGGCCAGAGCACCAGTTCCAAAGGACTTCAAGTTCACGGGGCCAGCATCTGAAGATTACTGGTACTTAGATATCCTGCCTGGGTATACAGCACAGACACTATGAAACATTCGTCGTGACACTAAATTGGCAAGGAAAGGACTGTAAGCTAGGCAATTTACTGTCTTTTTGTTTGTGCAGAAAAGGAACAGGGGTCTTCTGCCTATTCATGGGTCTTCCAAGAGATAAGGTAACTGTGGTACTCTGTCAAAGGCATAAAAATGCATGAAACTAGCCATATTTAAATATATTACAGCTCATCCACGCTGGCCAAATAAAACTACCAGTAACATGTATGACCCTGCCCCAGGACACACCAGTTCGATGACTAGTCACTCATGTGACAGGATCCTAGCAAGTTACTCCCATCCCACAAGGTTTCTAGCTGCAGATCAACAATGCACTGAGAACCTGATGTTTAGCAGCTTCTATTCCCCAAGAAATTGACAGGATTAATCAGTAACTAGCCAGTTACTGATTCCATCTCGAAATACCACTTACTCAGACTCTAAGTATTTAAAGGTACAGCATATACCTTTGAGATAGGCTCCTGTTCCAAGTCACTCCCAAAAGAAGCCTCTTTCTCCTCTCTTGACTGTTTCTTCAACTGCACACAGACCCTGAAAGACTAAATCTCCAAATTCCCAAGCCTACATCAGCCATATCATCCTGGTCTACACAAAAAAATTGTGGCCAGCAGGTTGAGGGAAGTGATTCTACTCCGCACTGGTGAGACCCAACCTGAAGCACTGCATCCAGCCCTGGGGGCCCCAGCCATTGCTGGAGCAGGTCCAGAGAAGGGCCACAAAAATGGTGAGAGAACTGGAGCACCTCTCCTGTGAGGACAGCCTCAGAGAGCTGGCATTTTTCAGTCTGGAGGAGAGATTTTTTACGAGGGCAGTAAGACACTCTAACAGGACACCCAGAGAAGTTGCAGAAGCCTCCTCCCTAGAAGCCAAAATCAGATAGAACAGGACTTTGAGCAACCACATCTAACGAAAGATGTTTCTGCCAACAACAGAAGGGCTGAATTAGATGACCTCTGAAGGTCTCTTCCAACCAACCCAAACCATTCTATCAAATTAGATGCTTAAAGTTGGATTGTTTCAAGAGTTCCTGTAGCACGTACCCCTTTCCAGAGCTAACTACCACTTCAGTTCTTCCCTGAGTCTGCCGTATTTCACCCAGTTCATATAATACCTGCCAGCAACATATCTTCCCTGTGTCTGAACAACCAGCTCCACATGGATTTTTGGTGTAATGACATTTCCAATGCAACAAGAGCAGTACTGGCCGCATAGGGAAGGATTGCGCTTCCAGAAATTACTAAGAGTCTCTTAACACGTAACCGTGTAGCTGGTGGTCTGTATGCTCCAGGCATGCACTTTTCTCACCTTTTTTAAAAGGTTCAACACTACATGCTGATTTTGCTTCCAACTACTGCATAATGCTGGTATATAATTAGACAAAGTTACCATGAAAGAACCTTGGAATTCATATCCATTATATAGTAACCTACAAATAGTACAATAGTCCTGCCTGCATTACCCTTTGCTCATAGAAACTCGTTTTACAACGTGAATGATAAAAAAGAGCACCAATGAACTTTTGTAAAACTAAATCTGACAGAATTGAAAAAGAGACCTTCTGTCCACACCATGCAATAGGGGAGAGTGATTTATGCAAATTCCTAGGTACTGAATGCTAGAAATTCTTACATGAGCTAGAAACTACAGGAAGTATTAATTTTCTAATTGAGGGCACTTCCTTATTTCAAAACAAACTGATCTTAACACACATGAAGTCCTGTGGTTCTACCCCGGAATATAAGGGATGCTGGAAAAGCAACCAGAAAGCCAAGTAACTAGATCTGGTTTTGAAGAAACTGTTGTTATGTCTCACCAGTATGGTTAAAGACCATTCTTCCAGAAGTATCTTCTAAAGCCTTCCTCCTCCTCTTCCTCCTCCTCATCGGCAAAGTAACTTCATGTTACTTGTATCTAAATTAAACATTATTCTTTCCTCTCAAGTTTAAGCGTATAACATTCAGGGGAAAGGCACCAGGCTTTCTATAGCAGTCTGCTTCTAGAGTTTGATAAGCAGAACAGCGTTCTAGTAATAATTCTTGTAACAGTATCTGAAATTAAGGATTATGTTCTTAACATTTGTCATCTTCTACAGAGCTGGGAGAACTGGACACAAATTTGGGTGGGGAAATACTCCTTCTTTAGACTGATTTTAAATAGGGACCAAAAAAGTAAAGTTGATAATTTTGTCATCCTAGACTTAAATAGCAAGGACACTGAAAGTCAGAAAAAGTGCATTTGCATAGTCAGTTACTTGAACTGAATTGTCAATATCATTAATTGGCTCATAAAAAGCTGTATGTCTTCCACAAGTAAAAAGAGGATAAAAAGGCATTAATATCTTATCAGCCACTAACTGAGGGAAAGCCTCAATAGATGGCCAGTAGTACAAGTCACATTCAAATTTTAAAAATAAAGTTCTACTTTTTATGGCCAAGGAACTCCCTAAATGTGTTACAGAGATAGACAGTCTAGGTTGCTAATTAAGATTAGTTTTCTACATAAGCTTGGCTTCCAAGTTGCTAAGATCTGCTACTCTGTCCCTCACGCATGGCAACAAGCATGGACCAAAAAAAACGGACAGGAACACTGAAGTCTCTATGAATTTCAAAGGCATCATTAAGAAGAAAAGAGATATGTAGTTACAGCTCATCCTGTTCACTTTTGAATGCTTTAACCAAACACTCTCTTATTTCCTTACCAGGATTAATGAAATGGGATTGGGAAGGCTAAGCCAATTCACTATTACAACAAAATTTCGTTTTTAAAATATCTTCCATTCCACTCATGCAACATCAATCTTCGACAATTTCAATAATCGTTTCACTTTTTAAAAATATTGCTAAATATATGTTAAATATCCTTTTCTTGTGTAACATACAGGATCCAACACCTCTTATTTAAAAGCCAGATGGCAGTGCATTTACTATTACATTGCTAGTGTTCCTGAAATAAACTTCCGAGTTCTTAACACTCTGTTTTGTCATTTACCAACCAGCTGTGATTAGCACTCAATGCTCTACCTACTCGAACTCTGTAAATATTTCTTGCCATGCTAAATTCAGTTAAGCCAGAGTAGGAGTTTTTAACACTATTTATATCAGCCTAGCCAGACCACCTACATATAGTCTTCCTTCTACGTATTTGTGAGACAAGCCTCCCCATCACTTCTGTTATATCATGTAAGACTGTATGTTAATCAGACATTATTATGCTAAACCTGAAAAGAGAATTAAATTGTCTTGTTCCACACAATTTTAAGAACATTTTCCGTTCTGTGTGATGCTACCAGATGCATAACCTACACTTGAGACATCCAGGCACATGCTAAGAAAAACACAGTCACAGACTGGCCCAGGAATCCATTCTAAGGATTAGTGTGCCATTCTGATCTGCTTCTGGACCATCTGTAATGAGCACGTCACCCTTGCCTTTGAGGAGCTTTCATTCTCCAGCTACTTCTACGATCAACATTACAGATTCTGGTTCAGGAGCTGCTGAAAACTTCAAAATCTCTACACTTAGGCATATGTATGGAAAACCACCACCCTCAGTGACTAACTAACACAAAATCTCTGAGTATGTCTGGTTACACGACTGTTGAAAAGCATGCCTGTAACAAATCTTTCTGCAAAACAATGCTCCTAAGCACAGCAATATTTGCTCTGTTCTCTTAATTATCCTCACTTTCATAATGAAATGCCTATTTCAGCATTCTACCTGCTAGCTGCAAACGTTAAGAGGAAAATATCTCTGCTTACCTGGTAATTCCCTTTCAGTAGTAAGGTTCCACAGATCCATTCAGCCTGCTTGCAGCTTGGGGGTAAACCAGACTCATCAGTCATCAGCATCAGAATATCCTTCATATCTAAAGAAATTCGCCCCTCCCCACATCCAAAGTTTCTGAAGCTAAAATAAAGCTATCCTACTTTCTTGCATCACAGACTGTGCAGCTGTCTTAAAAAAAAAGGGGGGGGGGCAGGGGGGAGACTGTGAATTATGGGGATACTACAAATCATTATATTTTTGTGATCTTTAGTTGAATCCTCAGGATTTTGAAATCATGCCCAAGTAGGAGACCATCTGTGTATTTTTAGGCGAGGAATAGAGATTGCGTATGGCAGAGGAAAGCTTTTTTTATCTGCCATGTAGGGAACTTTGAAAACACCCTACCTGCCAGTCATGAATAATCTCTTACTTTAAAGCTTAACATCAAAAAAAAAAAAACAAAAAAAAAAAAAATAAACTGGTAATCTTTATCTTTCCCAGGCAAGACAAGACTGCTGAAAAAGTGGTGAAAGCTAAAACTGGGTATGAGTTAGGCGTCTGGTGTGCCAATGGGCAGCAGGTCTTAAATCACAATTTAAAGCACACTAGTGAAGCTCTGCCCTTTGCTTCAGCTGTTAAGGATTTTAGTTGATCTTGCCATCCCTACAGAATGTGACAGATAACTGTCTTTTTCAAATACGCATTTCATGCTGAAAGGACTGTTTTTCCAGCTAAGGCCAATTCCTTGTGAAGCAGTGTTCTGAGAGTCCGATGCTAGATTAAACATTAGAGACACATAAAAGGCTTTCCAAAGAAGATACCTGGATCTCATTCAAGCCTAAGAACCACAAATAAATAATAAACACACAAAGCTGACACAATCTCTATTCTCTTTCTAGACATTAAGCTGTAAGACCACTATGCAGATCTCTAAACTCATCAACCTTTACTGGTAAAAAGCCAGTATTACAGTGGCCTGAAGCCAACACTACAGAATGAACACATACGGACAAGAAAGGTGCTGGGCATTAGAATATTCATGCTATTACTCTAAGACATGCCCTAGGAAGCCTCACAAACGTCCAAATTTATTCAAATATCCTTATGTACAAATACCCTGATTTTTCAATTTCAGGAAAAAGTCATGCCTGGTGTTTTGGGTGCTACATGAATAAGGAAGTATTGAAGAAAAATAATCCTAGAAGCAAGCGGAAATTCCTAAATGTCACCCACGCTGGGAGGAACAGGTTATGCCTGCTTGTTGGGCAGCTCTAGACACAGAGAGCCGTGCAGAATAGGCAAGGAAATTAGACTTGCTCTCATTAGACTGAGAAAGGCTGTAAAAGACACTCCTACTCACAGCTTAAATGGTGTAACTTGTTTCTCCAAACGGTTCAACTAGCCAACAGGACAAGTCCTGCTCCAAGCTGCACCCACCTAATTATTAGCTTAAGTATCTCCCATGCATTAGCATTTATTGTTTTACTCCAGATAGCAACCAAACCACAAGCTAAAAGAACAAATTAAGCAGAAACACAAAAAGCAGCACTGGTAATATTAGGACATCTAGTCTGTTATCCAGTCCTAAAGCAGTGTGTGACACATCTTTCTAGAAAGCCCTGAAACAACACATGAGCTTAAAAAAAGTAGGTTTAATTCAGCAAGCAAAACCAGTCAGCACATGTAACAGCACCAGAAAAGCACACTGAAGTGGTCACACAGAATAAGAAAAACTGACATACTCAGAGCATGGCTATGTATAAGTAAGAGGAAAGACAACAGGTTCAAGGAGGGCCTTGCCTATGTTCTTCAAACATCCAGTTGTGACCCTTAAAAATACTCCTTTTGGCAATACAAAGGAAAACAGAAATCTGAAAGATCTGCACAGAAGAATGCTTAACAGCACAGTAAAAGTACTGATAGAACTTTACATATCAGTAGTTTGGACAAGTTCAGACACTGGCCTGGGACAGTGAAGCTGAACTCTGGCACTCATACATCAGACCATGGGAAAAACAGACTGGATATCTGAATTCACAAGGAAGACGCACTTCCACTAAGGGTTCACCGCAAGGCAATTGAAGTCTATTATCTGCCATTAGTAAGAACTTTCTTACTAACATTAAAGTACTGCTGTTTGTAAAAGATTTGCCATTGCTTTTGCTGCTTTCCCCATTTAAGATAGTAAGGCAAATCTGCATTACCACAAGATTATAAGTAGGCAGCTAAAAAAAAAAAAAAAAAGAGCCACTAGGTACATACTGATCTCTGTACTACATGAAGATGAGTTAGAGATTTCACGGGCTGTATTATTCCTAGACAGCACTATAAGACTGTAAGAACTTTGGATGCACTTCTCCAAGTTTCTACATACTCTAGTGGTCAGAAGACCTGCAGCAAGCACAGGGACTTCAATTTTTTCCCCAAAAAAGCCCAACTATAGTAGAATAAATACCAGTATATATTTGTTCGCTCACTATTTGACAAATCTCAGATAGAGCACATTGATCCAGCCTATTCCATCAAATAACAACATGCACTATTATCCAAAGCATACTGAAACTCCAATAAGGCATTTGCAAACATATCAAAACACCTTTTAGAGTCTTACTTAGTCTGCTCAGCCAGAAAAATTAGCATTACTTTCCAAATCCCAGCATTTCTGGGGTCCCAGCAGATGAAAAAGAACAAAGGAGGGAACAACGAGTAGAAGTTTGTGGGTTTTACCTTTGGAGAAGCCACAGAGCATTTCACTGCTTTTACCAAATACAAGGAGATCAGCAGCACCATCAAATTCACTTGCAGTAAATGATGAAAATTTTGCCAACTAAGATAGGAAAGCTGCACTTGTCGGTAGCCAGACTGAGAAAAAATAAACCTTACTTATAGATCTAATGTTAAAAAAATCAGTAAAATTCACTCTCAGAAGTGATCCGTAAAGACTTCAGGTTGCAGTTCCAGTGCACTACAAAGACCACCTCCCAATAATTTCCAGTTGGAATCAGACAGGATCTCTCTGTTGGACATTCCTCAACAGATTTCAGGAACAGTTAAATTTCTGATGGACACCCCATGAGTTTCCCCTGAGCAACATTACCATTTTTCTGAGCCGGAAATTATGTATCTTCAGTCCAAGCTTCCTGTTGACTTCCCAACATATTCCCACCTATTTTGAATACCTGATGAGGCAAAACAACAGCCCCACACATTTGTCTCTGCTTTTTTAAATATAAACCTGATAATAAAAATTTCTACTAACCAGATTAAAGTGGTTTTGTAAAAATACAATATTCATACCCTAAACAGCTAATGTGGGAACACTTCCCAGATCAAAGCAGGCCTGTCAGACTTGAATGAAAGTCTATGCCTCCAAGAGAACTCACCAAAACCACCAGGAGGAGCTTGTGGCTCTTCCTGACACAAGTGAGGACCCCAGATTTTTAGCTTCAACATCGAGGATCAGATACTGACTTTGAGAGAGGATGGCTCGCATTGCTCTGTTCTGCAAGAGCTCACGCTGAAATAGTATCACAGCATTTCCATGAACTCCTTAGGACCGGTATGAGGCAAATTTTTACCTTTCTTTCTTGCACAGCTCCACATATTGAGATCTCTACAAATTCAGGTATCCCCATTTTAACCATACTTGTTTCCAGTCATCTGCTCCAAAACAGAGGCGATCACCACTCACACTACCAGATGAGAGGCAGAACAAGCAAGAAGCCAGAGCCACCACAGCCAGTGAGCTCTCAGGGAAGCCAACAACCTTCCTGTAGCTACTGTCTGCAAAGCAGCAGTCCACACCATGCTTTTGGGAATCATGCTTGTCACGTTTCTTGTGTTTATTTTCAGAAGCAGGCAGGATCCCAAATTTTTTGCCTTGATTTTCAGTAAATGCGAAGCCTGAACAGGCCTCTTCTTAGCGGCCAGTGCTGAAAAAGCTGCATGAAAAGTTTTGTGAACTTTTCCAGTGAAGGAAGAATATCACAAAAGTCCTGGCCCATGCAATTTTTAGGTAAGACTCTGCCCTCGTCACTGGGCACACACTATCTGTACCTGTTAGTGCTTGCGGGAGGTTTCAAAAGATATTTTCCACTTCTGTTGCAGCTGGTGTGGTGCCAGCTGACAGCTTTCATACCCATGGGAAGTGGCTAAAGTAATGCCAGTCTGAACTTGACTACCTTGCAGGAGCTCTTATGATCAAGAACCTTTCTGCAGGACTCCTCTGTTTAGAAACATCTGGATTTTACTGAGTGAACTAACAACAAACCAGTAAAATGGGTAATAGAGGTGTGCAGCTATTTGCCAGGGGAGAATACTAAAGATGTCTATATACGCTTAAGGAGAAACTGGACAAGTACATGAAAGAGAGATTTATTATGGGCTATCAATTAGACAAGCCAAAATCCAAAGCTCAGGAAATCCTCTGAACCAAAAACAGTCAGGGGGATGGAAAAAAAGAGTCATCACACACACACTGTTCTTCTAAACCCTCACTAGGCATCTACTTACTGCAACTGCAGAAGGAAGCTGCGCTAGATGAGCCTTTGAGCTGATCAGCACAGTCATTCTCATCTGTTTAAGTGAGGAGACACGGAATTACTGCTTCTCCTTCAAACTGGAAGATACTCTTCTCTCCACTAAGGGGAAAGAGATTTCCTGTCTGCAAGTGTGGATGTTTATTTCAGTCAAAAGGAGACACATAAACATTGCTCACTTCACTTTCCACATGCTTCCACTTTGAAAGTCTGTCCTTGCAACACTGCTCTGTTTTCCAGAGTGAACAAACATCTTAAAAGCTTATAAAATTTCATCTTAGGAGCTGTTCTGTGAGTTTTCATCTCCACAACTCCCACTGAGGTTTTTTTCAAAACCAGACTGCTCCCATAGCTAGTTAGGAACCTTCTAAATTTCCATCCTGATCACAGCCAGCTTTTACCCATCTGTTCTTGTTCCAGCAATTGCCTGGTTTTGAGCTAAGCTGCAAGCCATCTGACATGTTCACAATAATGGATCAATGGTCTGCTTAGGAAAGCAAAAGGTCAGATCAGCACGACAAAACACCGAATTAATTTTGCACCTAAAATTCCAAATTATTCTAAATCCTAAAGAACAGAGTTGAACTGTACACATACACACTTTACATTCTGCATTAACCTGCTAATGTCAAGTGAAAATTCCATGTTTTAGGGTTTTTTTTAAACAGATCCCTCCAACTTGAAAGAATAGAAAAATAAGCGTAGACCTGTAAATAATTTTATAGGTGTATTAAATACAATTATGCGAGTCATTTGTACAATAAGCGCAACAATAAAGAAAAAATAAATTTAAAAAGTAATAAAGTGCACAAAACTTACTTCCCAATGTTTTCAGGTAGTGCTTGCAGAGAGATGTCATTTACTGAAAGACACGTTAGATTCTGCAATTCAGGAAAGCTTTCAGGCAACCTATGGAGATATTAATTCAAATCAAGGACTTCCACAAGTATTCTCATTCATGTGAGCAAGATTTTATTTAGCAAATACACACAGAGGGATGAATGCCCAGATTCCAGCAAGACTCTCAGAAAATTCAAAGGAGCATTAAAAAAACCCCATGATTTAGAGACTTTAAAGTTTATTCTGTGTCAAAGAACAGGTGATATACCCCTCTCCTCCCTGCACTCAATCTGCAACTTCAAAACACTATAGGGCTTGAGAACATTTTAAGCATTTTCACAAAATCAAAAAATAAAATCACATTTTTAAAAAACCCAAATTTTTTTACTATTATTTTCCTTTATAACCAAATGGTAAAATGATTACATTCTATTTTTATTCAGGCTCCAGTTAGATGCTTATAGCATGGCCATTTTGTATTAGCTATTAGGCTGCTCTTCAACTGCTGCTTTTTTGAAGAAACATGCTGTTCACTATGAAGACAATGTTCTGCTGTTACAGCATTTCACATTTACTGGTTCACAACACAACAGCATGTTAATCTCCCCTTCTTACACTATAAAATGCAGTCATATGCAAAACACTTCCAAAGTACCCAAAGCCTGTAGGTCCATCCCCCAGCTGCTCTTCTGCAAGGCGTGGCTCCCCGTTCCCTCACACCGAGGGGTTCCTGTGCCACCTGCTGCTCACTGGCTGTTACCAAGAAGCTCAGTTTGCAGTTGCACAAGAGACAGGATGAGGTAAAGGGGCCCATTAGGTAAAGAAGCAGGAGCCCCTGGCCCAGCCAGTCAACTTCTGCTCAACCCCCAGAGCATGCAAGTTAAGATCAAGCTATAGCATTTGGTTTGGTTCCTGCTCTCCCCATCACCCAGCTCAAGGCACATGGTAGGACCTGCAGGCAACTTGCCAAGTGGAGACACACCTCCAGGCAAATACAACTCTGCACATGGGAGATAGGGAGAAGGAAAAAGGCAAATTACAGATGGGGCAGGAAGGAATTTTCATGTGATCAATTCTGTACTGCACTGCTTCATATTCTGGACCTTATTAACAGAAGATATATCTTCAAAATGTGAGCTCCACTGGAACCATTCATTACCATCTAGAGTCTAAGAGGTTTAAGAGTGGAGTTAAATGGTTTGATTGTCTTTTGCTCAGCCCTGATGTTAGCAGGTAGTTGGATTCAATGATTATTGTAGGTCCCTTCCAACTAGAACTATTCTATTCTCTCCATAGCAGGCAGTGGACTTCCATATCTATAATAAATCTATACATGTGTATAAATATCTATAAATAAATGCATCTGCTTTTTACTGATATAAATAATACGTAAACCTGAAATAATCTGAAAACAGCTGGAAAAATGGTCTGCCAGCCACCTTTAATGCTCAGTTTCATCAGTGATTTAAGTCTGACAATGAGGCAACCATACTGTATTAGTGGTAGGACATTGATTGCAAAGATCTCCAACTGGCTTTTAAGCTTAGAGGAAATAAGGACAAGAATCAATGACTAAAAAAAAAGTTCCAGAATATTACACAAAAATAACTATTTAACTTTCCCACTTTGCCTGGGCAAATCAGTGCAAAAACTTACATGCTATTACATAGGTAAAACTGAAATTCTGGGTTTCATCACAGAAATACCTGGCAACCATACGTAAACAGTTTCTGGAATCTGTGCTTTCTAACTTATTAAACTGCTTGGAGTGATGTTTTCCAGGACATGCATACGCTTTGGAGCCACTTTATCAAGAATTTTTGGAGCTCCCTTAAATTGTCAACAAAGAGTTATGAGATCTATTTCAACACCACCAAAAAACTCTTTTGTGAATTCCACAAAGCTGTAGCTGTGCATTACAGGTATTGTTTAAGGATACACATTACTCAGGCCTCAGGCCTTACTGAGCACACAGAATGAAGAAGGATGACTAGAACACTACTACTGACACTTTTGATTTCAATACCACGAGACGCAGATCTGAGCTTTATACACTGCAACTGATGCCTGGAAAAAAGCTGCTCAGTGACCCTCACCACTTGTGTATCTAAACATCAGTTCAACCTCAGTTTGCTTTGCTGGATTTTTGTGGTATTATTATCCTCACTATATAAATAGGCTACAGAGCCACAGGGATTAAGATCACAAGTGTCCCTTTAATGCTCAGCGATGTGACTTTCAGAGAACTTAGGAGGCACTATGGGCAATATTCAAAGCACACTTCTGAAGAATCTGAGCTGCACATGTGGGAGAAGCAGCCTTGCAAAACCACTGGAGCGGCTTAAGCTCTCACAGACTCCTGTCTGTTAGCCCAGGCAGCCAGCTAACCCTGCCAGTGTCTGGCCATCTCAGTACAAAGCAAAGCAGGTCAGTGAGCACCCACGGCTCTGGCTTATGTGACTTGCTCAGCATCACAAAGGAGCTCTGTGGCAATGGCCAGTTCAAGAAATAGTTCTCCATACAGTATTCAAAGGCTTTAACTAGCAGATTGCCTCTTCCTTGCCATCTCCACCCTCACTTTACTAGATAAATTCCAAATTTTTCAGCAAATTGAACAGAGAAATGTAAACAAAACTCCTCTTCCATACTAAAAGTGTGCACAACCTCCAAAGCCCAGCACATCAGAACACAGGCTGGCAGCAGACACAGCAGCCACCGACATACACAGTGCATTTCTGCCTCATGTTACTGCCTGTACTGTGTCCCAATTGACGGGAGGGTGATGAAATGCTAGTCCAAGCTTTAATCATTAGTAAAAGCCATTATCTGCAGCGGCTGATCTAAAGTCTATTCCAAATCACCAGGCACCTGGGTTTGTGCCAAGGCATTAGTTCTAACCATCTCTTTGTATTTCCCAAGTATGAACACGGTTTTCCTATGCATTTAAGAAAAGGAATGAAAATAATTTTATAGACCATCAGATTTACCAAATCAGATTTTTCTGGTTGGCTAACAAATTTCATCCCCACTCGAAGAAAGATGCACAACGCTTTTTAAATCTGAACTTTTGCTGCAGTCCCTGCCAGAGACAAACACTGCAGGCAATATTACACAGAGTCTAGGTCACAATTTTTAAGGGCTTATTTAAAATAGTTGTTACAGCAAGACTGCAATTCTGGTATGTCATGTACTAAGAAGAAGGCGAAGTTACCTAGTCAGTGGATTGCCACTGAAATCTGCTACCTGTAGTGCTCTGCAGAACGAGATGCTTTCTGGTATTTCAGGAATATCTGCAGAAGAAAAAAAAAAAAGGAAAAAATTGTCAGCAACTGTACTGCCATCTGGACTGAAATTATTGCTTAATGATAGTAAATAACCCGCTACTGCAAGGAGTTATCTTGGTATCTTTCAAGACATTTCAACATGCAAGACTGCTCCCTGTCCAAGTACAGAACTGTAGAAGCAGAGCCATTTTGTGCTTTTTCACACTCCATTTTCCCCTCCTGCTCCACGTTCACCTTCCTACTACTCACCTGTCCTTGGACTGATGTTTATCAGACTCTGCCCACCAAAAGCATCAGACAATCGATGTGCTAGGGCTGTCCTAAAGAGCCAATTATAATCTGAACCTCTGATGATTTGATCAACACATGCCCACATTCTATAGCAGAAGAAAGTACATGGGAAAGGAAAACAGCAGAAGGAAGAAGAGAATGTGCAAGTCTCTCCACGTGTAACATGCACTCATGGAGCAGAAACATCCTCCCTTACACCACAGCCAAGTAATTTGAAAATTATATTCAAACTGACAGGTCACAAGTAGGTGCTACTACGCCATTTCAGATTGCCAGGAAGTAAACAGAGATATTTGTACATGAAAACAGGTGGGGTATTTTCAAGGAACTTCAATGCAGCACATTTATCTACTCAAGTCAGGTACATCTCAGAAATAAAATTGTCTTCTGGCTCTCTTACAAGAAACTGAATACCCACAAATAGGCTGTGAGTCTTCTGATAAAGTACTTGTTTACTGTCACTGAGATCCAGCAAAAATTAAACAAATAATTTGGTTTCCTTGAATGTCAAAATGAATCTTTATGATTGATTTTGAAAGTAATTTAAAAAAACCAATTTAAGGTCAGACTTCTGTTTCAAAGTTTACTGCTATTTCCACTGACCTCACCAGCCATGTATGATCTAAATACATTGAAATAAATTGAAAAAAAATGTGGAAACTAGTTCTTTTCCTCCCTAGCTGAGTAATTCAGAATTGACTACCTACGTATTTTGTTCAGATTTTCTCCCTAGAAGGTGTGATGGAGAAAGAAGGGTAGAAAAGAGGAAAGTACCTGCTCCCCAGGTTAATCTCTTGCCAGGTAATCTCAGCAAAAGCATCTATTTTGAATGCTCCCAACTCAGAACAAAATCACAGAATGGTTTGAGATGGAAGGGATCACCTAGTTCCACCCCCCTGCCATGGGCAGGGACACCTTCTGCTAGACCAGGTTGCTCAAAGCCCCATCCAAGCTGGCCTTGAACACTTCCAGGGATGGGGCATCCACAGCTCCTCTGGGCAATCTGTTCCAGTGCCTCACCACCTTCAGAGTGATTAAGTTCTTCCTAAAATCTCATGTAAATCTAGTCCAATTGACACTGTAACTCTTACCTTGCATTACAACAACAACAAATACTGACACTGAACTTGGCTAACCAGCAGCAAGTAAAGAATGTGTCATCCACTATCTAGTCTTCATGCTGTTCTTCCCTGGAAACTAGCTGGAAACGTTCTGAAAGGGACATTTCAAAGCTTCTGAGGACTCAGAATTACTTACTTCTCTGCAACCAAGCCAGTGTCCACAAATTTTAAAATGCATTTAGGTACACACACAACCCTTTCACACAGAGAGATACACGCTTCTGCATGACAATCATTCTCACTGATTAAAAACAAACCAACAAACAACAAAAAGTAAAGCTGAAGTAAAAATAACTATCCCAATTTGTTTGGGGAAAGAAAATATATACACATAAAAATGCAACATATAAAGCAGAAGATAAATCCTCAATGCAAAAGTTTCTAAATCTAATCATGCTACTGATTTCCTCTACCAAAATATAGTTTCACTGCCATACTGCATATAGTTTCTCTTGTACTTCTGTATGATGTGCTACAAAACCACTCAACTATGCCTTCTCAGCCAAACTATTTTGATACGCTTTTCCTGTTATAACAGTCTTGGATATTATCTGTAAAAGCCAACAAGTATCCAAGCTAAGTAAAAATTACTCCAATATAAGACACCATTTGCAATAAGACAGTACTTCTAGACAGTACTTATGGCACTGCTTATAGTTTGGATGCGTTTGAAAAATTACTAAATCTGTTCTGGAAATAAAACGTGGTTTCCTAGACTATGAAGTCACTACATGAGCAAAACTGTTCAATAAGAAATGTAAACAGACACAGGGAAAACAAGAGAAGTTTCATTTTCGTCGGGTTTTTTTCACATAATCTTGGACACAGGAGACCAGGGTAAAGGAATGTTGGGAGGAAGACTTTTCCATGGTCAAGAGGGATTGGGTTAGAGAACACCTAGGCAGACTTGACTGCTGCAAGTCAATGGGCCTTGGGTACACACTCACACGTGCTGAGGGAGCTGGTGGACAGCATAGCCAGGCCACTCACAATCAGCTCTGAAAGGTCATGGGGATCAAGAGAAGTGCCTGAGGACTGCACAAACGCAAAAGTCACCCCGGTCTACAAAAGAGGCAAGAAGGAAGACCCAAGGAACTGCTGGCCTGCCAGCTTCACCTCAGTCCCTCCAAATGGATGACAAGAAGGTGATCAAGAGTAGTCAGCATGGATTCACAGCTGATCAAATTGATTGCCCTGTACGACGAAACAGCTATCTGGATGCTTGAGGGGAGAGCAATGGTTATTGTGTCTTTGGACTTCAGCAAGGCTTTTGACATTGTCTTCCACAATAACCTCGTAGGCAAACTCAGGAGGTGCAGACTGAATGAATGGACAGTGAGGTGGACGGAGAACTCACTGAGCTGTGAGTCCACACCTGGAGAGCTGTGTTGCATTCTGGGCTCCCCAGTACGAGACAGGGAGCTCCTGAAACAGGTCCTACAGAGGGCAACAAAGATGATTTAGGGACAGGAGCACCTCTCTTACTGGCTGAGGGAGCTGGGCCTGTTCACCTCAAGAAGAGACAACTGAGAGGGGAACTCATCAATGTCTACCAGTATCTGAAGGAAGGGTGTCAAGAGGATGTTTCCAGGCTCCTCTTGGTGGTGCCAAGCAATAGGACAAAAGACAAAAGATGGAAACTGATGCAGAGGAAGTTCCACCTGACTATAAGGAAAAACATCTTTACTGTGCAGGTGACCAAGCACTGAAACAGATTGCCCAGAGAGGTTGTGGAGTCTTCTCACTGGAGATAGTCAAGAACCAGCTGGACACAATCCTGTGCAGTGTGGTCTAGGACAATCCCGCTTGAGTGGGGAGCTTGGATCAATGACCCACTGCTATCCTTTCCAATATTACCCATTCTCTGATTCTGTAAAGTGCATTTTCCTCCCTCTCGCTTGATACTTTCACTATTCATTTCTCTCCTCTGCCTATCTGGACAAAGGATGGACAAAAATTCAGTGCAGCTCTCTGAAGTGAGGATCATTATAGATTTACTGAATTCAAAAATGTTGAAATGTAACTAATTTTCACTGCCAAGCATCTTAAAAAGATTTCTCAAGCAAAACACAAGTTATGAGAAGATACTTTATCATTACATGTGAAGACTAGTGTAACATTGCATTGAATAAATGAATGCAGAAAGAGAAAAGAAGAGGAACATTTAGTATATGACAAAAAAATGGAGTGATAATTGTAGTAGAGAAGATAATAGTACATAATAAAAGCATTGACATAATCAACTGGAGCAGCAGAGGATATTAAAATATATAAAGAAGTCCTTGTGTCTCTTGATGGATTAAGAACCATTCCCCATTAGTGTTGACTACTTGATTTTGTTACAGACATTAACAAGTATGTACCTGCCAATATCAGCAATAGTAAGGTTGAATATTTTTCTTGCCACTGCTGGATAATCAGCTCAAATCCTACTTAAACATCTAGGATTCTTCTAATGCTACACTCTGACGAATGCTCTGCATTTACATGATGCCCCAGATGTTCTGGCATGCAGATTGTGCAGCACTGCTAATAATAAAGCCATAAACCAAACATAAGCCCTGTGACGTGTACAAATACACTGACAGCAGAAAGAAGTTGTGGCAGCAGAAGTGGATCAAAATCAAGCTCAGCAGTCATGCATATAAGAGGGCATGCATCCCCTTCTCCATACAAAACACCTCTTCAGGCATTTATTGCTATAGTTTGCACAAGAATTTGCTAACAATTTAGCAAACCCTGTACAAGCAACTTCAGAACTAAGTTTGACACTAGGGAATTCTGTACTGTCTGGATGAGCAAATTACTTCTAAAAATCCTTCTGTTTGATGAGAATCCTTTCTTCCCCCTCACCCCCTTTTTTTAAAAAAAAAAAGATTTTTACAACAGTTACATCACTCAACCCCCATTCCCCTACTTTTCTTCCTCTAAAGGCTGGGAGGGTGATTTTTAAAGTGACACAATTTTTGTATGGTACATTTTTCCAGCATTTGATGTTAAATTTCAAGAACTGATAATATTTCATCTACTCAACAGCTACAGTACAGCCAGCATCTTTTATACATCTTGCAATATTGAACATAATTTCCAACACTTAATCAATATCACAACAGCAATGGCCAGGAAAGTCCTAGGCTGTGACAGGGCTGCCAGACCAGAACTACTCAAACAGTGACTCTTGATCTGATCAAAATAAAAAGTATTTTTGCAAATACTTTGCTGAAGTCTCAGACATGAGAGATGCACCACATTCCTGAGGGAGAGTTTGCCATGCACAAGAGTCTTTCAGGGAGCAACTACTGGATGCAGTCGTATTTTCCAGCTACAAAGGCAACACAGAGCACTGTGCGTTAGGAGCACTGGAGCTGGCACACTGCACACACCCCAGCCAAAGCCAGCTGAACAGACCTGATTTAACTGGCCATAGTGGAAAGCCTACCAAGAGGTATATACAGCACTTTAACATATGACAGAACACCTTTATGTGCTTAGTGACTAGTAGTAATTAATAAATATAATTCAGCAGTTGATTAGCTTACACTGAATTTATACCCAGGGAAGCCTGTTCTAGACTCAGACTGAATCCATGCAGCATTATCCCTCAGGAGAGATAACCAGCAGCAAACCAGGTCTCATCCATCCAATTCAATACACAGATTATTTTTCATCCTCCTCTTTTCACATATATAATACACATTATCAACTACAGTATTACACATACACCCACACACACAAAAGGTCCATTGAAGCACTAAGCACTGCAATACTCAAGTGATTTAGGAGCCTAAAGGTTCTCTTGTCACTTCCAGGGAGGTTCCTCTGTGCCACCCACCTTCTCTGAGAAGCCTGCCCTTGGAAAAGCTGTTTTCCAGCTCTGCTCTCCACCTCCTCCCCTACTAAACATGGAAGGAAACTGCTCACTTTGTCAAATACCTTTCAAGTGGGAATTTGTGCTGCAAGCACTTGTTTGTCTTTCTGAAGGGCTCTCCAGCTGGAAAGCCCAGCTGAGCAGACTGCTGTGTCACAGATATCCCCATCACATCTCTCTACCCTCCCAAAAGCAGCCAAATGCAGCTTCCAAAGGGTCTGATCCTGCAGGGGGAAGGGATGGAGGAAGGTTACTCATCCTCTCCCTCCATTTCCGTATTTAGATCATGACATTCACAATGATCAGACAGGTTTCCCTTTTTTTAAAACCAGGAGGCTTTGCTACTAGCCCTGAAGACAGCAGTAATTAACCTCTTTCGATGAAGTGCTACAACTTTTCGGGCACGATGTGACAGAAGTCACGCAGTTCTTGCAAAGTCTATTGAGATTAAGTGGTTCTTGAACAGGTTGCAACATTTTCCTCTTCAGGCTCTCAGGCTGAAGATATACAACACACAAGAGATAAAGTTCTTTTAAGACCTGTCTTTAAAGCTTTAAGGAAAATTCACCAACAGGTTCAGGTTGCATTTTCTCAGGTAAATCCCTTACTGAATAATTAACAAGAAACTGAAGAGACATGTCTCATTTCTCCTCCTCACGGTTTCTGGATACATCCCTTTTCCAAACAACAAGAGCACCAGGGAAAAAAGTCCTCACAAAACAGCATTTCATGCATACATATATATTAGATGTGTTACTTGAAATAAAATTGTGCAGGGACATAAAACAAGCTGGGTTTTTGAACAGATAGCGTGGTAATTCAACAGACTATCCTTCCCAGCTGCAGCAAGCAGCAGTAACAGAGATCAGGAGCTCTGAATTCGAAATAGGAGGAAAAAAGAAGGGAGGGAGAGAGACGGGAGAGCTTGAAGACCAGATCACAAGGAAACAATAGTTTAAGGTGAATTAAGTGGAAGAGTCCAAGTTTGACAACAAATTTATGTCTTCTACCTTTTACATGCCTTACTTTTACATGCCAGTCAAGAGTTAAACAGAAGAGTTAATGGAGATATCTTTATAAGAATTTCCACCTTGGACCTGAAGGATAACAGGAATTAAATACTTTTCATCTGAGAAGTAAGACGGTAAAAAATGTGAAAACTAGTATTCTACCTACGAAGCTGCAGATGAGAGAAAGTGTTTTAAGTGTTTTAGTAGCAAAGTTCCAGATTTATTGGATTAATTCTCCAGTAACTTCATTGTCACATCACCTTACATTCCCAATAAAATAGAAACTGAAACCCAAGCAAATCCATGAATACAAGAACTAACAACATCTGTCTGTAGATTACCATTTTATGATCTCTAATCTAGATTATCCAGAAAATTAAGTCTTTATGTTACTCCTATATGTATTGTCTGATGTTTCACGCTCTAGCTGACACTTCAGTCAGGCCTAAGGTTTCTGCCTCCAACTTGGCCTGCTCCTTTCCATAGCTTTCCCCTGAATTTGTAGGAAGGCACTACTGCTAGATGCACACATAAGAATATTAGCAAAGTCTCACCAGACAGAACAGTTAAATCTGGCAGAATACGCCATGATGGAAAAATCCACTTTTCTGTAATCCATTTAAAAATAACATCTTCTAGACTTCTCAAATTATTCTATCATAAGATTTCATTTATCTTCTCTTTCTCAATCACAGTCAGCACTTGCTGCTTCTTCCTTCTCCTTGATGAGAAGCCCTGCACACAGACAAGGTCCAGTAATGTCTCTCCTTACCTTACTTCTCCTGCTGCATATAAAGCTCTCCTCTTCCTCAACCTACTGACATCAAATTAATTTTAGTGACACAAATTCACAAATCAGATTCACTTTTAGATCACTTCTTCAAAGCAAGTAAGAATTTCTACACGTCTGAGGCACTCTGCAGCGCTCCAGAGTCCAAAAGTTATTTGCAGTAGGTGTATCTTTCTTCCCTAATATGCTCCTTTGTACATCGATCCCTAAACTTCATATGTAAGACATTAAAGTGATGATGTTTTTAAGTACAAATTTTAAACTAACCTCAAGGGAGAAATGGGAGGTAATACAAAGAAAAGGTATGTCACAAGAAATTAGATGTGTCAAAAAACCCCAACCCACACACAAAAGCTCAAACATGAACACAACTGTTAGCAAGCAACCATCTAAAAGAGCAAAAAATTCTCTTATCTCCAAGTCTGCTTTGCTTTCATTAACACCAAAAAAAATCCCCAAAATCCCCACAAAACCAAAAAAACAGTCACTGTTCAGATGCAGACTGAAGCTTAAGTTACTCTACCACCATACAAAACACAACAGTCTCTGGTGGAATGTTCCATCACTTTCAGGTGTACACACCAGGGCTGCAGGAACTGCATTCACAGGATGCTTTCTCGTATCAGATAAGA
This sequence comes from Callaeas wilsoni, assembly GCA_013398955.1. Classification (NCBI taxonomy): domain Eukaryota; kingdom Metazoa; phylum Chordata; class Aves; order Passeriformes; family Callaeidae; genus Callaeas; species Callaeas wilsoni. The sequence goes on from VWPU01012748.1 coordinate 108,160, forward strand.
CATGTCCTTGCAGGAGTAGAAGAGCAATTCTTGTTTGTCTGTAAGCACTCACTTGGACACAAATCAGTTCAGAAGGCAAACAAGCAACATCCAGCAGTTGCATATGTTAACAAAATAGATGTATTTAGCAACTATACGGCCTTCCAGCACAGGTTGCTGGCTTGGGGTTTTCTCCTTGTCCACTGAGCAAGAAAGCACCGATTCCCACCTATTTCTCAGCATTCTAGGTTTTGCTATTTGCCACCAGATCTGTAGCAGCACAATGATGTCAAGGCACCCGGTGGCAGGCAGAAAAGAAGAGGATTTCATGGAGGAAGTCTCTGCTCAGGTGCTGTGGAAGTGCAGCAGAGGTGGACAGCCACACCTCAGGCAGGAGCAGCTGCCAGACAAGAGAGCGGAGTCCATGTGAGGCTGCAGGACAAGATCAGGAGACTCAAAAGGGCTTCTCCCTACTTAGCTTATCTCTTGACTGTAAAATAGCTGGATCACCAGCCCAGGCTGAACCGAAACAAGTGGTCAAACCTTTCTCCCGTCAGAATTTCTAGCTTGAAAAAATACTGGTTATCCTGCTTTCAGTGGGGGAGAGGAAAAGGGGAACACTTACTCACTTTGTAGGCAGAAGAGAAGTGATCCTACAGTACAGATGACAGGTATACCTTGGAGAGCAGATGGCTGAATTAAAAAGGGAAAGCACTTATGTGCAGGCACTGATACAAATGAGTGAGCTGAGTCTCAGAGAGCAAAACAAAGATTCTACACTGCCCTTCAGCAGGATGGACTGATGGACGCTCTTGCAGGAAAGCTTCTGCCTACTCACCCAGCCCTCTAACAACTTGTTGAATAAAATTTACTTATCACACAATGCATGTGGTGTCCCGACGACAACCAAGATCTCTAAAGAGACTTTCAATTAAGTTGTAAAGTGGCTAAAAACAAAAAACACTTCAAATAAAAAGCAGAAATATCAAATCATCTGCAGCTGTAAGTAGAACAGTTAAATACAATTGTTGTAGAGTTCTCCAAGCACCCTGAGAGCTGAAGACAAAGCAAAATATAAGTTTCTAAATTTGCAACTGTGATCCATTTTGGAAGCAAGGAAAACTTAAGAATAAGACTCATGGAGCACTTGGGATACCAATCTTCTAGAGACTGACTTCCAAAGTCTTGGACCCTGCTCAGACCTTGCATAGCAGCAGTGCAGTCTTTCCTGACACAGTGTAGTGACTACTGACATGCCTGTCAGGAACCGTCTCTACTGTTACAGTAATCCTACAGTAGCATATTTATCTTTGGTTAAATCTGTAATTATTTTCATATAAATGACAGCATATGGCAACTATGTGGAGAGAGGATTTTGGAATGAGAATATCCTGATGTCACAAGACTTGTGTCCAGAACAATCACACTATCAACACAGTCATATGCTCAGTTTAACCAGAATCTAGAAAAATGGGTAGCAACTAATGTATCATGTAGCCAGAATTCATCTCTATGGTGGGTATGAAATATGAACTGTACACATTAAGCAAACAGTATTATTCTTATTGGATATCATAGTAAAGAACCATGTTAAGATTTTGGTATCAAGCATCATGCAGAGGCAAATGTAGCTTAACGAGATGTGCCCACACACAGATTTCCTCAACAGATGCCACGGCAAAACCCATCACTCCTCAGTTCACAAAGTAATGGATCTCAGCTCTACTGAACGCTGAATCAGCAAACAGAACCAGAACAATCTGTCTACCAATAACATAAAAAACCATTTAATTCTCCCACTGCACTCACACTTACATCTTTTCCAGTTTTGAGTCTCAAGGCTTGAACACAACACTGAACTGGAAAGGTTACGGACCACCTCCACAGAAGACCACAAGTCCCCTTACCTGCTGCCAGCTGGAAAGTCACTACAGTTGGTCAGTGCAAAACCGCCAGCACACAGCAACTACCAATGCTATGGGCTTGCATGACCAAGCCCTTGGTACACACACTCGATGGAAGCAAGAGGAGCAGCAGAAAAGCCTGCCAGGCTTTGACCACAGAGAGACAGCAACTCACAGGTAGACACAGCAGTGCAAGAAGCTCCTCTCCTACAAAAACGGGGTTAGGTTGCATCAGAGAAAGGGGTGGACTGCAGGACGGTTCAAATGGCACTCCTGAAGCTAGGAAGGATAGGAAAGCCACTCCAGTGCCTAATGCCTAGTATCCCAGCTCACAGTGATTTACTTTTTATGCTAAAAGAGCTGAATGAAACAAGCTGCTGACAATCTGTCAACGGCTGTGAAAGGTGTATGACATTAGGAACAAAAAACCTGGCTTCCACAGCACACCTGTTCAGAGAATGTGTGTGCAGGATAGAAATTTCTTTCAAATAAGAATACAACAGTTAAATTATCATTTTAAGGAACATGCAATATCATGACAAAATCACATCAATGGAGTTCAGAATTTGTCAAAGGCAAACAAAAATCCTCTTCTTGGAGAAGAGGGATACTAAAAAAGATTGCACTACCTCTGCAAGAACACAGTATATATACATAGTATACATAATCCTGAATATCAGCATGCATTAAATTAACTACAGAAACTTTATGCATTGCCCCTCCTGTCTAGAAGAAGCTACAGAACAAGAAAAGTCATTAACATTTTAATGAACGGGGGATGGCAGGGCCCTAAGCTTTAAGAATTTGGCCTCCAGGGGTTGTGCAAGAAGAAAAGGGGGGATGGAGTCGCTGAAGGAACTCTCTGGGGGATGAGAAGCATGGGTAGCAACCTGCTACAACTCACACGGATCTGAAACACACAGCATGCCTTTGGAAGAAAGGGAAGCTTAATGAAGTGCCAGTCAAGGCACAAGGAAAGAACTGCAGAAATTCAAGCACATCTTTCTGTCTTTGGAGACTGCATTTCATGAATCACAGGGTCTTTCAGGACTTACCTGAGAGAATGTCCAAGTGCTGTGGGAAAAAAAATAGCACACAGGCACTTCTGACTGTGATTAGACTAGAATCTCCCCCTCTGTCACGCAGAGCAAAGACTTGCACTGGAGCTTAATGCAAAGCACCAGAGCCCTACCCAAACCTTAGGGTTTGCAAGCAAGCAAGAATGCTTCAGTGATCCGGTGTCTTGACAGAATTCACCCGTGATATGAGAATCCAGGAAGATTTAATCAACCTTAGGGAGTCTGAGGGAACCAGCAGTAGCTTCAGACACACAGCAGGTGAGTATCTATCTCAGAAGACTCCTCAGGGAATGCTCTGGAGTTTCAGACATGCTTTGCCAGCAAGTCAAAAGCTCAGGCATCCTCTGCTGAAACCCTACGAGTCTGTTTTCTCTAGCCTTAGAACGAGTACATCAGCTTTTTGAACAACTTGATACCAAGAGGTAGAGATAAACTGGATTGCCAAATAACCTTCAAAGTGTTCACCATCACTATGCTGTTTTCTTAGCAGTTTCTCTGCCCTCTTATATTCCAGTCCTTGATTCATCCTTTCAACCTTTGCACAAATAACAGCCTCAGCCAGACTAGAAAAGCACAGTGGGGATGCTTCCTAGGAAAATCTGCATGAACACATGGGCCTTGCAGGGAATAAGAAACAGCATCAACATGCAAATACTCCAGGAAAAGTTTAAGAATATATGGCTGCTAGCCTTCCCAAATCCTTTTCCTTCTGCACCACTGAGGCTATCCTTACCCTCCCCAAACTTCTTTCACATACACAGGGAGCATCAAATTTACATCTGCTCAAGATTTTTTAGTTTTATTTCTTAGAAGGATTTTTGTAGTTCTAGATTCACTCATTAACCAAGAAACTGCTTAAAAAATTAATTATTGTAGCACATTTTTAACATATATACCAGCATGTCCTGGGCATTTAAAAACACCTGAGAATTTAAGAGAAACACATTTCAGAGTTTCTCTATGGACCTTTCTCAGGTACCTACAAAGTAGGGCTACTTACATGGCACATAACACTGCATTGAACAGGTATCCAGAGCTACTTCCAAAGATCAGGAGGGAGTGATGCCTCCTCTAGATTCAACACCTCACTGCTGCTCCAAGCTCAGCTGGCCACTGCAGCTTGGAAGAGCACCCAAATCCACCCATATGATATACCCACCATCTCACGTGGCTTCAAAGATCATATGCTGACCAAAGGGTTATAAAGTAGGAGAAAGGAAAACATGCTATCATTTTATTATGGCAGAAATTGAAGTACTCCATTTATTCAAAACCCTTTCTTCCTTCTGTGATGACAGGTTAGAACAGAAAAAGCTATTCCTGTGCAGAGAACATTAAATGAATTTATATCTGCATTTTTAAGCTCTTGAGGAAACAGAATGGCCCGAACTGATGACAATTAGTGCACCAAACCAGACAACTAGAACAACAAAAAACACAGAACAATGATCTCTTATTTCCCAAGCTCAGATGTCACCATCGCACTTTCCTATTCATGCAGCATACTGCATTTTGAAAAGCAGGGCTGTTTTTCTCTGCCTGAAAGGAATACGAAGAGTTCCTACTTTTATTTTTTTTTCCTAACTAGTTTTGAGCAGTTAGAAAAACAAAACCTTTTGGAGTGCAAGCCACTGAACAGGACATACTGGAAAGGGCGTTCAAAATACAAAGCTAATAAAAATACTGTAAATCTCAAAAACCTTCTGCGAGAATCCCCCCTGCAGCATCCAGATGGTGTGTGTTTTGCCTTTTGATTTGGAGAATCATGAGACCACCATAAAACGGCCACACAGTGCAAAGTAATACTAGTTATCTTCTGCCACAGCCCCCCGGCACCACATTGCACGGTGCATTTTTCATTTGAAGAGTCAAGTCATGCAGTACATGTGACATAATTAAGCAGAGGGAAAAGGTATCAGTCACCTTCTGCAATGAACCACAGAGAAAAGAAAGCAATGCAATAAAATGGGCAATTAACATCGAACCTTGGATATAGGAAAGCAACTGCTCCCTGCCACCTGCATTAGTTCAACCCATCACTGGAGAAAATGCTTCCCTGTGCAGTAACTTCTAATGACACACGCATCTACCCAGCCATAAACATTCACACCATCTGCTCTTGTTACAGTTGAGTTCTCAAGCCAACTTCCAAGTCAGGCTGACAAGAGTTCACATGGCTCTGATCCACCAGCTCTTTTCCAACTAGTTATTCATTTGCAAAGAGAATTACTAAGCCAACAGAGGGTTTCCTTTTGTATAAGGTCTGTCACTGACAGCACCCAACTCAGCAAAACTCAGTAGCCAAATACCACATCAACTAATATTCATGTATTTCTAAAATGTTTTAATTAATCTGTCTCTTCAGTCTGGTTTTTTTTCCAGTTTTCTTCTCTTAAAAGGTTTTCCAAATGTGCATAAAATTATATGGTTCACAGAAATTTTTCAGCAATTGCCTAGAGACTCATCACGCTTCATCAATCATATTATCAGATAAAGATAGAATTTAAAGCACCATACAAATAGAGGAAACATGCTCTAGAAAGGTGAAGTACAAACAGAATATTCTTCAGTCACGAAGAGTCGATGTGAAATTAAACCATAAAGCAAAAAAGGTTCCTTGTTACACTATTTATTTTCTTGAATATTTAATTACAACCCTCATTTATTTACAAGGTTACACAACCTTGATCGCTCCCACCCCTTTCATCACAGCTGAGAGAGCATTTTGTGTACATACACTGCATGTAAGGAGGCAAAAATAGCCGATGGTTGCTCTAATTTGCTAACACGGATTCACTGTTTCTAGATCACTGGGTCATAAGGCTGTTTAAAGGTGACCCACCAGCCCCTGAACTTTTTGTACAACTAGTAAGTTCATCAGGCTACAGGAAAATAAAAATGTTTTCACTCCATCACAATGCAGGACAATATACGCAGCAAGCATTGCAAGCAAACAACAAACCCATGTTGTTTCCAACAACACATTTTAAAGGATAGTTTCTCCCAGCATTCTCTTCTGAATTTATCTCTGCAGTTGACAAACAGACTGATTCTTCTTCCAAAAATACAACCAGAAATACCAGCACTCTGCCTCTTGCTAATCCCAGGTAAAGAGCAGAGCAGAGATAAAGAACTGGACTTCTAACCCATAAGACAGTCCTTTTTTTAGGACAGAAAGCAGCTTTATTTTTTTTCAACGTCTTTTTTTCTTTTTCTGTTTTTCTCCATCTCTAAATGCCAGGCGTTTCAGACAGCTTGGGAAAAGAAGTCAACATTGTGACAGATACACATATAAAACTACCACATAAAGTATTTTTTAAATTGGAAAATAAAGCCGGCTCTCAGAAACGCAGAACTACTGTCAACCATTATTTTATTACTGTATTTCTACCACAAGCTCCCCTCTGCTCTTTCCCTCCTTCCCATCCAGAACTAGAAGCAAATCCACGAATTACACAAAAAAGTGTTCTGGAGGACATAGATAACAATTTCTGAGACAGAAAAATCCTACTAACCCAGTTTTCTAGACCACGTCATAAGGACAGTATAGAATCAAACAAATTAACTTTGGATCTTACCATTTCGAGACAAATCAAGTTCCACCAGCTGCATGAAATTCGCTATTTCTGGAGGGAGTCGTTGGATTTCATTATCACTAAGTCCAAGTTTCCGTAACTTCACAAGCTGGAAGAAAGGCTGAAAGAAAGGAAAATTTACATGTCAGAAAATATTCACAAAACTCACATATAGGTATGATAAATGATGAGGAATAACTGGAATCACTTTCAAAATGTGAGCTAATTAAAGCTGGTATTAGTTATGCAGATCTCTCTCACACTGTATCACAACGAATATTTTGTTTTAATTTTTCCATGCAAACAAACTATAACCTGTGTTTTAGCTAAAATTAAAATTTATGTAAAATAAATAATCTGTAAAGCTTGCTGTTAAAGATCATTGCAGACAGACACTAGCAAAATCCAGAGTGCCAGCTTCAAGTCATTAATGGGGTAAGGCTACCAAGCAGAGTAATTAAAACCATCCTAATTACACACCAGGACTCATTAGGAAGTTAATGCTGAGGGACACTTCTAAAGAATAAGATCCAGAAAACTGACGAAGAGGGGCTGACAAGGTCTTCTTCACCTGTGAACACCAAAACCAACTAGGTTACAGAACCAGCCTCCCTCAGGAAGGCTTTCTTCCAAGCCTCAAACACCCTCTGTTCTATGGCCCAGTTTCAGAAGGACTAATGAAAGTTGGGCAGGATTTCAGGTCTTCTCTGCTTGAGGAAAAACTTGGCCCAGCCCTGACCACAGTGAGAACACGGGCACACAATGCAGACAGGATGCTAACGTTCCCTGACCCCAGCTAGGGGCTCAGGGGGTCTGGCAGCCTCCAAGACAAAAAAACCAATCAAACAGGCCAAGCTGAAAGCCAGGTCAACCCCAGGCACCGGGAGCAGCTGGTGACTGAAAAATGATCATTTAAAACCTATTGGGACGCAGGCATTCCTAAGAAAGTTGTGGAGCTCCTATCAAAACTTTCCTTTCTTCCAGGAAGGCCTTTCAAGGCGAGTGACTGCAAGAGGTGAGGATTTGTGCAGAATGAAATGGCTTTACATACAAGTCATCTTGATCAAAACTGAAGAGCGCGTTTTGCGCCCCGGAGCGCACAGGTGTTTGACCCAGCAGTGAGAGCGCGCGCATCTCACCCACCCTCTGCGTGTGTGCGTGCCTGCTCCCCCATGGGTAACTGGAAGATACTTCTAAATTCAGGATACCCGCTTACATTTAGCCACCTGCAATCCCTTCTAGGAAATTAGCACCTCTTTTTTAGTTTTTATTTTATGGTGATGGAGTACGTGCTCTAAATGTCACTCAGATATGACTTAGATTGACACAAAAAGGGGCAGTAAGGCATCTTACTAGGACACAAGACAACAGCAGTCTCATGAATCTGTATTACAATACAGGTTTTCAATCTTATTTTGAGTGTCTTGTGGTCAAGATCATAAATCAGGTTTTTAAGTGCAAACTTTTGCACTTCTGCATCAATCTTTCAATATACACTGTGTCACAGAAAAATAAAACACAACTGACACTAATGTGTTTTCCCTCAAAAACATGGGTTCCTTTTAGGAGATAAAAAGGATAGAGCTTTAAAAAGTTTATAAACACTCAGCAGTAAAAGATGCACCAGACCTGAATGTGAAATTTCAAAGGCATTTTTGAATCAGAATGGCACTCCTCCACTCTACCCCATATTAAAAGTGTTTTATAACAGAGTTGAAATTTTAAGAGGAAGGTAAAAAACCTCTATAATTCCATATTTCTAGCTCCCTAAAAACATATATTCCAATTTAAATAGCCACAAATGCTTTTTAATCCTTCACTGTCCTCAAAAGAGCCGTAACTGCATTTTCATATCGTTACCGTTCTTATCTTAAAACAAATGTAGCCCTTTCTCTAAATATTTATTAATACGACTAGACCGAGAATCCATCAGAAGCTTAGAAAAGCACTTAGAGACTTTTGTGAAAACAAAGCAGGAGTACGCTCCAAAGAAGAGATCCCAATCTGTCCCAACACTCCAAAATAAATACTTGCCAAAATGTGTTCCTCAAAGCAGTGTGTAGCTGCTAAACTACATGACAGTTATAAATATTGATGTTCCACTACAAATCTTATCCTAAGCAACAGTTGTCCCTGACAGATATTCAATGGCAAGTGAGCAAAGACAGAAGGAACATGGTTAAAAGACAGAATAGTCATCAAAAACCTGTTAAGAGCTGGATATCCCTAGGAAGGATTGAGGGCCCTCACAGTACCATGTGTCAATGCAGTACATATTTATTAAATGTGCAGAGCACGTGTGCAACAAGCAATATTACACAATATTTAAAGACATTCCTGTTCCTTCAGCTGACTCCTACTTAAAAGAAAAATTAACTGGAAGCTTTATTTTCCATCTGCATAACAATTTTTAATTAATTATACCATTTCCTAGATAAAATCAAACTGCAGTTGCATGAATGGCATTTCTTTGAACTTCTGTTTGTTTTTTTCCCTTTAAACTACAGGACTCAATCACTCTTGCATGTTTAGTGCATCCTACTCCCATGTCAGTAAGTGTTCTTCCTTTATCTAAGACACAACATTAGTGCTCTGAAGCACTGCTGGAGAGGCAAGCAACTCCTTTTGGCCACTGATGTTTTACCTTTCAAAAAGGCCACAGGGAACAAAGAGAATTAAAAGCTTACTCAATAGAGTTCAACAAATGTAAACATATATATGTGCATGTGTGTATAAATATCTGCAATTTCCTAAATACATGCCAACAAGAAACATGTTCCCAACCTGGCTGTATCTAACATAATTCTGCCTCTATTTGATAAGCTCTGCCACGATCCAAAGTGCAAGGGGGTTGTTGGCCAGAGCAGCATATCCACCCAGCACGCTCCAATAGCTGGTTTTGATTGCAGACGCAACGCCTCTATGAGTATCTTGGCAACACTTTTAATGCTACTTAGTTTAGCCAGCCTAATTAATAGTGCCTCAATGAGAAAAATAATGCCATGAGCATAAGCACTGAAGTAGCCTACAACTCGCTAGTTAGTAACAATTCCCAACCCTCAACTGAAGCTTTTCCTGCTATAAAAGAATTTATAGAAGCTTCTATTATATGGATTTTCTAAGAACGTACATCTCGAACAGATCCCTTCTCTCACTGGAAAACTAACCAAGTCCCTCTAACCTGGACACATATTTTAAAAAAAACTTCATTCTGACAAAATTGGGTCGATGTCAGCCAATGGAAGAAAAAAAAGTAACAGATAAGTGCATGACTCACTTGCATGAAAAGTATAAACAGACAGTGTGATCCCACAGCTGTCATTTTTTGTACCTTTTTTTTTTAAGAATACCACTACAACTGGCACTCAGTTCTAGGGGGAAAAAAAAAGTTAAGAGAACTAAGCCAAACTAGTAGGATATTTTCTTCCATGCAAGTGGCCAAGACAACATATCTCTGGGTTTCTTTCAATGGTTCCCTCCTGAAACAAAAAATATTCATGCCTGAGAATTTTCCCTGAAAATTCAGCACCTTAGCTGATGGGAATAAAAAAACCCCACAACTGGAAATACATGAAAACAATAGACAATTGAAATAAAACACATAGAAGGGAACAAGGACACTTGCAACTAATGATGTTTAGGAAGAGGAGCAATATCTCAGCAAAATCTGAGCTGCTAGAGCCTTTGCAGTGCTAGAGACATGTCACACTCCAAACCCATCTGGCACAGGTACAGGTAGCATAAGTAAATGTTTACTATGTTAAGCAAAACATTTCCATAAAAAGGCTACTACTAGCAGCAAAGGGAATTAAAATTAGAACCTTTACGAATCCACTGCCTAATTCTCACAATGGGCCAGCATAAGCAGTAGAAATTAGAATGAGATGTAAAGGAGAAAGAAAATGGCACATTAACTTGTTTTATGTTACATACACCCCAGATAGGATGAGGGTTTGTTGGTTTTTTGCTTGAGTTTGTTGGTTTTTTTCTGCACCTGAGCTGTTGCTGACAAGATTAAGAATTTGTAAGCATTTGCTCTTATGTCAAATTCCCTTAGATGCCAGTATGGATTTTCCACATACGCATGCTGCCTCAGCTTTTACGGCTTCTTAGGGCAATTACATTATTGTATTACAATGAATTAAGCAAGCTATAAGACAGAGTATGTTACTAGGTTCTATTTCTTAAATACATCTGTATTTATTTCACCCATTTTCCAAACTTACAAATGACCAACTAAAGGCTCTCTGTGCTTTAGAATTAAGAAGTGGCACATAGTAATTAAAATACAGTTTAACTCCTAAATGCACTCTTGTTTCAAATCTTACTTAAGGCTCCATCGTCTTCTCCTTCATTATAAACAAAATTCAGTGGGGACACCATTTCATTTGTTTCCTTCCAATCACCAGCTATGTGTCCTCCTTCAGTCATTGGATAAGGGAAATTACAGTCAATCCTTCTCCACACTTTCTATACTGCCTCAGAAAGATCTTTTTGTGAGGTCTTTCTTCAGGCAAACACAAGTAGAAGAGGTAATCTTGGTAAGCAAAGCAGTGAACAAGAGATAAGGCATGAAATCCATGAAATAACCTTGCAACACAGCTGCTCCCCAACAAGGTCCCTAGTCCCTCGCTTTTGGCCCCTAGAAGTTACCATTTTGTCTGCATTGTTGCATGGCTTCAGTGAGAGCAGAGGAAGCCCAACTCACTTTAGGTGAGCACACTGCATGGTGGTCAGGACACTATGAGGAAAACAAGGATTAAATCCTGAAGCAGCACCACTGAATTCAAGCATTCTGCGTCTGTGGGATGGGTTTAACAACCAGGCTCTGGCACAAGCATACATGCACATTCCCTGTCTGTCTGAAGGGCAAAGAGGGAAGGGTGAGCTTTCTCTCACTCCTCTCCACCCCACTCCTGCAGAAGTCATTGACAATGGCCCTGGAAAGACTATCAGTAGGGGTCACTCAGTGCTAAGGATTCCAAGAAGACAGGACACTCAATGCCCTACACTCACCAACTGGTGGGATTTCAAACATCACTTCTACTCCAGTCAGCCAGTGGACATACCAGTCTGGAGCTCTCAGCAAGCTGTAATGCACCCTGCACTCCACTCAAGCCTCAAGACATCCACCCTCAGTCGAAATCCACAACTAACTTGTGAGCGAAAAACTCTTTCTAGGATGCAATCCTGTACATCATCGTCTTAAAATCCAACCCAGAGACTTCTGCCAGTAGCATGGGTGGGAGCACTGAGGAAAACCAGCAAGAGCACAGGAAACAGACACCTTTCCCCTAGAAGCTCATCCGCACTAGTTGCACAATAAAATGCTGAGGAAGCTGAATGCTACTCTGGATTCATGAAGCGTGAAAAGACATCTCAGCAGACTCTAGTAAAGCCTAGCATGGGCATTATCAGTTTGGCATCTCCCACAAAGCCTGCTAGCAACATCAGGATCCCTCAAGCCACTCCGTCTGCTTTCACCTGTGAGTAAGGACAGCTGGCAAAGGCAACAGGGTTTCACAAATACGGATCCCAGGTGACTTAATTTTCTAATAAAATACTCCCTGAGATACTGAAACAATTTCTGAGGGCAGGGACTAACTCAGGGTGCAGCACAGCAGGGTCATCATGCAGCTGATGACTGCATAAAGAAACGGCTAATGGATTTCCTCTGGAGCCATAGGAGATGCAGCAGCAGCTGGTGATGGACAGCAGCACTCAGACCTCTGCCCGCCTGTTCTGTGGCAAGCCTGCAAATGGACAACTACTCCATGTAGCTGAGGTCTCTAATTCTGTCTTCACATGTGCCATGAGCAAAACCAGAACCGTTACATATATTTGGCATGATGAAAGATTGTTTCACACACCCAACCACATACGCAGAATATATTCAAGCTGTACTGTGGTCTCCAGATGTTCTACTACCAACTTTATCATCATGAATATTAATGAAAGACATCATGGAGGCATACATTCAAGTAGGAGTCCATACAAAACATTAATAAAATTACTAGATTTCACAACAAGAGAAAAATATTAATGAAAGATCACAGATCATGGGAACATACCCTAAACAGAATCAGATGCTGCAACTGCTGTTTCTGCCTCCAATGGACACTTGAAATGAAAGCCCAACAGAAAGATCAGCCAGGCAAGAAGGGCTCTGGGGGAAGGCCTACACAAGGCAGAGCAAAAATGATACCAATGCCTCACAGAAGCTGGTATTCAGCATTGACCTGCTATGCTTCTCACACCCTGTGTTCAAAGCACCTGCTGTTTTCTGAACCACTAACAAGGATGGGCCAATTGCAGGTCCTAGTCTCAGTTGTTACCGTTCCTTTTAAAAAACAAATAGGGGACTATCCACTCTCAAAAACCAATACACTGCAGCACTAAATCAAAATGCTGTGCTACCAAGCAATGCATTGACCAGGTTGTCTCATACTGTTCCTGGCAGGCACGGATCTACTTTCTCTTTCATGTAAATTAAGCAGAAGCAAGTGCAAAGAGCACTCCATGCTAGAGCTGTTTGTTAGATCGCAGTGGTGAGAGAGACTACCTCTGCCTTTAAGAGAGGCCAGAAAACATCTACTACAATGAAATATGGATTCATTGCAGTTAAACGCATTTGCCATTTGGAGGAAAAAAAAAAAAACCAACCAAAGCCCACATTAATCTCTCTAATGAATTTCTAGCCTGCATTTTTCCAGTATACAAGACTGCTGGCAGGAGGTAATGTCCTTTTTTTAGACCAACTGATATAATTAGAAAAATCAGGTATAATCATAACATTTATTTTAGAGGTACAGATGTATAATCTCTCCCCACAGATCTTGTCTCACCTATGTACATCACAAAGAGAAGGGAATTCTAGTTTACTAGAATACCGGTTTATTACAACAGTACATACTTCACAAAATAAACCTTAAATTTATTGAAACATAACTACCTAATTACTTTCTTTCAACTAAGGTTAAAAATCTGTATAGCTGAGCTGTTACTACAAAAAACTGTCATTAGAAAATATTTCAAACCAAGTAGACTTCAAAAATCTTCTGAACAATCGCAGGGACACTAACAGGGAAGACAATGACTTTCGCTTGTTTAGGAAACAGCAGACTAAGTTCTTCCTCCACTCCCATCAGACTGTGGTCTTTCATATTTGATGTCAAAAGGTAATGTATTTCTTCAAGTCCAAAGCAATACAACAAAAAAATCTGGAAATCAGGAGGAGAAAACCTAGAGATACTTATCCGGTAATAAACTTCTTTGTAGCCTTCAAGAGAGAGCTCTGTGTTTCGAAGTATATTACTATAAGGATCCAACGCTGCTTCTCTACAAATCATTACGGATTTTAATAATTCAAGCATATACTGCATGACAGTACTAATTTACTATACTCAAAATAGGTTACAAAAGGTAACATATTCTCAAGCTACCGAAGTTGTAAAGTTGCAGGTGTTCTTAGCAAGTATTTTAAGTAGCATTTGTCATACGGAAAAAAATGCTTAAATTTTCAATAAAACTACTTTTACTGTGTGCATACAGTCTGCTTCAGCTTCACCCAGTGGCACAGTTCTCCCTTTGACACTAACTGTAAATACAGGCTTGTTCAAATCATACAGTGGTATTTCTTTAAGGATTTACAGCAAGATGTGCAAAAACACTGTGGCACTCTCAATGTAGAAAGTAAAACAATTAAACATTTGAGGGTGAATAAACCGTGAAAACCACGACAATTCAATCTGTATCATTAAAAACACCCAAGTTAAAGACCGGCAAAATCTTTGATATGCCCTCTACAGAATCATAAAACAGCTGAGGTTGGAAGGAGCTCTAGAAACCACCTAGTGCACCCCCTGCTCAAAGCATGGGTCACCTACACCCATGTCCAGTCAGGTTTACAGCATCTTCATGAACAGAGATTGCGCAACCTTTCTGGACAATCCATGCCAGTTTGACCAACCTAACAGTAAAAAAGTATTTTCATATTTCAGACAATTCCCTGTGTTTCAGCCTTTTCCCACTGCCTCTTGTAAGATCACGGGGCACCCCAAACAAGGTTTCATGCTGATTAACATGTATTTATATACAACCATGAGCTTTTTCGTTCTCAAGGCTGAACTATTCTGGCTCTTTTAGCCTTCTCTCCTGAGAGATGCTTCAGGCCCTTAACAGTCTTTGTGGCCCCTACAGTGTATGTCCACTATGTCCATGACTCTTCTTTTGTGATACTCAGCACTAGACAAAGCATTCCAGGTCTGTTTCCCCAATGCTAGCCAGAGGGCAAGGACCACCTGCTGGCAATGCTTTGTGTTACACAGCGCAGGATACCGTTGGCTCTCTCTGTCATGAAGGAGCACTGCTGGCTGACGGTCAACTTGTCCACCAGGCTACCCATGGCCTTTTACTGGAAAACTTTTTTCCAGATGGTTGGCCCCCAACCTGTACTGGAGAATTGGGTTATTACTCTCCAGGTGCAGGTGTATTTTTCTTTACTGAACTTAATGAGATTCCTCTCTGCCCATTTCTCCAGCCTCTCCCTGTCCTGCTGAATGGCAGCATAAACATCTTTTTTACCAACCTCTTCCAAGCAGAATCCTAAACATACCAAATTTGTTTCCTCAAGATGCTGTTTACTGTCCTCTTCCTCCCCGTCAGGAGCCTGAACTCCACCACCTCACAGTCACTACAGCCAAGGTGACTAAGGTCACTACAGCTACTGCAACCCTGACCTTCACATCTCAACCTGTCTTTTCTTGTTTTTAAGTATGATGTCCAACAGATCACCTCTGTCCATTAAATTCTTGAGCACCTGCGTTAGGAAGCCATAAAAGCACTTCAGAAACGTCCTGCTTATGTCCTGCTGTGTTGTCCTTCCAGCTGTCATGTGGTTCAAGACCCACGTGAGGACCTGGGCCTGCAAACATGAGACTTCTTCCAGTTATCTGAAGAAGGCGTCACCTACTACTTCATCCTGTTCAAGCAGTCTACAGTAGACACCCAAAATAGTATCATCCACTAATCCCAGCCTGCTCTCAGCTGGCCCATCATCCATTCCAAAGCAAAACTTCACACATCCCTGCTGCTCTCTCATCCAAAGGGCAACTCCCCATCCTTGCCTTCCTGGCCTGTCCTTCTTAAGGACCCTGTGTTCATGCACTGCAGCAATCCAGCCATGTGAGATATTCCACCACATCTCTCCAAACCCAAGGAGATCTATGCACTCAAAAAAAAGGAAATAAAGTTTCTATATATGTACAACTTAAGCAGCCATAAACACAAATTTAAAGAGAGGTATAGTATAATAACCATGTCTTTCCACAGATTACTGGTCACTGACCAAACAAGTGTCTTTCAGGCTTATGGTTGCATTATGATAGAAACAATGATAGAACAGTGAAATTCAGCCCAGAACAGGTTTTTTCCTGAGACAATGGTGTAGTATGGGAAGAACAGAGGGACTTTTTCTTAAGGAGCTTTCACATGATTTTGGTAAGATAACGGCACCCTGGATTTCAACACCACACATAACAGAGATACCAACAGTGCTGAATACCAAGCAGCAGCAGACCAGCAGCATCTCTAACAAAGAAACTGGGGCACAGGAAGAGGCCAGGGCTTAACCAGGTCTCTCAGGAAAAGGGTCTCACATCTATCTAGTAACTCTACAGAGAAGCTGTAGTATATAACACCAAGAAGAAAAATTACAGATGACAGATACAATTTGTAAGCTCAGAGATGCGAAATGATTCAGAGCTGCACTACATTAGGTTTACAAACGCTACATGAAAATCATTCCCCAAAGAAAAAAAAAAATGTTCCTCAGACTCTTAGGCTAAACTAAGTGCATAGAAAAAAATTTGAATTTTTTTTTTTTTTTTTGCTACTGGAGTTTTTCCATAAACAACATCTGCTAGAAGTATCATGGGAAAGTGGTCTTTATTCTTTGAGTTAAAGAACCGAGCAGCAGCAAGACAAAACAGCAGCAAAACAAGAGTTGTAAGTTATTTCCACCACCCACCAATGCAAAGAATGCTGTGATTTAATACAAAGGCCAAAATATAATACTGCATTCAAGATTTTCTTTTTTATCATTGTAAAAAGAAATATGCAGGAACTTGGTTTTATACTGCAAATTTGAGTCACTGAGAAATTAAGCTGACAGGATGTATTTGCCCTTAAATTCTAATGTACGGGAGTAGAAAACAACATTTCATCAACTACAGACTGATCTATAGAATTGAAAGCATTTTATTTTTATCTGATGCTTTTCATTAGAGAAGCTATTGAAAAGCATCATGCAGAATGTGTTATTTTCCTCTATCAAAGCTATTTGCCAGAAAGCCTACTCTTCAGCGAAGAATGGTTTTTGACGTGTAGCAAATGATATACGACACATTACAGCCTGAATTGAAAAATCCTTCAAGTTTTCACTCCCAAGGAAAATAAAAATGCTACAGGTTTAGAAAAAAACACAAAACTACATTTTTAAGTCGCTCTATGCACACTGGCAACCACTTACTTTTTTTCCAATAAAATCAGATACACAAAATAATCAACAGAAGGCACCTGGGATTCAACATAGGAGAAGGAATTATTTAAGCAAGTTAAGAGCTACACTTTACCACCAACTCTATACACAGCCCATCCTTTTCAGACCAAAGGGTGCAGCTCTTTAATTTGTCTTGTAAAGCAGAAGTGGCGAGAGGCATGTTGACAGCTAGAAATTGCTGTTCTGTGGGAAAACAGCCACATCTGCTGAGAAAAGCTTCAGAGAGACTTCATTATTGTGGAAAACCACCAGCAGCTTAATAGTATACAGCTTGCTCCTCCAGCACATCCCACCAGGCTGGCTTATCCTGCAAGAAGAGCAAGAGCAGAGGAGTGAACCTGGGAAGCAGCAGAAAGGAAGGGGAAAGAGCAGAATACAAAGAAAAGAGATGTTTGCAAGGGCAGTCAGGAACCCAGCACAGGAGAGGAAGCAAAGCATCAGAAACAGACGGCAGACAGAGCTGTTTAGGTTGGAAAGAATAAGCAAGATCCTGGAACATTAAGGACAGGGAAGGGTGGGAAAGTATGAACATGCAGGGTGAGGAGTATGAGACACCAGTGGTAAGGAAGAAAAAGGTCACTGTCATAAGCACAAGGTCTGCATCATGTACCTGGGGAATGGAGCAAAGAAGGAACCCAGAGATCCAGCAGAGCAGTTAAGGAAACCATGCAAAAGAGTCACTTATTGACATGGGAAACCAAATGGGCAGCAGCAAAATTATATAAAAAAACCTTTGAACTACTCTACAAAAAAAAAATTATTACCTTGTATTCTTGAAACACTGACAGATACAGCTTGGTGAAAAAAAGGTATTTGTAGGGAAAAGGGGGTCAGAGAAACAGTTCTTTTTCTGGTCCACATACACATTAATGCACAAGGAAGCAAACATGGGGAAGAGTAGAAATAATGGGGGCAATGACATCCATCTCTCTGCTTCTCAGATATTTACTTTCAGGTGTTTTCTAGATGAACCCTTCCTACCCTTTCCCCTTAGAAAAAGGTGAAGAATTCTACCATACATTTTGGTCAGCCTACAGAACAAAAATAAAACTAGCAAAGTACTTCCCTCAAAATGATTCAACTGTATTTCTTGTGTCTCCTGAGGATAGTTTGTATGACTCTCCTAACATACCATTCAGCAAGAGCCCTGGGTCCTTCTGCTACTCATTTCCCTTCAAAATGCCACGGCAATTCTCTAAGTTGTCTCCTGTATTTTGAAGGGATTTTTATGTGTGTTTGTTCTGCTGGGGTTTTTTTTCAGTAACACCCTAACATATTCTAAAATAAGCCAGTAGAACATGGCATAAGAGAGGTTTTAAGTATGCTAGGAAAGACTGTAAATTAAACAAATCCTAGGACTACTTCTGTATCTCAAAATAGAGATTTTTAGGATTAGAGTGTATTTGTATTTATAACTTAGATTATTAGAGTGTATTCTTTTACTGGTGTTTTAGATCAAACCAACCAAAGAACACCTTTTATTGCTGCTTGATAGAAATGGGGGCAGAGAGAACCAGGGGGAAAGGGGGGAAGTGTGTGCATACAACATCATCTCAACAGCTTGAGAGAAATGCAGCAGGTCCACATATTTCACCATGCCAGTGATGACACTTATCTCCCTCAGAAAGCTTTACATTTGAAGGGATGAAAAAAAATACGCAAGTGGATGGAAAGTGGATGTCTAGAAAAAAAGCCATCATCACTGTCTAACTTGTAGCCATGGCAAAGCTGGTAAAAGAACTCACCAATACCTACTTGATTTCAGAGAAGCATTACAAGGCCTCCTGCCTGCTGTAATAGACCTTTCAGACCACAACTGCCCACAGTGGGAAAATGAGTCTGATCTACCTCTGTGCACAATGAAGAGCTGAGCAGCAGAGCTGGAGTTTCCTCCCCCATCCACAGCAACTTCGGCTGCAAGTGACAGAGTTTACAGGGCGATTCTTCTTCACTGTGCCAAGGCGGGGCTTTACACCAGCAATTTCCTAAGGGGCATCACAACCATCTCAGCAATACAAACACCTTATCAGTATCAAGGGATTATATTATGGCATCAGCACAGCCCACAGGTGATTCACCAGGAATTGGCACAGATCACTGTGAACTTCAGGACTTCATCGAGCGCTAAAAAACGCCTAACTAACCAGCCACTGAGAGTTACACAATTCTCCTGACTTGTTTAGGCCTCAACTGAACCCAAATCTAGCTTGATTTTGTGTTACTGCCTTTATGTACGTAGAGAGGAAACTTAATGGAGGTAAGGTCAGACAAATATAATGAATTACGCTAAATTAAGGATGTAATGACCATTTTACCTATGCTGACCTAACAGTGTTTTTAATTATACACTCTGATGATTTCCCCCGTGTTTTCTCTACCAGAGGTATGATCTACCCCAGCTTTTTGCACTGATTTCCAATTCTGTATCTGTACTTTGCATTGACACTACTCTTTTAATACAACAGGAATGAGCAATGTATGCTGTAGCTACCTTCCACTGAGAGATCTTCCATGATGCTCCTCAACTGGGTTGCTCCTCTAAAAGAGGAGAACTTTTAGAACTACCTGCTGGTAGAAAAGTTGAACAGGGCTCTTCCCCATCAGTTTCACTTTCAATAGATTAGTTTCACATTCAGGACTGCAGCTGTATTTTTGTACCTCAAAATTCTGCAGAGTCAACACTTACATGAGGTGATGGTGCTATATTCCATTTATCAGAAATCATTAACAAGGAACTGACAAGGAAAGTTCACAGGTTCATGCAGGAAGCCCCAGTAAAAATGCCTCTCTGCATTGCTGACAAGGCACAAAGTACTTAGGACAGATACTGCAAGTATGTTTCTGTGGTTGTATTTCATCAGATTCCTCCTAGTCCAGCTAAAAACCCACAAACATATTCCTACAGTATATTTAGGCACTCCTGTAACATGATCCATGCACATTTAAAAAAAAAAAAAAAACAAAAAAACCTTTTTAACTTCAACTTTTGCTTGATTCCACCACAATGCCAAGGAGCCTAGGTTGGTTTTTGGAGTTTTTTTAACCCTCTCAGCTATTTCTTACATGTCTGGGATGTAATGCATAGAAACATGTAAGTAATGGGAAGAAGTGGTCTTTTTAAGCATCACAGGGCAAAAAAAGGCTGTTTCATATATTATGGTTCAAGGAAGAGAGGAGAAACAATAAATAGTTGCACTCTATTTACAAAAATTAATACCATATAACAGCATGAACAGACATCATCCTTTACATTTGTACACAGCAACCAGTTGTGTACGGTTTATTGCAGTTTTTTGGGTTTTTTTTAAAAATCAGAGAGCCATGGGTTTCAATGGGATTTCAGTCACATGCACATTAAATACCCCTGTAATATGATGTGTACAAGCCCGAAAGCCAACACTAAGAAGAAAGGTCTAGTACAAAGGGACTCCTGAGTCTGGTCTGTGCACAAAGCCAGCAAAAACTGCTGGAAGTAAAAACAGCACCCACACACAGGCTATGTAAACCAGTTTTGCTCTACTTCAGAAGAATAAAGAGTTCGGTCACAACAAGATGCAAACTTGTGCCTAGGTTTTTCAAAAGAAAAAGCCAAATTTAATACGTCAGTTCAACTGACTATCTTTACTACTGTCTGAAGGAAAACCTAGCCACCATTACACTTACTATGTAGAGCTGAAAAAAGAGAGCGTATGTGAGCGCACTGAATTTCAAAAAGGAAAAAGTCAGGCTGTTTAAGTCTTGGTATGAACAGAGCAACTTTGATTCAGGTGCAAACAAAGGTGCTTTTGAAAAATTTTCTGGCTAGTGAGTTCAGTTTCTTGGATTCCAAGTTAGTAAGAGTCCACACAGTTCTAAGACGTAGCTTCCCGGTAACACTTCCCTTCCCGTGTCAAACTCTACCAACCACAACTCACAAAGGCTTCTGAGTTGTCCAAAGTTTAAAGAACAAACACGGGGAAAAAAGCCCGTGGGTCCTCAAGTCAGAAGTCGAGCACGCCTCCCACTCACTCCGCATCTGTGGAGCCGAACAGTGCCTCGCTGGAATCACTGTGATGGAGCTCCTCTGGCAAAAACTGCAAGTGCCACCTGGGGAGGCACACTGGCAGGTACCACCTCAAGGTCTCAAAACCACGCTGAATTTAAAGCGAATTCACCTTTGGCAACACTACCAAAAATACACTATGCATAAAACTCTGACTACATGCTCCAAGTGAGAAGCAAAACCCTGACAACTGTGCGAGAGTTAGACTCAGACACAGAAAAGGCTTATTTGTCCCTCGTGTTTTGCACAAGGAAGTTTCCAAGGGTAGAAGGCAGAAACGGGAACGAGGTTATCTGCTGGAGAGTTTTGGTTTTCCCATGTACGGAGCAGATAGTATCTACCGAAAGGGGAAAAAAGGGGAGGGTTGAATACCCTCCAAGGTCTCGTAATTCCGATGACGTGAATGTTAATCACAATATACACTCACGTCCTGCGACTCTGGCACCAACCCCCCTGCCCTCCAACAGGACCTATCCTCCCGCAAGACGCGGATCTCCAGGTTTTGCTCATGAAAGCACAATTCCCATCTAACTCCGGGAAAACGCTAACCCGAAACTCCGGCTCTTCCTTGAACCTCGACGGCTGCTACCACCGACCGACAGCCCCAGGAGCCCCTCACCGTAGCCTCGGTGCGGGCGCTGGACCGGGGAGCTCGGCGGGCACCTGCCGGGGCAGCTCACCTGGCCCCCCGCTCCCACTCCCGCTCACCTTGGGCAGCTCGCGGAGCTGGTTGGCGTCCAGCAGGAGCTCCTCCAGGCTGCGGCTGTAGCGGTAGATCTCCTCGGGCACGGCGGCCAGCGAGCAGTGCCGCTTGTCGATGGACTCCACATGGCGGTTGCACCGCCACAGGGGGATGCAGTGGAACATCGCCCCGCCGCCGGGGGCCGCGGGGCGGG